>CM062247.1:46273265-46766565 GCA_031216285.1 Syzygium syzygioides | reverse complement strand
GGCCGTGTGGCTAGCGACCTCCATTGGCCATTGCTGAGGACCCGGTGACCGGCGAAGGGGAAAGAAGAAAAAAAGAAAAAGGAAAAAGGAAAGAAAATAAATAAAATAAAATAAGAAAAAAATTAGAAAATTTTTAAAAAATTACAAAAATCATCAACGTTAACGATTCCTTAATAAAATTGGCCGAAAGGACTACATTTGAAAATCATAAAAAGATTTAGGATTAAATTGGCCAAGTTGAAAAGTTTAGGATTGAATTCATAGATACAATTGTTTGAACTTTCCAATGAAAGTGAGTTTAACTAGGAATGTTGGTAAGTCTAGACTTGGACCTCGATGACTATAATGTCTCTACAATGAGGTATATTGGTCTTAGGACGCTCCCTAACAACTTTTAAGATTAAAAAGGGTTGTCTCCCCGCATCCAGTGAAGTACAAAACTTATCTTTACGATGGACACCGAATAGACAGACACAAAACACTAATTACTCACAGCATAATGTAAGGGACTGTGCATTTATCAACTGATCTCCTTATCATTCAACGTTATGGAAACTATATCAGAAACAATTACATGCTCGAAAGGCTAGTTGGAAGGGAATAAGAGCACGAGACATCATCGAAAAAGATACTTGAAAGTTAAAATTGCTCATATGATTTGCATCTCAACCTTCCATTTCTTTTTTCCGTTTTCCTTTTTTTCTCGGAATATTGACTCTTACCCGGACTCTTTGACGGTCTTCCATTGCCAGTACTGGCGGGTGTCGCCCCATGTAATTGCAAGCTCCCTCGCAAGCACCATGAAGCAATTCTTGTTCAGATGCCTGTCGACCCAGTACTTCCGCAACTATGAAATTTCAAATTATTAAGTACAATTTCAACTTGCATCAAATCTATATTAAAAAAAACTCCTTTTTTTTGTTTATTTAAGTTTAGAATGAAGGTAAGAAAATCGTGTGTGTGTGTGTGTGTGTGAGAGAGAGAGAGAGAGAGAGAGAGAGAGAGAGAGAGAGAGGCAGAGAGAGGCTCACTCTCTTCCCCTCTTGCTGCAGAACTACTCCGTCGTAGAGCTGATCGCAGAGCTTGTCGAGAGGGAAAGTTTGAATGGGCACGACAGAAGCTTTCACGATGGCCACGTAATTGTGCGGAGGTCTTGTTAGTCTTGCCTTCCCTGTTTGCTTAGGCGTCTGTGAGCCCATCTCTTTGGCTTCTTCATGGATCTCAGCTTCAGCTTCCATGTCGGGAGATAGCCAATGTTGCTCCTGTTAAGGGTGTAAAGAGAGAGAGAGAGAGAGAGAGAGAGAGAGAGAGAGAGAGAGAGAGAGAGAGAGGAGCTACACAGGTTTCTTTATCCCAAATAATATTGATGGAGCCACAATTAATAGTTGTAAAAATGATCATTCAAAAGTGAAGCCATTTCTCTGTGTTTTTCAGTAGAAAATTTTCTGTTGGTCCACTCTTCACCAAAACTTGAAATAAGCACGCTGTGATAGCATGTTGTGGGGCTGAACCATAATTTTTTGAACTTGTGAATTGTCCCAATTTGATTTGTGAGTAAATAGATCAAGAACTCGGGGAATTATCCCTTTAAAATTTGGTAAGGTTTATTAGTGACTTTCATAATAATTCCACTTATCACAATATTCATAAACTAAGTTCACATGGTTATCTGTACCTATGCAAAGTCATTCATGCATCAAAGAGAAGCCATAGTGTTTTCCTTCAATTCCAGAAGGTTGATATATAAGTTCACAAATTCTTTTTTTTGTAATAAACAAATCTTCATCCATTTATGAATAGGGTTAATACCATAAAAAATCTCAAACTATACCCACTGTGACACAAATACCCTGAACTTTTTTTTTTTGATAAAGAACCCTGAACTTTTTTTTGTGTCACTAAAAACCAGAAACTTGCTCATTATGACACAAACACTCCAAACTTTTTTTGTGTCAGAAAAAACCCCGAACTTATATTAATATAATAAATATATCCTGGATGAAACTGAAATAAAAGGTATATATATATCATATATGTTTAAGTTTGGGTTTTTTAGTGACACAAAAAATTTAGGGGTAATTGTGTTATAGTGGGCAAGTTTAGGATTTTTGTTTACACAAAAAAATTTTGAGTTATTTGTGTTATAGTAGACATAATTTGAGATTTTCTGTGGTATTTGCGCTTATGAATATGCCTATTTCTTTCAGTTACCAAAATCAACAATAAATTTCGACCAAAAAAAAATCAACAATAAATGTTTATGGTGAAAAGGGCCTTATGGGAGCCCAATGTGATCCCTGTAGCAGGCCCATGTTACATAGATCTACAATTTCCTTTTTCTTTTCCCTCTTTTCCTTTTCCTGGAAAAAAACAAGCCGTGTAGAGAGATTGATCGCAGAGAGAGAGAGAGAGAGAGAGAGAGAGAGGAGAGGGAGGAAGAAGGAGAAGCGGGGGAAGATGATATACCGCAAGTGGAGTCTGCTCACTGGTCCGGCCGCCATACTCGGGGGCGTCGTGGCCACTGTGGTCGTCGCCAATTACATCTTCGTCAAACACGTAAATCCAAATCTCTCTCTCTGTTTGATTTCTATCGGTTTCTGCTTGTTTCATTAGCTTCCCTTCTGCTTTCGATTGCCTTCGTTACAAATTTCCGTTTTTTCACTTACTTGATAGATTTTGAGCGGATTGCATGTGTAGGTTGCATCTAATTCCGGTGCGTCTTTTTTTTTCTTTGTTCCTTTGGTTGGATTGTGTTGGAAATCTGGCCCTTTTAGAGCCCAAATATTCCATTGGATTGGGATCACAACAGTAAAGTTGCATTGATTGAGACTTGAGACTCGAGCCAATGCCCTTTTTTTGGGGGGCCGTCCGGTGTTACTACGTTAGTGGGGTTTGCTGTGTTGAATGTAGTAATTCGTGGGCAGTGATATGGAGCTCGATTGCATTAGGGACTGGTTTAGCTTTAGCTGCGGGCCAACTAGCAGCATTGATGCTGCAACAGGTCCGTCATCGGCTGTTGTTCGGTCTGAATCTTCACTAATTTCCTCACTTCTAGCTGCAGGTAATAACAATGTATCCCTCTTGTTGGATTGGCTAATCGGCTTGCCACTGTAAGCCCTCATTAAGATTTAGCGCTGCCTTGTACAAGCTAGAGCACCGAAATGATCCTGTTCATTATGCCATAGTTAAGTATATTTTCATCTTTAATCCCATGGTACAATAAATATGAGGTCGAGTCGGATGACCAACTGTTCGAATCTTTATCCTTGCATAAGATGAATCCACTGGAACATACGGAACCCAAATGCTTCTATCATCCAGAATCTTTCTCCGAGCATGTATGTATTGGTGGGATCATCTGTTTGTGAGAGATTCTGGGCTGTACAAAATAGATCTTTGAGGCCTGGGATGTTTAGAAATTACTTTAAGACTCGAGGGTAAGGGGGTTGACCATTGGGCTCATTCTTGGCTCCCACTTGAATAAAATTTCCATTACCGTCGAATTAGTTTTCTTTCTTGTCACCTCCCATAAATTTACTATGTTGCAAGCACCTGGCTTTCCAAACCTTAACCCCCGACTTTGTTTGCATCAACCAACATCCTCCAACTGAGTTTATGTAGCAAACACGGCCATGGTTTCAGAGCTAGGAACTGGGTATTCTCCTGAGTCATGAGGGACGTTCCACCGAGATTTTCTAACCACAGCATCTACTATACAACATGCAGAAACTGGACGTTGAAAAGTTGACATGTTGTAAATCGGTATTGCCTGAGCCACATATCTAATTAAGGTTCATCTAACTGCCCAGAGGTAGTAAGTCCATTTTATCATGAAAATTGAAACCATACATGTGCTACCTTGTTTGTTTACAGCTAGACTAGTCTGAGCTTTTGAAATGATTTTGCAGGCTTTGCATTTTCTATCCACTTAAAGATGTTGTCTTTGATAAAAATTTCTCTCTGACTTGACATTCAGTAACGTAACATCACCACGTCTTTGTGGATACTTTACGGTCTGAACTACACTGTATCTTTCTGCATCTGTAGGATCCATTCCGCAAACGAGCAGAAGCAGACTGATGCACAACCATTGGCCAAGTGATTATGGGGAGGTGAACTTCACTCTCATTTTCTTCACCACGTTCCAAGTTTGGTTATGGAGAAATGTATATGACTTGGGAATCTCTTACCAGATTCTGCAGGACAATCTTTAAACTGGTTTGTCATTGTTGCGGAAGTCAAACGATCGAACAATAAATTTGACAGAATAAAGAAAATAAATCGAACACTAGATTTACATGATTCAGTCATAGTGACCTATGTCCACGGGGAGAACAGAACGAAATTTCACTATAGATCAAACGATACAATAGAAATTACAACCGCACTCAAGTTACTCAAACACTCTCAGTATTTTTCAAGCCCCAATTACACTTAATAATTTATCTAGTGTTTAGCCCAATAATTTCTCCTGAAATAATTTATCAATTTCATAAAGGAATTATACACAAATTTTATCATAAGATTTACTTGGCTTGAACACTAAATTATTAATGTAATTCCACAAGAAATAATCCACGCCAAGCGCTCGGACAACAGCGCTTCAGGACTTCTCTCTCTTGCTCTGGCTTCACGAAAACCACTCTGCTCTTTATCAACAATCGTGTATCAGGACTCCTCCATCCGAATATTTATATGCAAATAAATATGTGAGTCCCTTCTTCTTTGCCGACTTCATGAAGGAAGGATAATTCTTATCCCTTTATTTCTTTCTTGTCTCTGACCAATCAGCAAACCTAGAAGTCCACTTTTCACGGTCAAAGTCCAACAAACACTTGGGGACTTATTCATTGGAATAAGAAGCGAAAGTCCACCCAGAAATTGATTTTCGTATATTCACAACAGAGTCCAAGTTGGACTTTCCTGTTTCACGCCCAAGGCTCATACGCATATTCGGAAAGCTAATTTTCGAAACTTGGCTTGGATTTTTTTTTTCTTTTTTTTTTAATATTTTAAATTTACATTTTCACTTCGAGT
Organism: Syzygium syzygioides; assembly: GCA_031216285.1. Lineage (NCBI taxonomy): Eukaryota > Viridiplantae > Streptophyta > Magnoliopsida > Myrtales > Myrtaceae > Syzygium > Syzygium syzygioides. The sequence goes on along the minus strand of CM062247.1, from coordinate 46,761,528 downwards.
TCAAATTCGAGACATATTTTCAACAATATCTATATTGGTTCGACATTTAAACCAAGTCACAATCGCTTTGATAGAATTCGAATTTCACTACTACTCACCCACTATCCCCAATGGACTCAATCGCCACAGACATTTTTCAAGTCCAAGTCTCGCTTAAACTTCACCATAACCGTGGACCTCATCAGAACACAAGCTCCATATGCACCTTTAACCACTCCACAAGAATTTTCTGACACAACCTCCTCAACCGTAGATAAAATAAAACCATCGTTGCATCCATATTTACGAGAAGATCAAATACGCATCTTGTCAAGTTCAACAGTTACAGCAACTGTTGGATCTTTAGGCTCCACCTCGCTATAAGCATCATCCGTGTCAATTACTTTACTAGCACCCACTACCTCAAGAGTTTCTGATTGCAACTCCACTTTAAGCTGAACACCGTTCAAATCCGTATAAACACTTCTATAATCATTCATAGCTAGAAGTACTGGAGACTCGTTAAATGTAACTTCTCTGCTGATAATAGTTGAATTTAATTCCGGGTACTACAACTTATAGCCCCGTTCACCTTGTGCATAACCTAGGAACACGCACTTCATTGCCATTCCATTAAGCTTACCATCATTGACTCGAACATAATATGGGTAACCAAATATTCTAAGAACAGAATAATCTGCAACGTTATCTGACCACACTTCTTCGGGAGTCCGACATCCTAACGCGGTCGATGGGGATCTATTCTTCAGGTAGCTTGCTGTACTAAGCGCATCCGCCTGGAATTTCCTAGCCATATCAGCATTAGAAAGCATTTTATGGGCTGTCTCTAGTAATATTTTGGTCATCAACTCCGCAGCATGTTGTGGTTCATTGGCATTAGTGCGGTGTTTCACTATGCCTTCCTTAATGTAGAATTTATTTAACAGCTCAGAACAAAACTCCATATTATTGTTAGTCTGCACCTGCTTGATTTTTTTACCAATCTCCTTTTCGATCAAAGCCGTTAATTGCATAATCCTGACAACAGCATCAAACTTGTGCCTAAGCACGAACACCCAAGTCTTTCTCAAGTAGTCGTCAATAACTGTTAGCATAAATATGACACTCTTCCTTAAAGGAAAACGCGACAACCTGCGAACATCTAAGTGAATTAATTCTGCAATAGCCATGATTTCTTTAACAGTTAGCACCTGCATACATTCAATTTGTTAGCAACATAACCACATAGCAAATTCATTTCACTTAGAACCTTCAAGCTTCTCTCGCTAATGTGCCCCAAACGCATATGCCACAATTCAGACTCTTGAATCGATGCAGTCGACGTCTCCGTAGCGAATTCCATCACTGTCTTACCTTGAAGTTCATACAGGGCATTTATGCTTGATTCCTTTCATTATCACCAAGGCACCTCGAATAATTTTCAGAATTTCACATTCTGAAGAATACCGATACTCAACTGAATCTAGGGCACTCAAGGAAATCAGATTTTTCTTCAACTCTGGAACATACCTCACTCCAGTCAATGTCCTCACAATACCATCATACATTCTGAATTTGGCATCACCAACACCTATAACATCGCATTCAGAATTGTTCCCCAAATGCACTTGACTACTATTCGTGTACTAATAAGTAGTAAACCAGTTCCTATTTGGTGTAGCGTGAAAAGAATAACCAGAATCCATAATCCATCTACCAAACGACGAATCATCAATGATAGACAAGACAAAATCAACATTATCTGAATTACTGTCTGCTATAGATGCAACATCATCCGTAAACTCAACTCTAATTCCCTTACCCTTTTCATTCTTCAGCTTAAGGCAATCCCTTCTAAGATGCCCTCTGTTGCCACAACCCCAATAGATAACACCACCAGTCCTAGACTGACTTTGTCTATTCATATTTATACTACTTCTGCTAACACGTGCACCAGTTCTTCCTTTATTTGCAGATACATGTTCATCAGATTATCTTCTACGGATGTCCTCACTCATAATTAAATCTCGAACATCATCAAACGTCAAACTTGTTGACCTAGAGGAATTGCTAACAGCAGTAACAGTAGTATTCTAACTATTAGACAATAAGGATAATAGAATTAAAGCGCGTACCTCATCTTCAAAGTCAATATCAACTGAACTCAATTGACTAACTATCATATTGAATTCATTAATATGATCAGCAACTGACGCACTTTCGCTCATCTTCAAATTAAATAGACGTCGTATCAAATAGATCTTCTTGATCGCAGAGGGCTTCTCGTACATGTCTAATAGAGCTTTTATCAAACTCATAGTGGTCTTCTCATTCGTGATGTTAAACGCGACGTTACGAGCCAACGTTAGCTGACTAACACCTAAAGCTTGTCTATCCAGCAATTTCCAATTAGCTTGCTTCATCGTCTATGGCTTCTCCCCAAATAGGGGCAAGTACAGTTTCATCTTATATAGATGATTCTCAATCTGTATCTTCCAAAAACCAAAGTCCTTCCCATCAAATATGTCGATTTTCACTTTTCTATTTTCTATCGCATCGATTCGCTTCAATTCAGCTAAGCCAAGCTTTGATACCAATTGTAGTGAAAGCTAAGCGATCGAACAATAAATTTGACAGAATAAAGAAAATAAATCAGACACTAGATTTATGTGGTTTGATCGTAGTGACCTACATCCACGGGGAGAGCAGCCCGAAATTTCACTATAGATCAAGCGATACAACAGAGATTACAACCACACTCGAGTCACTCAAACATTTTATGTTTTTCCCAAGCTCCAATTATATCAAATAACTCACTCAGTATTTAGCTTCATAATTTCTCATGAAATAATCTCTCAATTTCGCAAAGGAATTATCCACAAATCTTATTATAAGATTTGCTTGGCTTGAACACTAAACTATTGATGTAATTCCACGAGAAATAATCCACGCCAAGCACTCGGTCATAAGGGTGCTTCAAGACTTTTCTCTCTCGCTCTGGACATAGGCTTCACGAAAACCACTCCGCTCTTTATCAACAATCGTGCATCAGCTTTCTAGCTGAGTCATCACTGGCCGGCCGTGCGGACACCTCGATTACCAAAAAAAAAAACAATCGTGCATCAGGACTCCTCCATCCGGATATTTAAATGCATATAAATATGTGAGTCCTTTCTTCTTTGTCGACGTCATGAAGGAAGGATAATTCTTATCCTTTTATTTCTTTCTTGTCTTTGACCAATCAGTAAACCCAGAAATCCACTTTTTAAGGTCAAAGTCCAACACACACTTGGGGACTTATTCATTGAAAGAAGAAGCGAGAGTCCACACGGAAATTGATTTCCGTATATTCCCAACAGAGTTCAAGTTGGACTTTCTTGTTTCACGCCCGAGGCTCAGATGCATTTTCGGAAAGCTAATTTCTGAAACTTGGCTTGGATTCTTCTTTTTCTTTTTAAATTCTAAAATTTAGATTTTTGTTTCGAGTTCAAACTCTAGATATATTTTCAACAGTCAATGTTCTTTACATTGTGTTGAAATAAAAGGCTAAAATTAAATTTCATTGGAGTAAAAGTGGGAATAATCGCTATTACCTGCTGGCTTGGGTTACGAGGGTATAAGTATCAGCTAATAAACAGAGGCCCCAAGGCTGAAGGAGGAGAGTAGGGGAAAAATGTGTTCTCAGGACGTGCGCGACCACAGGAGCATCCAATTAATTAATCACTTCGAAAAGCACTTATGTCTGTACTTAATTTTACCCAGCCTTCTGGTGGTGGAGAAGAACTGTTCATTCGCATCATTTAGAGGGGCATTCGTGATGATACTGACTTAAGAAAGTTGATTGGAAGGTATTAAGAGTCGGAAGACACAGATCAATTTCATGTCTAACAAGGATTTTATGCTTCAAATTTAATGCTCAAAAGTACCATTAAACATTAAGATCTACTGATGAAACAAGAAAAAACCAGCTTTGACTACCACAAATCTCTACCGATTCTCTAACTCGACTCCAATTTTCTTTTTGATCATGAAACACGACCACTATTTACATAACATGGCAAACTACAAGCGATAATACAGCAAGGGTATCACCTATTTGCCTATGTGAATCTTATCTGCATGGATGCTGCAGCGTGAATTCAGAGCAAGGAATGAAGTCTCTCACGATCTGTTATCACGTGGTCCCTGGTGATATCCTTTATGGTAGGACATCCAGATAGTGCCATCGTAAGCACGAGCTCATCCATCAGCATCTCAGTGACCCTTCTAACTCCAGTTTCCCCTTTTGCCGCCAACCCATATACAACAGGCCTTCCTATCTGTCGTGAGAAGACCACTATTTAGGAGAATGTCAACAGTTGTCCTAGGGCACTTGTTAAGTTCTGATTCAGGTGTTTTTGGTAATGTGAAAAGATAGTTTCTACAAACTTGTCACGTAAATATACAAGTTTTTCAGGCGCGATATTATTACGAAAATAGCTTAAGGGCTTGTTATAGCAGATAGTCGACATCGGGAAATATCAGGAATGTGCCAAACTAATTAAAAGATTGTACCATTACTGCTTGTGCCCCGAGGGCCAATGCCTTGAAAACATCTGTTCCTCGCCGCACTTCTCCATCAACAAATACAGGGACTTTCCCTTTGACTGCATGAACAACCTAAAAACAAAGATTTAATAAAAATAGCTATGACCAAAATGCTGTTTGATATAGATGACTTGCTGCAGCACAAGCTTTCATGCATTTGTAAAAATAGAGGGAAACAGAATGCCACTGTGCTTTATTTTCAGGGGGCAAAACTGGGCGTATATATTCTTATCCAATGTTTACAAATGCTCCGAAAATCTAGAACCTATTATCAAACCTGCCGGACAAAGGAGCTAGTAAAAATAGGTGTGACATCCTGAAAATTTTCCATTTGAGATTTATAAAATATTGAGTTTTATAAATGTACTCGCAGTTAGTTCTTGCCCGGAATTGATCACTTCTGGGATACTAACCATTAGGGAAAGGCTGAACAGGGATTTAGATTCGTACGACTAAGAGAAAATTTGATCGTGAATTGATTTCGACCATAAAATCGTCGAGGTGATATTTTGACTCACTGTTGGCCGATCCAAGGATAGTCAGGGGTCAGTTTACCACTGTCATAGTTGTGGATCACGGGTGATTCTGCCGGACCACGAAATGAATTGACAATCGATCCTGAACCTATACCGAACGATCGTACCCCTCGGATCTAGCGATTGATTCTCACGATTTAAATGACAACCGAAGTCGTCACGAACTGGATAAATTGCACGTGACTTGATATATTATCAGTTACGAGTCGACGATGCAAATTTCCCCAAAAAGCTACCCGTTAGTCTAAGAAACGCTCGAGTCGCGTTTATTAAAATTTAATTATTTAAATTTAGCCCAAATCGGACAACGGAAAATTAGGAAGTCATAACGAGACATTAGGACGACGTTGCGGTTGGAACGTGCAAAGTTGGAATGTCCCGAATCCTTTAGAAAAATTTAATTTCGGCACGAAACGAGGAGATTGACCATTTTACCCCCTAAGGATTAATAAAGGGTTAGTTTTATGAGGCAATGGCATTTTGGTCATTTTGCCATAACTTTTTTATTGGACAATTTTACCCTCGGAATTTTATGAAATTTCCAAATTGCCCTTGGATATTTTTGGGTAAGATTCGATCTCGGCCGTCGGATCAAGATAAGATCGAATCTGGACCGTCGGATCAAAAAGGTTAGAGAGGGGCATTTTGGTCATTTGCCATTTTGGGTCAAAAGTCACTATTTAGGTCCAAAGACCCATTTTCTCTCTCCTCTCTCTCTCCGCCATTTGGCCCCCCTCCCCACCGTGAGCACTCTCTCTCTCTCTCTCTCTCTCTCTCTCTCTCTCTCTCTCTCTCTCTCTCTCTCTCTCGCTGAACCACCTCACCGCCTGGACTGTCGCTGTCGCACCGCCCACCGCCGTGCCGCGTCGCCACCGATCCGCAGTTCCTACCCTCAAGCCACCTCACCGCCGCCTCTCTCTCTCGGCTGTGAGCAACCAGCCACCGCCGCTCGCCGATCGCCGCCAATCATCACCACCGCCGTGAACCGCCGTTAGATCTTCGTCTTACCACCACTTTCCGTTCTAGCTGTGTCAATCTAGAACTCGGTAAGTCGCGTCCTAAACCCGACTTAGGATATTGGGTATCGACGGGAAAGTTTGAGTGAAATCGGGTTTATTTTGGTGCGGGTTTGTACGATTTATGAGCGGAAATGTTTAGCGGGCCTCAAGATTGAATTGGAGAAAATTTTGGTGGAATTTTGAGGTCAGCAGTGGGCTGTGAGTGACTGTACAGTGGGCTGTGATGGGTCGATCGGGATGCAAATTGAATTTTTAGAACTGTCAATTAATGGGGAGAAAGTGCCGTGAAAGGCCGGAACTGATTCGACATTGTTTGAGTATAGAAAAATGCCAAAATTGCATGTAGGAAGGCTATTTGTACTGTGGCTGGATTGTGGTGTTAGAATTGAGTGTGTGATTGTGTAATTGATTAATTGAATCATGTCCATTGTGTGCACGCGTGGGCCAAAGTGAATTAACTGTTAAATTGGCCATATTGAATGCCATGTGAGCACGAAAATGCATGTGAATTATTGCTTGCACGGGCCACGTGTAACGAGTCAGATGAGTGGCAAGTGATTGTTGAGCATGTAATTAAACGAGGAATTATGCGTGGCATTGAAAGTATGATCATGGAAATTGTGCCGTCATGAGGCGTGTACTTCAACGCGGGACGATGCCCGGTATTACCGGAAGACTGCCAGTTTGAGGCGTGTACTTCAACGCGGGTTGCACAGTAGGTGGTAGATATTGAGCTTGAGGCGTGTACTTCAACGCGGGCAAGAAACACGGCCTGAGGCGTGTACGTTTACGCGGGCCCTGAAGTGTTGTGATAAGTGATCGTAGTGGGCCTGAGGCGTGTACTTTAATGCAGGTCACTGGCGAGGATTGATAAAGTGATGTGATAAGCTGGGCATAAGTGCGTGCAACAAAATGTGATAGAATATGTTGTGGTTGTGATTAACGTGTAGGTGACACGCTGGAAAGGCTTAGGTAAGTCTTGATTGTATGCCTGCAATACGACATCTGAGTGTGATTGCTTGTTGTACTTGTCTGGAGGTACATGATAGCTTAGGTGGGATTTAGGGGTGTACTTGCTGAGATGTGTTCTCATAGTTATTTCAACCAACATTTTTAGAACCCCGACCGGATCCATGAATCTTCCGCCACCGCCACCAGAATGTTTTGGAGTACCAGTGCACACCGAGTTAGAAGTTTTAAAGTTTACGATGGGCGATAACATGATTTGGATTAAGTATATTACCACAGTTTTTGTAGACGTAGGTTTACCCCTGTGGGAGGAGCATAAGTATACTGCCTGGTATTTCTGGGACAAAGCAAGGGATGAGTTCGGGCTCGTTAGGGGTTTCGATGTTCCTTTTGATTTAGTTGGAGATTGGGACCCGACTGCTGTGCCCCTTCTGATGGCGAGTTGATCAGTGCGGAGGTTAGTCTAGCGCAGTTAGGGTTGCACCTAGCACCCGTAGCGCAAGGATCTTCAGAGGCTGAACACGAACCTGGGCCTGAAGGATCGCAAGCAGAAGGCGACCCGATGGACATAGATTTAGAACCATTTCCCGAGGAGGAACCAGAAGAGGTGGAACTCGAGGCAGAACCCGAGATCGAACCTGACGAGTCTGAGGAGCCTAAGGAGGAACCAGAGTATATACTCCCGTATGAACAATACTTGGATCCCAATTTCGTGCCGGAATACCATTTCTTCGATGAGCTAGTTGAGGAGGAACATGATGAGGTTCCAGCCGAGTCAAGCGACATTAATCACTCGATTGAGATCAACGTAGAGTCGGAGTCCTTGGAAGAGCAAACCATTCAGGGAAGTTCAGATTCGGATGGCGAAGAATCAGACTCAGAGTGGACGCCTAGAAAGGGGCGTAGGGGCTAGTTTAGGGGTCCGGAATAGGTATTTGCGGAGTAATATTTTTTAGGTTAGAATACCAGGTCATCGACTTTTAGTGTGTAGGTTTTTTGTAAGGCGATGTGCATGTACATATATGGATGGTTTGTAAATTGTGAATATTATGGTATAAGTTTGAAATGAGAAATAGATATGTACATTCTCCTTATTCTCCTCGAATTTAATTGTCTGAGTATTCATGGCTTTCGCTAATTGATTTAAATCTCTGGTGAAATAAAATGAGGTCTGCGATTTTCTGGGACGTCGCAATATTCAACCAAGAAGGGACATCGCGTGCTCAATAGGGTCGGGGCGTGACGTCCTGATTTGAATTGGTATCAAAGTAAGGATAGCTCGATCTAGACTGGTCGAAGTTTGAAGTGATAAGGGGTAGAGGTTTTGGGGTAGAATATTTGGGAGACTTTAGTGAGCCATAGGGTGGAGTGAGCTACACGTGCCTCCAGATTATTTGTCGTGATTCATTGCGTGAGTGAATGTTGTGTTATTGAGAATGCAGATACGTCTAGACTTGAGGTGAGTGTTCAAACCTTTTGATTAGGGCCTTGTGCCTGTGATGAGTTGAGTGCCTGTAATTCATTGTCTAGAACTAGACTAACCTAGTTGGCCTAGATTACTCATTCCTAAGTGGAATTACGGCAGGTAGGAGAGTAGTAGAACTGAGACAATGAGTAGTGAAGGAAGAGATGTAGGAAGAGTCCTAAGAAGGGGCGTAGGAAGAGGAGCAAGAGGTCGACGTCATGCTCGAGCTAGGGCTGTAGAGGACCTCGGAATGGGTGCTAGAGTAGTAGAGAATCCTGGAGTTAACGTTAAAGCTACAGCGAATCCCAGAGTTGAGGCTAGACCTACAGAGGATCCTAGAATAGAAGTGATCATGAGGACCCTAGAACATATTGGTAATTTGATAGGGTTGCAGGCTCAAGAACGAGCTGTCTCGAATGCCCAAGCTGCAAATGTTGCTGCGGCTGCTGCTGCTAATATTGAGAATCAGGGACAGGGACAAATGACTGTGAATGTGAATAGGCCAATGCATCAACTGATCGAACAGTTTATGAAGCTAAAATCGCATAATTTCTCGGGAAAAGGTGACCCTGAGGCTGCACCTCGATGGGTAGAGGAGTTCGAGAAGGCTTTTGAGGTGTTAGAGTGCAATGATAATGAGAGAGTAACTCTGGTAGTATATCAATTGCAGGACAATACAAACAATTGGTGGAAAGCCACCAAAGACAGGGTTTTTCCGGAAGGTATAGCTCGGACTTAGGCTGCTTTTACTAAGAGCTTTTATGAGAAATATTTTTCGGCCAGTGCCAGGGAAAGAAAGTTAGCCGAATTTTTGAGATTCCGCCAAGGCCAGATGATAGTAGACTAGCATGATGCGGAATTTGCAAGATTATCTAAGTTTGCGTTGATAATGGTGAAACATCCCGATGACAAGGCCTGAAGATTTTGAGACGGATTGAAGGCTGATATTCGTAGCAAGTTATTACTGGTAAATCTGAGAACGTACGAGAAAATATTTGATAAGGCCCAGATTCTAGAGCGAGATCAGGTGGATAGGGCCGCCGCTTCTGGGTTGAGATTTGTCCAGGGTAGGGATAATCGTAATCCTAGGAAGAGACCGATGTTGGATAGTAGACGTTTTACTCCTTCAGTTAGAAGAAATATTGGGAAGATGGCTCGGAATCAAAATGGCCCACGTAGAATTTGTGGAGGTAGGCATGGAAATAGACTTTGTCCAACCCGAGGCGGAGCGTGTTATAGGTGTGGTGGATTTGGTCACCACATAAGAAATTGCCCCCAATTCCAGATAGAATAGATCGCCTGCATTGCCGCCACCTCGGAATGGGAATCAGACTGGAACGGCCCAGACAACAGACCAGAATAGGCCTCCAGCGCAAGGACGAGTATATGCTATGGCCAGACGAGAGGCTGAGAACGCACTAGGGGTTGTCACAGGTATGATTTCTTTGTGCAACCATACTGCGTATTCTTTATTTGACCCTGGGGCGTCACATTCTTTCATATCAAGATAGTTTATTGAGTTGATTGGGTTGGAACCGCAATTGCTTGATGTTGTGTTATGCGTGACCGCTAATTAGTGAATTAGCGATAGTGAACAATTTTTTTTTAAATTATACTGCTAAGACATTTTCATATAATACAAAGCTAGTGAACAATTTTTATAATTTTTTTTAAAATTGAGGTTATGTTTGTTTCACGAAAAATGCAACATTTCTATAAAATATTTTCCATGAAGTCATTATCCAAGAAAAATAAAAAAATTTCCGGTGTTGGGCTGAACCCTAAAAATGAACTACAAAATATTTGTCGACATTTAGAATATAAAATCTTATTTGATTTTACTTCGTGCATTCATTTTAATAATTTTAATTTTTTTTAAAATCGATTTTTTAATTATTTTAATTATTTTATTTTTCCTTTATTTTTGGCCAGTGGCCGAGCATAGAGACGACCAGTGGCCGGCCACAGGCGAGGACGAGCTCGCCAACCTTAGGTGAGCGTTGCCAACCTTGGGCGAGGCTCAACCTTGCCAGATTCGGCAAGCTCGAGTCTCGCCTAAGGCTGGCGAGCTCAAGCTTCATCGACCTCCGGCAAGGTCGTCCCTTCCTTGTTGCCGGCCGCCGGCCATCGCCATAGCTAGCCACCAGCCGAAAATAACGAAACAAGAAAGAAAAGAAAAGAAAAAAGAAAAAAAAGAGAAAAATAATTATAATTATAATTTCGATTTTTTAAAAAAATATTTCTATAAAAAGGAAGAAAGTGTGTGTGGGCCTAATGGGTGGATTGAAAATGGGTTATATACTCAATCCATTTATGATATGATAGGTTTAAAACTTTAATATTCATTTAAGATGAGCTCTTTAAAGTTGTAGTGACCATATATGACCCATTTATTTTTTAAATGGATCGTATATGGGTTGAAGACCCATCTTAATATGTCTACCCAAAAGTAACCATTGAATTTCTCCTAGATTGGTTCTTTCTTTTCTCTTCAGGTATAATTACTCAACGTCCTTGTGTGTGCCTCAATATTAGTAGATAAATAGCATAAAATGATTAAACGAAATTTCATAAAAAGTTTCATGCTATTCGCTAGGTACCATTTCTCCAAATAACATATAATAATGAATTCAAGTAAAGCAAGAAATAGCATGGATAATAACAGGAGTTAATGGTGACTAAAGTGACCAAGAAGAAGAAGATTCAAGTCAGATCACTACAAAAAAACAAGAGATTAGTAACGAAATTTGCGACGAAAAATTTGGCAAAATCCGTTGCAAATCGAATTTGCGACAAGATTAGCGACGGAATTTTCCGTTGCTAATAGGGCATCGCAAAATTTTGCGATGGAAAATTTCAATTTCTATCACAAATTTGCGACAGAAAAAAATTCGTCGCAAATTAGCCGCGAACACTATCCGTCGGAAAATTCATTCTCAAAAAAATCGTCGCAAATTAGCCATGAACACTATTCGTCACAAAATTCGTCGCAAATTAGCCACGAACTTTATTCATCGCGAAATTCATCGGAAATTTCGTCGCAAAATTCGTTACAAATTTCACTACAAAAAAAGTTACTTTTAGCTATGAATTTTGCCACGAAAAAATTGACAAAATTCGTTGCTAAATGAATTTGCGACGAAATTAGCGACAGAAAAAAATTCGTCGCTAAATGAATTTGCGACGAAATTAGCGATAAAAAAAAATTCATCGCTAATAGGCTATCGCAAATTTTTGTGACGAATTTTTCAATTTTCGTCACTAAATTGAGACGAAAAAAATTCATCGCTAATTTTTCGTCGCTAATTCACTAATTATTCGTCGCTAATTTTTTCATTGTACAATTCGTCACTAAATTTTCGTCACAAAATTCGTTGCTAATTTGCCACGAAATTATTTTTTTTGTCAATAATTTGCGACAAATTGATTCATGGCGAAATTCGTCGCTAATTTGCCACGAAAAATTTTTACTTTAGCGACAAACATTGTTCCGGAACGAATTTAGCGACGAATTTTTATTAATTCGTCGCAAATTAGCAACGAACTATAAAAATAGTAGCGAATGTGCAGCAAAAATTTATTATAGGTTGGCCTCCTACTAGTAAAGATAACCATATGCTTGACTAACCATATGCGTCGTAATCACAACTGGCACAATGCAAATTGTATCTAATCCACGGCTAAAACCTAGTATATCTACCACAAACTTAGCCTTGCGAAGTTCCTTCTAACCTCTGATATTAAGTACACGAATATTAGCGGCAATAGTTCATGCTTTAATATAAATTCTCAGTAAATTACAGTCTTTCCATGAAACTCCGATACGAAGACAGTTTGCACAGAAATTACATAGGTTGATAACTTTATTTTAGAATGATGAAGTTATGCTGCTGAAGCTAAGCTCCAGAGTATTTTCTAGTATAGTGACCAGGGGGCCACACAATGCCTAAAGGAATTCTACAAGGCATCAGCAACCGGCAATAATGTTGGGAACCCGCAAGAAGTCAGTCTAGAGGGCCTTGCCTCAGCAGTAATATGACATCAAACAAGCGAAGCTATCACCATGTCAATTGTCAAAACTATCCACATGTATAATCATTCTGCAAGCACATTACACGGCAGCCTCCTTCTCTGCTTCTTATCAACATCAAATTGCTGCTTGGAAAAAAGAGAAGAGTAAAGATGGTCAACATGTGAGGCAATGTTATGATATGATTCCCTATTCTATTTCATAACCAGTAATAGAATGCAAATACAATGTTTCAAGATACTCTCGTGACATTAATGTTTTTGTCCATCTATTTTTTTTTTTTTTGGTAAGGATTGTTGTCCATCTATTTGCTTGTTATCTAATCAATAATCAGACTTGCTGTTGTAAATTCATTTTCCATTTGCTCACATGAAAGAGAAAAGGAGCTGCATCTAAGAAACGGCATTGACATTTACGTTAGAACCACCAGAAGATATGTAGGTAAGGGACTTCACCTGTTGGCACAGAAAATGGGGAACCCGAACTCTCTTGGAACCATCAGCCATACGTTTAAAGGGCAAATGGTTTTCCACAGGAAAAAAAATCATTGTTGACCTACAAGTAGATGCAATACAAATGTTAATGCTTTCCTCAAACCATTGAATCTTTGAGATCAAACAATTTATTTAATATATAAATAAATCTTAAGTTACTGTAAGAAGGACAAAGAAAAGTGGGGGATAGAGCAAGGTATAACTTCTCACATACAGGATTATCAAGCCAAGGGTCTCAACAAGAAAGTGCGACATACAGACTTTCGCGTCAGTAGAATATCACATCAAGTTTCTAGCAAGGTTATCATCGTCTATCAGGTAGGTTTGTTCCGCAAATTCAAGTTTTAAAGTGCTTGATGTTGTAATCAACAAGCTCGTATAGGTTAGAGAAGCATATTGACAAGCAGCACAAATTGATGTTAATGCTATATTCTGATTGAATTCAGATCGTACGTGGTTTTGAATAACCTCTATTAACAATTCTTGACAACCTGACGTATATACATTCTCTAAACCGGGGCACTGAATTAGCTATCGATCTGAGAATGCAAAGAAAATTAAAGTTAGATTAGGATGCAAATTAGGAAAGCATGTGAGATGCATCAATATCCCTTTAATTAAAGCAAGCACTCAATCAAGACCAATACATTTTTTAAAACGTACCAGTGAGCAAATTTTTATAGGCATTGAGATTCAGGTCATTCAACTCTAGGCAGTTCAAATAGAGGGCCTGCATTTCAATCAACAAAATAAGAACCACAAGGAACCCATGGTAACAGAATGCAATATACAAATTAGTGGATCTGGGAGTCTCACATCTAAGCCACTACAAACCCACAAGCTGAGTTTTTTTAATTTACTGTGCTTTATAATAAGCTTCTGGTGTATGAGGTGAAGATTGCTGTTGGGCCGTTTCTCCATCCCATGGTTGATGGCTTCATCAGAGATGAGGCTTTCGTCATTACTATCACATACAGTCATACAATGAACCTATAGTGCTAACTGAAAGGAAATGCCATTTATTTACATAGTAGTCCAGGAAGTTACTTGAAGAGATGTTAGGACAAAGGGTAAGTAGCAGTCTTAATAATGTTTCAGGAAACGCATTGCATATCATCCTGCTGCCACTGTCACTAATGCTTGACCTGCATGTAACAATAAATTCATGATTAAAAAAGAAGTGCAATTGTTGGGGCTGATGATTAAATTATATTCCTTCATGCTCTAAGCTTCTATGGTCATTACCAATGCGCCCTATTTGTCACACTATTTGAAACCAAATGTGTTTATATCATGTGTGGGAACTTTTGCAAAAGAAAACAAAAAACCATGAATTGACACGATGAAGCTGAATTTTCTATACCACTGTGATATCTCATAAATCAAACAACATAGGACCTCACAGCAGGACATACCCACTGAGATCAAGCAATTCTAAATCCAAAATGCTTGAAGCTATAGCAGCAACAGATGCATCAGTGATTTTTGATCCAAGCACCAGTGATAGCATCCGCAAACCCCTGTACAATGAAAAAATTTAGCAATGGTCATCAAAGCTGTATCTAATTAATAATGCTTCAATGCTCTTATGGAAAATTTCGGTCCTTAGTATCTAGGAAGTGAACTTAGGATCTATATGATCACTAGACAGCAACTTCAGTCCTAATTGATAATGCCCAGATGAACCTTGTCTCATCAGTGCATCAACATCAACCGATCCGATCCACCTCACAAAGAAACATCCTAGATCCAAATCCACGACTGATTACTAACCTTTCCATCCACAGAGATAGCCTAACGACGGATGGGCACTTGTTCAACACCGATCCGACGAAACAGAGCTGAGCTCTCGAGGGAACCCTGAGCTTCATATCCTCGGCGGCCCACCACACCCTCCTTGAGCTGAAAGATTTGACCTCGACATGCACAGAATTTGTATATCACTACATTTCAGATTACTTTTTCTGTACAAAGTTACTCAAATATAAACTATACATTAGCACAAAACAAAAGCCCAAAAATTTAAAGGCTCAAACACTAAACCAAAGAAAACGATGAATGACAGCATGTCTACACCGATAACCAGACACGGTGGGGAAAAATAAGCCCCAAAAACTCGCTATCGCGCGAAATTCTTCGAACGGCACTCGGTTATCACAAAATCCCCATCTAAACGCTTCCAGAATCCTCGCACCGACACAACCAAACAAGCAACAATCCAATACCATCTTCACAGACAAAAAAATAACAGTAAAACCACAAAAAAAAAAAATACGGCATTCGCACATTAACACTAACCAGCCGCAAACAACGAAGGGACCACCTCCGCGGACAAAAGAGAGGAGATAACCAACACCACGGCAAGCAACCGCGGAGGAGAAACATTGACCACCCCCCCCCCTCAACAAACTTACGAGGAAGCCCGCCTCGGAGTTGAGAAAACCCTAATTGAGCAGCAGGGAGCCTCGCCTAGTACCGAAAATCGAACGAGGAATTGCCAAAACCCAACAGCAACACCACCCAATCAGGAGCCCAGGCGAGAGAGTTACCACCCAGTCGGCGGCGGGGGAGGGGGAGGAGCCGGCGTGGCAGGAGCGGCCCTTCTTGGGGAGGCCGCAGCGGCCGCAGTTGTAGCTGCCGCGCTTGGCGGCGGCGCCGTCGGAGGAAGAGGAGGAGGGGGCGGCGGGGGAGTCGGAGGGGGGAAGGTGGGGCTGGTGGAGGCGGCGGTGCATGGCAGAGGAGCGGCGGAGGAGGCTAGAGAGAGAGAAAGAGGGAGAGAAGTTGGAGCCCTAGTCTGATTCGATCAAGGGACAATCGAGAGAGCGAGCGAGAGTGAGAGAGCGCCATACCTTCGCCAGAATTACCTCATTTCCGGGAAGATGACGATCGGCGGCGAGCTCTAGCCCGATTCGATCGAGGGACCGAGCTGCGATCCGGCGTCGACACGCTCGAGAGAGAAGAGAGAGAGAAGCAAAAGCAAAAAGTGGAGAGAGAAAAAAGAGAGTTAGAGCCTTGGAGGCTTTTGGTTTCGAACATTTCGATTTTTCCTCTGTATGTTTGCGACGGATTATTTGTTTCCGGCGCAAATTTATAATGAATTTTTTTTTCATCATAAATTTATTTTTTCATCACAAATTTATGATAGATTTATTTTTTTCATCGTAAATTTACGTCGAATTTTTTTTTCCGTTGCAAATCTGTGACAGATTTTTTTTTTCCGTTATATTTTTTTTCGACACAAATTTGTGATGAATTTTTTTCCAGTCGCAAATTTGCGATAAATTTTTTTTTCGTCACTAATTTGCAACGAATTTTAATTTCGTGGTAAATTCCGTCGCAAATTAGCGATGAATAATTTTTGTCGCTAATTTGCGACGGGAAAAAAATTCGTCGTAAATTTCGTCGCAAATTAACAACGAAAAGTTACCCGTCGCAAATTTTCGTGACAAAATTCATGTTTTTTTGTAGTGGATAAGTTATCCCAATACATAGGCCCTTCCCTCGGCCATCAAAATAGGACCGCCATTTAGTCTTCAAACTTCATCAAAATGATCATTAAAGGCTCAAAGTTCGCAGTATTAGTTGTGTTTTTTATCCACATGACCCACTTACAGTGGCAAGTGAAGAGTACACTTGCTTCACCGAGAAGCAACATATCACCTTATCAAATATTTATTCCTATCCTTTAAGTAACATTAGGCTAGGGGAGTAAACAGTTTGATTCGGTTCGGTTCAGTTTGCTTGAAAAACTGAACTGAACCAAACCGTTAAAGTTGTCCCTTTGAATTGAACCGAAACTCGCTCAAACTGAATTGGAACCGAACTGAAAAACCGATTTGGTTCGGTTTGGTTCAGATCAGTTTTCGGTTTCTTCTTCTTTTTCTTTTTTTGCATTTTATTCATGGCTCAGTTTTATATTTTTCTTCTTTTTTCTTTTTTTTTGTTGCTTTTTATTCCAATATAAATATTTTAGTCATTTATGCTTTTCAACTATTTATAATTTCAATAACATATTGCTGAATCGCCATTTCGAACAAGATGAAAGTTAAATAATTCTTTTTAATGTTTAATGACATTTATTTCCTAGATTTGAATCTTTAATGTCAAAATGTGAACATACTCATGATATTGTACGTAAGAGAATCATCGATCTTACAAATTAAAATAAGTCAAGTGATTGTAAATATATTACAAATTAAAAACTCATTATTTAAAACTGAAAAACAAAAAAACAAAATCACCTATTTAAACTAGGTTCCGACCAAAAAAAAACTAGAACATTTTATATCATTAATGTAATTTGTGTTAGAAGACTCTTCCGAATGAATAAATTCAATACGAGAGGTAGAACTACTAAGGAGTTCCAATTGGGGAAAACACCAAGTCAACAACGTTTTGACCATAAAGTGTAACATGAAGATAAGCCAAAGTCATCAGTTCCAGCAACGATAAAGCAAAGTAACAACCAGGTGAAAACCTCATTTAGAACACACTCTCCACAAGATCTCGTAGAGTTCAATTTACGTATTAGATCGAAAGCTCCTGAGTTTATGTTGATCCCCTCAAAAGAAGTGGTAATCGTTTGAGCGCATGCAGTTCTACGAAGCTGACATAGACATCACATTTCACACGCCAAAAATGAAAATTCATAACGCATCATCAAAAGTAAGATACTTTCTACAATTCATTCATATTGGAGTTCAAATCTTCAACACAAAGTAACCAAAATGTGAACTGAAAATAAAATTCAACACTCTCACATTTGATCAACCCAGTGGCAGAGAACCCTGCTATAGTCATACCAAAATTCAGGGAACACATAAAAGTGATTGCTCAACGAAGCCTCCTTGCTTCTCTCTTGGACTCCAGAAGGGTGAGGACATCTCCTTCCCTCACTGGTCCCTTCACATTCCTCATGATGAACCGGTTCAAGTCGTCCAAGAACTTGACTCTCACCTGAGTCACCTGCCCTCTCAACCCAGTTTGACCCATGACTTCGACAGCAACAGCATGCTTAATGTGAGAATCCATTCTGCACAAAGGAGACAAACTAAGCACAAAGCACACCCATCATCGAAAAAATCAATTGCCAGTCACACATGGATATTGAGAGAGAATCCATTCTCCTGATTCACAGCCAAAGGAGATCAGGAACCATTCAATATAACCACCACTTGGAGTTTATAGACCAGGACAATCTACATCATTAAGAGTTTTCCTTCCATTTGCTTTTCGCCACAATACCGAATAGATAAAAGGCTCCTAAACCACATGACAGTTAATCTTTCCATTGAATGTCAGCATGCAGACCAGTTAATCTAACCATTGCAAAGACAGGTGAGGATCATAATTAATTTGGAAAGCCAGCATAAAATCCAATAGTCTACATATAAAGGTAACAACTCCACTTCCATCAGCTCCATATTCTGTGATTTGAGACATTCTGAAAGCTCTCTCCCTATATAATCTCCAATGACTCACAATAAACATTCATCCACAGCAAAGAATCTCCAGTACTCACTTGCTTTCTTTTTTTAAAACATTACAGTGAAAGCGTGCTATAATGCATTTACAAAGTAGGCTAATCATCACAAGAGATAGAAAACATGTACTTCTATAACTTGCTTAACATTAAGCAGCATCCAAAGCTTATGTCACTCAACCTAGCTGCGAGCAACTTATCCCATCAGAAGTTATTTAGTAGCTTTAACACTGAATTCAGCCTGCAAAGCCAAGATTATGTTGGCGGTATGCCTCACTTTGCAGTGGATTCTAGTATAAATGCTTCCCTTGTGAGATGTATAGACCGTGAACAGAACGAAAACAGCACAAAATCGTTCCAAGAAGAATATAACCCCCAGACTGGAAATGAAGTAAAATCATAAATTTGAATACGCTCATTTGCAAATTTCGTGAGAAAAAGAAAAGCAATAACAGGCCTGATGAGAGATAACACAAAATTAACATGTGAAGACTCACCAGCATACCTGATGAGCTGGTAAATGTTGCATGATGGTGGAGTGAATTGGTAAAATCGGTTTCCTGTTTTGTACTGGATAATGAATCTCAAATGGTTCACAGGAAGCATGTCTGAACTTCTTGAATTTAGCAGGAAGAGATGCTCGTTTGCCTGCTTAAGAGAACTAAATATTATGAGAAACAAACACCATGGTGATTTGTGAACTCTTGGTAAGCAATCTAGCCTTCTTAAGTAGAAACATAGACTTCGGATGGGTGATACCAAATTCAATGAGCAATTAATGTTTGTGGAATTTACTTTATGAAACCTTCCTATTCATTACGGAAGGTGATGAACATGAGGTTCATCTCGTTCATCTCAATAACACAAGACAATCAAATTTACAATCACTTATTCGGGGACATACTCATGCAAATGTAGTTCCCCACTAGAGCTAACAGTCCTTTTATGCCTAAAGAACATCCATCCTCGTGATCTTCGTGGGAATTCACCATTGCTATGAGCATTCAACTGCATAAACTAAGTTCTCAAAGTCATGGGAATTATCACAACTAACCCACCATCGAAACAACTGTTTTCAAATCCAATTAATGCATAGAGTGCTTCCTCTACACTCTTGATTTATACATGCCCCCAGGCTTGTGCTGTCGGGAAAGATTGATTTTCCCCTTAAACAACTCCGAATCGCACGCAAAACATTTACAACAGGACACAGACTTACTTAAGGCTAAAAGCTCAAATCTTTAAGCTGCACCAACTGAATTTCGAGCAAAATGGAACCCAACGCAACGCCAAGCGCATTCAATTCCATCACACAGCTCATCACATTAGCACAACCGCAAGAGTTCAAAAATGCTCCGTAACAGCTCCGAGAATCATAGCTCGAGCCCTAATTTTTCCTCACAGTCCACCGTCACTCGACCGATATTCAAGAGCAGGAGCTACGGATCAGCTCGAGACTCAAATCACATACAGCCGAAAGCAAGCGAAGCAAGTACAGCGAGAAGAATTTCCTCCTCCTCCGAGGACAGAGAAACTGACCGGAGAGGCGGTTCTTGACGGAGGACTGATCGGAGTGCGGAGATTGCGGCGAGATTGGCCGAGTGAAGAAGCAAGAGCAGCGGATGACGATCGCCATCTTCTTCTTCTTCTTCTTCGCCGTCGTCGTCTGCTT
Source organism: Syzygium syzygioides (assembly GCA_031216285.1). Taxonomy (NCBI): domain Eukaryota; kingdom Viridiplantae; phylum Streptophyta; class Magnoliopsida; order Myrtales; family Myrtaceae; genus Syzygium; species Syzygium syzygioides. The sequence goes on along the minus strand of CM062247.1, from coordinate 46,741,295 downwards.
CAAGAGATAAACCGTTGATAGTTTCAGTGGGCTTTTTGTGTGCGGGCCTATAAAGCTATTCGACCTCGGTTGTTCACAAAATTACGAGGATGTGCCACTGGATGACGAGGAGTCATCTGATGGATGAGGGCCTACCTCCTCATCCCCGGGTGGTCCAATAAGTGGAGAGGGAAATCGTGAGTCACTTTTTATTTTATTATTATTATGATTAATGCTATGAAAAACTCCAAACTGATACATCTGTAATAAATTTATCCCAAACTAATTTTTTGACTACAAAAAATCCTAAAATAGTATACTTGTAACAAATTTACCCAAACTAATTTTTTAATCACCAAAAATCTCAAACTTGTACATTTGTGACAAATTTACCCTTTGTTAAATTAGATTAATACAAAAAAAATCATAAACTAGTACACTTGACAAACGGAGGTTAAAACTCCAAACTGATACATCCGTCAACTGCCACGTGTTATTTAATTCAACAATTTAACTGTAAAATTTAATAGAAATTAATGGAGAGTAAATTTGTCATAGGTATATCAATTTGGGGGTTTTTTGTGATCAAAATATTAATTTTGAGTAAATTTATCACAGGCCTACCATTTTGGAGTTTTTCGCGATATTAACCCTTATTATTATTAGTGATGCGAGTTATTCTTAATTTGGACATTCACCTGCTCTTCGTCTCCTCCTTATATTTGAATTAATCTAATTCTATATATATACATATATGATCTTACGAAGATTCGTAGGCTGCATGAATGCACTCTACGCCTATATTATACTTCACCAAGTAAAGAATTCATTGGATGTATGCAAATCCTTAAAAGGCTTCATCTCGGTCCTCTTCTAATCCTCGTGATCAGTAGGATGTAAAACTTTGAGAAAGTATTCCCTCTCTCCAAGGAAGATAAAGATGTTGAGGAAATTATGGATGCGAGGTGTGTGGGTATCGGTACGTTAAAATAAGGAACGTATCGTAAAACTCACTATTCATGCAATGCAAACGGATAGCCCACGAAAGCCCTTGTAGGTGCGAAAACTCAATTCTTTTGGTGAGGTTACACTCTTAACCAAACACCAAATATTAAGAGAAGCTCCTAATTTCTATTTGCGGCTCAATTACTCTAATTAAAGAAAAAGGAAATGTCTAACTCATTACCATTTTTAAGCGAGATTCCGGGGGAGCAGTCCTCCTTGTGGTATCAACTTCTAGGATGTCTAACTCATGACCACTATTTTTTTTAATCAGTCACTTGAAGAAGCTCAGATCTGTTCCTTTTTTGGCTTAATTAGAATTTACTAGTTGAGCTCTCGAGGAGAGGGAAAGATGATGGAATACGCCCATGGTCGGATGTTGATCTGTTCATGAAGGTAGATACTATTATTGTTTTAACTTATTGCAAATGATCGGATTTGCGCATCCGCACGCTCATGCACACCTCGTACATGTATGCGCCTTCGGCACTCTATTTCTAAATTCAGGCAATTGACATTGGATCCAGGATAAATCTCATTGCCGAATAATTAATATATACTCAAGGTTAGTTCTTGAGTAGCCATCACGGAGTAATGTAAGTTGTCCATTGCGTTGCGTTGGACACTCTCTCTCCATGAAGTCAATTGAGTCTTGGAATTACCGATCAATGTGTATTTTGATGGAACAGCTCCGACATATGCAAGGACACCATCCTTGGAGAAGAAATGAAACGGGGACTTTCATGGTGGATAAGAAAAAAGCGAGTGACAATAGGTTAATCCTGGTTATCACCAACGTTGCCGATAATTTCATTGCCAAGTGTCCGAGCAATGGAAAAGAAATCTTTCGGCAAAACGATTAGCTCTTTCCGTACTACGTGTTTTTTCAGATGGAACTAATTGCTCGACCAAATAAATCAAACAGAGGCACTATTAGGATATATGACTGCAACGCAAGTTACCACTCCCTTCTTTCCTTTCGCTTCTGATGGATCTTTGGCATGTCAAAAGTGCCTATCTTGTATCTTCATCTCCCAATCATCAGTGCTAAGAAAAACACAAGTGATCTCTTCTATCGTGCAGGTGATATGATGGGATCGATGAATACTCTTCTAATGGATGAGATATCAACCGGATGGACAGCTCAACAACGTTTCAAATTGCGAGCGGCACGCAACAAATTGCCCATGTAGTCGTTTCTACCAATATTCATGTCCCACCTCCAAAGAGCCGTCCCTAATTATATAGCTATGATCAATGCCTCGTTGAATTTTTCATCAATGGAAATCACCAACCTCATTCAAGTAAACGTTTTCTTTTTAAGGGTTATGACACTTAAGTAATCCGTAGAAAAACTATGACGCCAAAGTAAGTGTCATATGAAAGTTAGAGTACTTGTGGTGTCATTTATTTTAGATATTGTATTGGCATTTAATCAACCAAGCTACATTTGGTGACAATAACTGAGACTTGATGATGCTGATTTTTGTCACGGTTGTTGCTGCTATCAGAAATATCAGACAAATGGATGTGTTTGGACTCATTGACAACAAAATAAGTCAATTTTGATGACTATTTTGTAAAGCGATCAAGACAATGCACTAAAAAGTGTTTAATCGTTTGTTGGCATTGTGGTAATTCTTTTTGGGGTTAATGCCACGAAAAATCCTAAACTGATATATTTGCGATAATTTTATCCCGAACTAATTTTTTGACCACTAAAAACCTTAAACTGGTACACTTATTACAAATTTACCTTGACCTATTTTTTTATCACCAAAAACCCCACACTGGTACATTTGTGATAATTTTACCCCGAACTAAGTTTTTGACAATCAAAAACCCTAAACTGGTATACCTATGATAATTTTACCCCAAACTAATTTTTTGACCACTAAAAATCCCAAACTGATACATTTGTAATAAATTTACCCTCCGTTAGTGTTTGTTAAATTGGATTAATATCACGAAAAATTATAAATTGGTAAACTTGTGTAAAACCCCAAACTGGTATAAACATTAATTATCACGTGTCATCAAACTTAGCAATTTGACAGTAAAATTTAACAGAAATTGACAGAGATCACAAGTGTACCAGTTTAGAGTTTTTGATGATAAAAAAATTAATTCGGGGTAAAATTGTCACATGTGTACCAGTGTGGGATTTTTTATAATAAAAAAATAGTTTCGGATAAATTTATCATAGATGTACCAGTTTGGAGTTTTTCGTGATATTAACCCTTCTTTTTAATATATTCAATAGCTTTTGTTTTGCTGATATTAAATTTCAAAACATATATTAACGGGAGCAACAAATTCATAGTATAGTCCGCATCACATTTTAAGATACATCTTAATCAAATTTTATTGTAATTCTAAATAATATCTCGTGCTCATTTTACTTTGATATCAATTTCTTCTCATAAAGATGTCAAAATATGGGGTTTGCAGTATTTCGTTATTGTGACATGAATGTCTACATAACACATTAAAGATCATAATGTAAATAAAAATATATTAACATAATATCATGATACAACCGAATTAAGATTTATAATGTTGGAAAAAATAATTAACTTGGAAGTATCAATAAATGTAAGTTATATAAACAATCAGCTGTTGGCAAAGAAATTTACACAAGAAAAGGACGGAATATTGAAAATAAATCAAGGGACTTGTAGATATGTATTTTGGGGTAAAGAAATATTGTGAATTTCTTTAAAAATATCAATTAAATAGTGCATTTTTCTACAAGATATCCAACCACTCGTTTTGTCTTACATTATCATTAGATATTCATCAAAAAGAAAAATTTACGTAAAAAAGAAAGCAGAGATATATGAATTGGCAGATGATCTTGAAAAAATCATCCCTGATTCTCTAAAAATAGAGAGAAGCAAATGGCCTAGAGAGACGAAATCATCTAACTCTCGTGAAGATTCTATATAAATACCTTGATTACTTTTTGTACACCAAGTCAATGGCACGAAGGCGAAGATTTTGACAAATGAAGAAAAACTAGCAAGAGAGGGAAATTAGCAATCTTACCTTATACCTTCTCTTTCACGTTTTTTTTAATTAATTCATATTATTTTATGTACTCGAATTATTGCATGTCCTCATATCATGATTCAACGAATATTACAATTCTATATCCCATGTTTTCTTTTAATCGAATGTTAGATCTACATAATAGAGTTTGGATCTAGTTTAAATAACATTTGATGTAACCTCTAACGAGGAATTTAATTGATGTGAATATTTATTTTGTTAGAATTTTCCGCATATTATTTCTCCAATGAAAATTTTGGTCGATAACATCATTTGAAATAATATAATAAATAGTCGTAAATATTTGGGATCGCACAAGCATCTTGCTTGTTTCTAATAATTATGAACAAGGACATAAATCGATGACATTTGATTGAATGCTTAGGGCGCAAATGTTAACTATTATGTTTTCCTTTTTTTTTTTTTGGGAACAGGTTTGGAACAGAAATTTATTTGGTAAAATAATTTCATTTTTCTATTTTTGAGACAAATTTTTAGCCCAAAATAGGTTTGGAATAAAAATGAGAAGTTAAATTTTTTTACTTTTTTATTGCTGGAAGAGACATAGAAATAATAACTCTATTTTATTATTCGCTCTCTCTACCCACCGTCGCCCACCTGCCACCGCCTGGTATCGTTGCCTGTTGCTCGCCGGCCACCTGCCGACCGTCCGTTGGGAATAGAAATTTAGGAATAACTTATCAAATAAATTTTTATTTCGAGAAAATAATTTTTATGTCATTATCAAATACTATTTTTTATTTAGAAACTCGTCTGAGGAATTTAAATTTTTATTTTTAGCTAGAAATAACGTCAGGGAAGAAAAATTTTATTATTTGCGCCTTTATTGCCTCGATAGACGTCGGACATAAGGGCCTTTTTCGTCAAAGTTTTATTATAGCTACTTTCTTCTTTTCTTTTGGTCCAAAAAATATAGCAACTCTTCACAGGTTGGAAAATCTTCCCATCCACGTTTCTTTTACACCTGATCTCCGGAACTCCTTTTCCTCTGCGAAATAAACGAAGTAAAAAAAAGCCACCTCTCAAAGGCTCAACACCCTTTTTTCTGACCAAAAGGGAAAGCTCAACACCCTTTTACATTTCTTGATTCTGCTTCCCATCTGCTTGAGAAAACACAAGGAAGACAGCTAGAGAGACAATCAATCTGTAATGGCTGTTGAAGTGGCTGCTTTCTTGCTGAAAGAGAAGCTGCAGAATCTTAGAGCTGACCAAACCATAATCTACCCGAGACTGAAGGGCAGAATCAGTACTGCCATTAACAATCTGCAACGGCTCTCGAGCTTCTTGAAAGACGCAGCAGAGTCAGACAACGCAGAGGACCAAGAAAGCGAGAGAACCAAGATCTTGTCCTCCATCTACAGTGCAGAGGACACCATTGACAACTACCTCCTGAGAAGAGCCCAGCAGAGGCTCAAGGACCTGGCTCCTCTGTGGAGCCAGAAGGAAGTGAGCGTAGGGTTGAAGAAGTTAAACGATGACATCAGGGGCTTGTCCTTTTTCTCTTCACTCAAGAAATATCAGCCTCAACCTCAATCTCTTCAAAGCAAAGTTCCTGGAAATGTTGGAAATACCACCACTTGTGAAGGAGGAAGCACCCACCGTTGGGAAAAGATCTCTCATCTTGTTGACCTGGAAACAGAGGCTGTGGTTCAGAAGCAGCACATGGAGGAGCTTGTGAAGGACTTGATTACTCTGCCTCAGGAAGAACAAGAATTTAGGGTTCTTCCTGTGGTCGGTTCGGGAGGCTCAGGCAAGAGCATGATGGTGAGATCGATTTATGACAGGGTCGACATCAAGCAGCACTTCGAGTGCCGCGCTTGGGTCTGCGCATCCATGGACTTCAAGTTCAGAGATGTGGTCATTGCCCTGATAGAGCAGATCTTCATAACTCGGTTGAGTGGGATAGACCATTTGGGGGATGACATCTTGGCTGAGATGCTTCTCAAGGCGTTGATGCAGAAGAGGTATCTGATTGTGGTGGATGATGTTTGGAAAGTTGAGGATTGGCACAAGCTGACAATCCCCTTACCGGATTCGCAAAACGGAAGCAGAGTGATTCTTACCACTCGTTCTGATGAAGTAGCTAAATTGGCCGATCCGTGGGGCAATCCGTTACGGCTGCACCTGATATGTGATGCAGAGAGATGGGAATTGTTGAAGAAGCAAGTCGGTAAACGCGAAGGCAAATTGGGGGAATTCAAGGACATGATCATGGCAAAGTGCCATTATTCACCTCTAGACATAGTTCTGATGGGTGGGATTTTGTCAACCACAAAGTCCGGTGAATGGCCTAGAATAGTCACCAAACTTCCGTCCGCCTGTGAAGGCCGGTTGACATCGTTGGACATCGTGTCTTTGAGCTTCCACGAGTTGCCGCCACGGTTGAAGGTATGCTTTCTGTATCTCGGTCTTTTCCCGAAAGCATTAGAGGTTCCGGTTCGGAGATTGTTGTGGCTGTGGCTGTCGGAGGGTTTCTTGAGTCCAACGCCTGCTGAGCGAGAAATGAAGCTTGAACCTGAAGATCTAGCTGATATGTGCTTCCAAATCCTAGTCCAGCGGAAGTTGATTGAAGTAACAAAATGGAAATTGGATGGCAGCCCAAAAACGTGTCACATGTCAGGTGTCATACATGATTTCTTCTCTCCAAAATCAGTCGGTTCAGGTCTTTTCTACATTCATAATAATGAAACCGAACTTCCTAAAAGTCACAAGATTCGACGGTTCGTGGAGTACTTGGAAAGTGAGAAGATTTCGGACGATTCCATCAATGAAAATCTACGTTCTTTTGTGTCTTTCAACAACAAACTCAGGGGTAAGGCCAACAGAGGAATTGGTACATTTTTCAAATCCTTGGTCCATAAAAAGGGGTTTGTATTGCTAAAGGTCCTTGATCTAGAGGGTGTCTACAAACCTATGCTTTCTGAGATAGTGGGGAATTTACTTCTTTTAAGGTTTCTAGGCTTGAGATCGACAGTACTAGATTCAATCCCCTTGGCTGTCGGAAAGCTGCCGTGCCTAGAAACTCTGGATCTGAAGCACACTAATGTGACCACCCTACCCAACTCGATTTGGAAGGCGAAGAACCTTAGGCATCTCTACATGAACGAGGTTCACATCGACGCATTCTTCCAGAAGCTGAGTAAAGGTTCTTTAAGCAATCTTCAGACACTGAGGGGGCTGTATGTCGGTAACGAAAGTGTCGTGACCAACAGTTTGGATAGACTGGTTAACGTCCGGAAATTGGGACTGACTTGTCACAAGAAGTCAGTGAAGGCTGTGGTAAAATGGGTTCTGCTGTTGCCTAATCTTCATTCTCTGAAGTTGAGGTCAATTGATGAGTTCGGTAAGCCGTCGAACATTGAATTAGTGTCCCTGGAGAAACAGACCAAGCTCTGCAACTTATACTTGCTCGGGGCGCTAGTGAAGCAAGTAAACCTGAGTGGGGTACTCCCATCGTGCCTCAAGAAACTTACATTGTCAATGTTGGCACTGAAGGAAGATCCTATGCCAGTGCTGAGCAAGTTGCCTGAGCTAAGCATCCTCAGACTCTTTGCTCATTCGTATTTAGGACCTCAAATGACTTGCGATGGTGAGGGATTTCTGAAACTCAGGGTATTGAAGCTGTGGATGCTCAACCAACTGAGGAGCTGGACAGTGAAGAAGGGAACGATGCCTATCTTACAAGAACTAGAGATCAGAGCGTGTGATGCATTGAGGAAGATTGATGGAATCGAGCACTTGCAAGGCTTGAAGGAACTTACTCTGACTGATATGCCTGAGGATTTCATAGAAATAATCAGAAGAGGTGTAGGAAGGGAAATGTACATCAAAGTAAATGAGTGGAAGCTTTCTCGTCATCAGGTAGGTCTTTATTGCCCTCATGTTCAATTCTATCTGTATGTTATGCTTTCATAATCAGATTCATGTCAGTGATTTATCTGGTCAAACGGTTGAACCGCAATGAGAGTTGATGGTGATACAAAAAGATTTGGCTGTTGCTGCTTCTCTTAGTTTGTCAGAGCTAGCTTTCATCATGTATCTACAAGCTTGTAGCTAAGTTGTTAATCTCTGTCAAGACCGAACTTGATGATTTTGTCCAGAGTTTACTCTGATCTGTGCTATAAATTTAAGTTTCGCAAGTGGCTTTGGAAGAGTTTTTGTGAGTGTCAGGTTTGATCTGGACGTACTTTTTTGTGGTTGATCTTTGCAGGCAAATCAGGTGCAGACTGCAGATGAAGATGATGAGTACGATGATGAGGATGACAGCAACAGCTATGTTGAAGAAGAAGAAGAATACTATGATGAGGAAGGAGATGAAAGTGGTGAAGTTAATGAAGATGGACAAGAAGATGACAACGGAAGTGTTGATGAGAAGTGAACAAAACAAGTTTGAGTTTGTTGTTTAAATCTGTTCTATTATTGTTCATAGCAAATACACTGCTTGTGGAAACTTTCTATTAGTGCATGTATATGTCTTGCTCAGTTGCAGAACCAAGTGCTTGTTTTCTTAAGAAAGAACTACTTTGTAACATTCTGTCATTCAAGTGTTTGATGATCGAACTAGTACAGATGGTGCAATTTCAATTAATGCTCCTGTTATATGTGATCACGCTTTGTACCATCTGCTTTGCTTTCCTGCATGAGTATGAAACACAATTACTGTTCTGTGTCCGTGAAGCCGGTCTTGCTACGAATTCAAGAGAACCTCAGTTAGAAGGACATATTCCCATCATGTAAATTGAATCAGTGGATGTCGATTCTTTACAGGGATGTCATCGGGAAAAAGCAATTCAACTCGGGCTTCCCATCTCGTAATTATTCAAAGCTCTAGTCCAAGAATATTAGATTCAGATATTAATCAGAACGCGAGGTTTATAATTGTCGAATCATCTAGGCAAATACTGAACAGCTATATGCATTGTATATTATTAATGAAGACAAGATTAATTTCCCAGATGGTATACTAAACTTATTAGTAAAGTAATTAATTTGGTCTCGTAATTCTTGATAAAGCTGTTATACAAGCTCTTATGCGGTTTTTTATTTGGTCGTCAGAGTTGAGAATACTCCAGATCTGCACATTCAAAACGGGTTATTGGAATGTATGGCCTTTTGTCTCAATTCCTAATGCATGATTACCAAGAGACAAAAATATTGTTCATGTGAAAATTTTATATATGAGCAGGAATTTGAACTAATGCCATGGAAAATGTGGATCCGAAAAAACAATGTAAGCAACTATCGGTGTTTTTAAGTTATTTTGGCTGCAAGACCATATGTTCGTATGGTTTTATCATCAACTTCTTTAAGCAATAATGAGTCATTTTTAAAGCATTTCGTGCAGGATTTGATTATAGAGGCACAAGTACACTGCAAGTGCCATAACTTTTGTACGGAGGACACTTAAGTGCCATAACTTTTTTTTGGCTTACTTAAGTGCCACATTTTCAAAAAAAACGCTCATATAAGTGCCATTGTCACCGGAACGTTTGACGTGGCTTAAAAAAATATTAACTCATCTTATGTGGCTTGCCGGAAAGTTGAAGTCAGCATTTAAAGTTCAAAACGACGTCGTACACCATCACAAATTGAAAAACCCTCGGCTTCTTCAATAAATTGGGGCAACATGAGCAATTGTCTTCTTCAACCTTAACCCTAACCGAATCCCCAATTTCCCCAATTTCCAATCGTCCAAGTTGAGGCAAATCGTCTCATGAAATTCGCAATGGGGAGCAAAAGCAGGAGAAGCGGCTCACGAGTTGATGAACAAAGCGAACATCAAAGTCGATATTTTTGCTATTGTGGGTTGCGAAGTCCAACAAGAACGGCTTGGACGAGAGAGAATCCGGGGAGAAGGTTCCATGGATGTGCTAAGTATAGAGAAGACTTCAATTGTGGATATTTCAAGTAGGTTGACGCCAAATTTTTGAATCAAGCAACGTCGGTGATCTTGGAACTACTTCAAGGAAGACATGAAGCTCGGCCTGTGTTGATGGACAAGTTGGACGATGCTGACTCAATGCAAGCAGAAATCAAGGGTTTGGAATCTTTGATGAAGCATTTGAAGAAGGAAGTATCAAGGATAAAAATTCAAAGAGATATTTATCGAGTTTTGCTTGTGTTGTTCTTGTCGGATTTGGTCTGGTTTTTGTTCATATGTAACGTTGGTAATGAGAAGGAGCTTATGAGTCTGCCATAGTTGAAGAATTGTATTATGATAATTGGAGTAATTAATATTAGGCTTTGGAATGTGTTTATGCTTGAATAGTTATGGTAATTTTTGTGTATCTGAGTTAATGATCTATTTGTGATTGCTTCACTACTGGGCTGAATAGCTACATATGGTTAATTTGGTGGAAATAGTGTTTTATGATGCAATTTGTGCATTATTGTTGATTGCATTGAATGACCATATTTGGTCGATTTGATAAATGGTATTTTAGGATGCGATTTGTCCATTATTGTGGGTTTATAAAGAGTAAGATGATTTGCAATTTCTACTGAAGTTTTTGTAGCAAGCTGTAATGAACCTGGTTTTTGTGGATGGTGTTGGCTATCTTGCGTATGGTGTTAAGGACAGTAGAAGTTCCAAATAATTTTACGAATGATCGTTTGAGTGTCAAAAATTATTTAAAGTTAACACTTAAGTTCACTAATTTTTAAAAAATTATAACCTAAGGTCCTCAACTTTTTAAAAGTGAGCACTTAGGTTCATAAACAAAAAAATTTGTAAGCTGTTGGTTTCACTTTCTTAAACACACTCAAGCTTAAAGCAAAGATACTTAGACATCATTATCCCATAATAGCCAGAATTGGTAAGTAACAAGTTGCCATCAACCTAGCTTGATTTGACACCAAATGGCAATTTCATTCATCAAACATGATAACATAATCCTTACACCTCAAAATAGTGTTATCTTACATCAACATCAAAATATAAATTCGAATAGCATTGCTGCTAAAATGAAGTTATCACCAGCCAAAATGCAGCAACATAAACACCTCACAACATTACTACCAAACACATCACCAGCCAAAATACAACAATGACATTAAACACCTAATAAAATCCCCCTAAACACACATAAATAGACAGCCTTTCCCATCATCCCATTAGTCAATGTCAACAACTTGATCACTTCCTTTGTTCGACGGACAACTCTTCATATTGTACATTATCCTCGCACTCTTTCGAACTGGAACTCTAGGCACATCCATCGATCGTGTTTCTTTTTCAGCTGGCTTAGCTTTTGGAGGAGACATTCGTTTGCTTGGTCCTTGATGTTTGTCGGTATTATCTCCTGCTGACCTTCTTGTGATTGGTGCTACTGTGGTAGCAGGTTGTTCAGACTGATGTGTTGAGACATTTTCAGGATCATTTGATTCAGATGCAAGTGCTGTGGTGGCATTTTTGGGTGTCTGCTTTCGAGCTGGCCTTTGCACCTTCTGATTTGGTAGTGCCGTTGGTTGCTTCTTCTTGGATTGTGCTCGAGTTACCATTGATTGGTTTAGCAGTGCTTGGCCATGACTTCTTGTTGTTCTTGGTGGTGTAGCCGATTCTTGACTTGCTCCTCCTTGAGATATCAGCACCTCTGAAGGCCTCCCAGGCTGCAATCATATAACCATTAGTTACCATGTCAATCATATGACATATGTTAAATGCATAACAACTAAAAAACTTACATTCAAAATGGTCATGCCGGTATTCATGTCTGTAAACAATCTATATCCATATTCCCTAAGCCTTTTCCCAAGTGCACCACGTGTATGTTGCGGTGCAGAACTGTTAGTGGAAACACTTTCACTTGGTCTTTTTCTAACCTGCAAAATGACATAACAGAATGAGGTTAATTTACAAACAACTACATGCACATGGAATATCCTTAACAAAGAGCTTACTTGAATTTTGCTCCTCGGCTGTACAATGTTGGACTGAGTTGGCCCACTTGGTTCCCCATCATTACTTTGTATGGCTCCCTGAGGTATCCCTGTATCATTGGCCTGTGTTGTCTACTCTTGTCGCTGTTGCTGCTTCTTATTTGGACAACCAACCTTATTGTGCCCTTCCTGATGGCATAGTGAACACCGTATGATTCCACCAGCCCTACTCATTCTGCTACTACTAATCTTTATTTCCTACAATCTCCTTTTCTTCTTGGGCCTGCCAAACAGCTTCTTCAATGGTATAGGTTCTGGGGGTGGATGATTTGTTTTATCCCAAAACTTGCTACTTCTCAAAGGCTGCATCATGAATTGGTATGCTGCAAGATACTTAGGTTTCTTGTAACAGTTATCTACATAATCATTTGGATTGGCTTGCTTGAGTAGGATGGCACAAATGGCATGACAACAAGGTATCCCAGTCAACTGCCATGCTCGACAGGAACAATTTTTCCTCTCCAAGTGAACAACATACTTGTTACCATTATGCATAATCTCGTATCCATCGTCTCCATTCCAAATTGGATGACAAAACCTACTAGTAGCAATGTTGTCATCCAATTTTTTCACAGTCCTAGGCTCACACTGTGTAGGCCAATTGGCACATTTATCTTTCTGTTTTTGCAGTTTCGTCATTACCAAAATCCTAATGTCTTCAAGCATACTTATGATGGATTTACACCTAGCTCCTATGATCCTGCCATTGAATGCCTCGCAAAGATTGTTGTCCACAGCATCACACTTGAATTCTTCACTAAAAAAGGCTTTGCACCAATGTTTTGCTTTAGTTTGGAACAATGCAGCAAAAGCTTCAACTGATAAAGCATGTAGAGCTTTTTTGTGAATTTTGAATTCTGTCATATTTGAGCTCTTTGCAATCAGCCAGAATTGCCTTTGTAGTTGATCGCCTTTGTACTTCTTTGCCCAATTTGCATATATATATATATATATATATATATATATATATATATATCAAGCACACATTCTGCTCAGCATATTGCATCAACTCAGCAATTGCCGAGACAAGTCCCTACAAAACCAATAAACATATGTAAGCAACAATATGTAAATGATATTAAAAATACAATAATTTAGTGACATTACCTTCTGTTGATCACTTATGAATGCCCAACCTCTTCCATCATTTATGCCAAGGTTAGCCATTAGATTCTTCAAAAACCAAGACCAAGTGTCCTTGTTTTCTATCTTCACAATAGCCCATGCTAATGGAAACATTTGGTCGTTTCCATCTCTCCCAATGGCAGCCAATAGCTCTCCCTTGCATAACCCCTTCAAAAAACAACCATCTAACCCTATCACTCTTCTGCAGCCAGCTAAAAACCCTTTTTTACATGCATCAAAGCATACATACATTCTACCAAATTGTGTTCCATGATCAGGCAATGGCTTCTCCACAATATCTACATGAATTCTACCGACTGGATTCTGAAGCCTACATTCCGTAGCATACTCCCAAATCTGAGCGTATTTTTCTTTGTATGCACCCATCAATGTTCTCACGACGTTAGACTTAGCCCTCTTGCATTGATTCTTTGACACATTCACACCTACTTGCTCTTTCACTAGCTGTTTCAATTGAGAAGTCCTGATTTCTGGCATGGTCTTAATGGTGTTAAAGAACTGCTTAGCCAACCACGCACTAGTCACTCTTTTGTTATCAAATACAATGCTACAGTTATGCTTCTCCTGAAGTGACCGAATTTGTAATGACCCAGTCTTCTTACTCAATGCACCATAAACCTTCCATGGACAATTAGCTTGTGCACATATTGCTCTAACATAATTCTTGGTATTTCTAGTGAATTTAATATTCCTTTGATGAGTGATTGAGTCCCTCACAATAGCTTCTCTAAATTGTTTGGCATCATCAAAACTCATTGATAAGCAAAGCATAGGACTTGAATCAGTTGAATTATAAGAAGGATACCTTCTTCTCATTGTACGCTGAGCTGCAACATCTTCGTTATCATGATCCTCTGAGCTACTGCTGTTGTCACCACTTTGCTCATATTTCGTATCATCACAATCTGCCGTTGGAGCTCCACCATCCTGGTTTACTGAAGTGTCCTCATCCACTACCCCAATTGATACTTTCCTTCCTTGCTGATATGCCCTCACTTCTTCCCTGGCAAGTGCAAGGTCTTCATCATCAACATCACTCTCATAAATTGTATGCAGTAATGTTTCCTCATCGTCATCATTGGACAGTGTAACATCCCAAGAACCCAAATTGATTCTACTCGATAATTCAGGCAGTGTCTCCTCTTCATCATTACCTAAGCCACCACTTTTCTCAAGTTGCTCACATATCTCTAGCACACGAGCTGTGAGGGAAGCCTCTGTGTCCTCAGATATCCGATCTTGCTCTAAAACAGATCTATCACCAACCTTAGATTAAATACCAGCTTCCAACACTATTTCCTCATACTCAGCACTAACAGTTTCAACATACACATAAACCTTATTGTGATGAAGAAAATGGTAAACTAGATCTCTCACACCACCATCATCATACATATATCTCAATCCATCTTTCAGACTCTTACCAGGTAATGATAGTGCAATTTTCTTACTTTGCACCGCAACTGTTTCGATATATCTTTCTCAAGGTCTTTATATGATAGATTTCTGATGTTGACCCTAATAACAGCAATACTTCCTCCAACATATTTCCACACTTCTCCAAAGACAAGACAAGTTTGCGATCGGTCTCCACGTTCAATAAATAATAATTCTGGCCATTATTCAATGGATACAAGACGACAAAATATAACGACGAACAAAATAAAGCACCCACCTTTACGCTTTCGCACCAAACGCTAATCTGGGGCGTTGGTCAATGGCCGTTCAATGTGCTTTTACAATTTGTCAACAACACCAAGAATTCAAAGACGACAAAGGATAAAGCGAAGCTCATTTGGTTGGCCAATGGACACAACAAAATCACTCGCTAACCTTTACTCACTGTCGACCAACGTTCGGTGTGCGATAGACCCAATTTCCTTTCGAAATTGACAGACGAACAAGATACGAGCGAGGGATAGTTCGATTTGCTCCTTCGTCGAAGTGTTGACGAAGATCGAAGCCCTAATTTGCGACTAAGTAGGACGATCAATGAGGGACAGAGATCGATCGATTTGAGAGAAAGATAGAGAGATGCCCTAATTTTTCCCTAATCGATCGTTGTATACAAGCAGGTCGGAGAGGAAAGAAATGACGACGTTTCTTTCTTTATAAGAAACGACGACGTTTCTTTCGCTCAAAGAGATCCAACGACGTCATTTCTCTCCACGTGGAATATCCTTTTTCCACGTTGGACGTCAGTTTATTTTTCTAATTTCCACATATGAAAAAAAATTAAGTCAGAAATCCATGTAGCACATTTGGCCGAAAGTGGCACTCAAGCGTTCTATTTCTACTCCGATGTGGCACTCAAGTGAGCAAAAAAAAAAAGTTATGGCACTTAAGTGTCCGCCGTACAAAAGTTATGGCACTTGTAGTATACTTACCCCGATTATAGACCAACAAGGTACAACGATAATGGAATAACTTTTGGATATAAAAAGACCAAGACCTCCCTTGACCCAATTATATATATCGAATTACTAATATAAAAAGACCAAGACTAATATAAAAATGACCGAGACCTCTCTTGATCACCTAACTGCACATGCAAAACTGCAGAGGGATTGAATTTAAGCGACTTCTATCACCATCTCACCTTACTAAAAATGTGAACTTGAGCAAAGACTTGGAATGCATTTGCTGATGTTTAATGGTTAAATATGTCCTCGTTGCATTGTATGACGGGACTTCTTCTAATGCGTTCAATACAAAAATATATATATATATATATATATATATATATATATATATATATTTGGTCGCTCGGTTCAATATATTTAAGAGCTTTTGTTTATCGTTGACATTTGACTTTTGACCGATGCGTCATACAAAGGTTAAAAAACTTGAGATTAGGGGTCCCTAATTGTGACAGGGCCCGTTTCTCGTAAAAAAGAATTGTTTTAGTAATTTTTTTTAGCAGAATTCAAGTTTCAATGTATTCTATCTAAGCTAAGACATTGATTTCACCAATAATCCATAAAAGTGTCAAGAGTTGACTTTTTGCTCAAATTATTAAAGTCAACCACTTGTCAAATTTTTCAAAAAAAATCAAAAAATCCTTAAATCAACTCCTTTTTACCTTAATTTGACTTTTGCAATATCAATTTATAAAAATCTATCAGAAATTGACTTTTTCCCAATTTGGGAATTTTGACATCTAATCGGCCAAATTCAAAATTCATTTATTTTTAATCATTTTTTAAGACACCTTTCTTCACGACATTGGATCTTGAGGATGTAATGCATACAATTGTCAAGCTAATTTTGAGATTCCAAGTTGAAATCAAATTTCCCCAATTTTGAGCCAATTAGGAGTTTTGATTGATTTTTCATGATTAATGTCGATTAGACCAAATTGAGTCCAATTAAATGTGCACAATTCAAACCCAATTAGGATAAACATTGCTTTTACACTTGTACACTTGACTAGTTGCTATTACAACTTAGTTCCACTTCATAAAGACAAAATCAACATCACAGGTGCTAAAAATAGAACAAAGAAGAAGACTCAAGAGTTATAGACTCGGTTTGTTCATTTCACTCTCCTAACCTCACTACTTTCTCTTGGATCGAGTATATATAGTCTTCTAATCCCTAGGTGGCCGTTTGCAACTCATTTCCATGATGTAGCTGTTGGTTCTACTGTTGCTAGCACTGGACCAGCTCTCTAATGGCTCTCTCCGACAATGGCGATTTCCCAAACCAGTTCGACTGCTTCTGTTAGTGTCCATCTCCTATTAAAATTGCCATAACTGCTCTGATACATCTCTAGTGCTTCTAATGCAAACTCCAAGCTTTTGTATTGGCTAGTTTCATTTTGATCAACATTCCCATCTACTGAGCTGATGACCACACCTTCCATAATTCGAAATCTACACTGTCCCTTACCATATAATTAGGAGTGCAGATCACCAGTAGTCTGTTGATGTTGTCCATTGACAAACTCCTGTGGAATGACTTTCGATCAATCTTCCAATGATCCTCTTGGCTTCATTAGCTCCAAAGACTTTCAAGGACATCAACATCCGCATTAATTCTTCGTCTTCACTGAATGACCAAGTCAGCATCCAAAGATCTTCAAGCACACTAGCATCACCGCTGATTCCTTGTCTTCACTGAACTTACTAGACCATCGACATTGTCACTGGCTTTCTACCTTACATGGAGAAAACTACTTGAGCTAGCAATCTGTTGTCCTGATGGTGATCCGCTCTTCTATCTTCTAGTCCTTCCAAGAATATTGACAATGATGATTCCACCAAGCTATTCACGTTTACAAGCGCGATCCTTCCAAGCTTCAATGAGCATTACAATTCTAGACTTTTTTACCATCACCAAGGTCTATCCAACCATTTGAATTATCTTGATACCCTCCAAGCCATCATGAACATCCCCATTTTTATAAACTTGTTCTCCCTCGATCAATGTTCTTCTAGCTTGTTCACCTTTCCTTCTAGCTTGTACATGTCTCCACGCCCAAAACCTTGTTCACCTTGATATCGACAGTGATCCTTTCATACTGGCATAAAATTCTCGATTGTGGCAAAGCATATCAGGATCACACCTGATATTGATTAGGACAACACTTGCATTGTGATTGGTGTATATATCACATAGTACTACTTGACCAATATACACGTTAGTAGCCTTTGATTGTCTCTGTCATCGTCAAAACAACGTAAGGGATTTTCTCAACAATCTCTCTCTTTTTGTTGAAGACAAAACAATTATCTAAATATGCATATTTCTTAACATGCAATAGAAGATTTTGAATTTGAGTGTGTGAAAAGTAAAACACATTTGCTTATCTTGCTAACAAATAAATAATTTAGTTTAGGGCATAGTAAGCATAACACTCCTCCAAACACATATGTATATTCTATCAAACCTCTCCCTCTTTTTGTCATAATAAAAAAGTCGCTAATAATGTATATGTAATTCACCTCATTTTCTTACAATCTAACATTTTTCATTTGATATGCTCAGGCGAGTAGAAAAAGAATGTTCAATGAAGCTCGTGTTTGGTGGATCAAACATCACATGCATCAACAATTATATATCAAGAAACATAAATGCATACAATCGGTCTCACTCTCTCGCTCCCTCATCATCATAATGAAAAGCATGATATTGCGACGGGAATATACTCTGCCTCTGTAGTAGACAACACAACTGCATGCTGTAAAGTAGCTTTCCAACTGACTGTACTTTAAGAATAATGTGGTCCACATGATGTTATGAATTAATGATTTAATAAATATTTAAGTGCTAAAATGTATTGGCTATGAAAAATAAATGAAAATGTGTAATTTTATTGAGAAGTTAAAATTCCTTCAAAGAGGCTTAACTCTTATAAAGTGGGATATGCTTTGATGGAAGGCACCATTTGAAGGAGTATATATAAAAAGAGTCTGGTCCTCTCTCCATTCACAATAACGTACGAAAAGAACGTTGTAATTTTTATCCTCTATCGACAAGACACATTAAGCAAAAAGTGAGTTAAGGGAGAGAAATCAGATTTTTTTATTTCTTCCATTTTCTGCAACAATTATCTTTAAGGGAAACGCTATGAACAAAGGTATATCTTCATCCCTCTTGTTGTGAAAATCATGAAAATCTAAGATCCTTGATTTCATAAATTTTCCGCACAAAAGGATTACGTTATAACTTACAGATGGTATCAGAGCGTGATTTAGGATCTCATGGTTATTCCGATTATGGTTTTTGGGATAAAGATTCATGTTGCTCTTTTCTTGTTATTTGCCTGTTGTTGAAATGGTTTCGGTGGAAACGAGGCGAAAAGAGAAGAAGTGAAAGGGCGTGATGAAAAAGGCAAGTGGCCTCCATGCTCGCACTACAATTGCAAGCACGTGGGTCCATGAACTGATGCACGCAGTGAAGGAGAGGTGGGCGTCACGCATGCGCCCGCGCTACAAATGCAGGCGCGTGCATTGCACACGCTTGCGGGGTAGAGATGGCGCTTCTCCCCCCTCTGCTAATTACGTTTCTGCCCCTTATGTGCTTATTTACGGTTCTGCCCTTGATCGAGTAATTTACCATTTTGCCCTGGTTGCTAAAATTTTGATTTTGCCCCTTCGAAAATCTGAATTTAAAGTTTTGCCTCTATGCATTAATTTACGATTTTACCCTCAGCATGCAATTTGGTAAATGTTTGTGAATGAAACAATTATAGTGTTTTACAATTTCAAGAATTCAATTATGAATGATTTGTTAGTCACCAAAGTGGCCGAACCATAATGTCTTGAATTTTTGAAATTATGTAATGTTTCTTTCAATTACCCATGATTAATTGATGCTATGATTGGAATTGATATATTACATATCCTTATTGGTATCATGGGTATATTGAAGTTCATTTATTATAAGGACTTAGGGATTGACCCAAAGGTTAATCAATTTCTTATAATTCATGAACATAATAGTTGGTAATTGTCTTGTTAAATTTATTTGTATATCCAAAGATATCAAATAAATTTTAATGGGGTATATTTATAATTACGAAATAAAAGTTATTAGCATCATTGTGGTTTATTGTATGTTTGTATATTATAGGATCACCCAAAGAAGAGCAATGATATACATGCAATGTTTAATTTGAATATGATAATGTGATATTCTCAAAGCATTAATATATGAGTATATTCTTGTATATTTGCAGTATCTATACCTGTTTCTCTTCATTCGCATGCTTTGTCTGTTCCTTTATTCAATGGAATGAATTTCCCTAATTGGAGTGAACAAGTCCAATTTCACCTAGGAGTCTTGGATCTTGATTTAGCACTTTAAATTGAGAAACTGGCTTCTATTACTGATGAGAGCAGCGATAATGAAAAGTCTTTCCATAAAGCTTGGGAAAGATCGAACAGATTAAGCTTAATGTTTATGTAAATGACAGTTGCAAACAACTTAAAGATAACTCTTCCCAGAACTGACAATGCTAAGGAAGAGCGCTCTCAAATTGTTGATAAGTCACTAGTTGGTACATTGATGAGTACTTTGACCACCACGAAATATGATGGTCCACGTACCATGCATGAACATGTACTAGAAATGACAAACTTAACGGCAAAATTAAGGACTTTGGGAATGAACGTGGATGAGTACTTTAGTACAGTTCATACTTAATTCCTTGCCTTATGAACAATATAGGCCATTTCAAATGAATTACAACACTATAAAGGACAAGTGGAATGTAAATGAATTGGCCAATATGCTTGTTCAAGAGGAAACAAGGATAAAGAATCAAAAGCCTCATTCTATTTTTTTTTTGGTAAAGTAAAAAAAAAAGCCTCATTCTATTCATCTCTTAAGTCATCAAAAAGTTGAGAAGAATTCCAAAAGGAAAGGTGGAAGGAGCAAGAAGAAAGGTTTACATGACCTGGATGACTCTTCTAAGGCTTCTCAGATCCACAAGAAGGAACACAATCTTATTAAGTGTCGCTTTTGTAATAAAATTGGACACTTGAAGAAAGATTGTCTGAAGCGTAAAGCTTAGTTCGAAAAGAAAGGTAATCATTGTGTTTTAGCATGTTTTGAATCAAATTTTA
This sequence comes from Syzygium syzygioides, assembly GCA_031216285.1. Taxonomy (NCBI): domain Eukaryota; kingdom Viridiplantae; phylum Streptophyta; class Magnoliopsida; order Myrtales; family Myrtaceae; genus Syzygium; species Syzygium syzygioides. Next base: position 46,720,587 of record CM062247.1, on the reverse strand, counting down.
CTGAAGTTTCTCATAATACTTGGTGGATTAATTCTGGCGCCACCACTCATGCTTTAAATACGATGCACGGATTTCTTTCGATCCAAACCATAAAGCCAAATGAGAATTATGTGCTCACGGGGAATAGAAACAAAGCTCCAGTTGAAGGCATTGGTACTTATCGTTTGATCTTAGATACTAGGCATTATTTAGATTTGTTTCGAACCCTTTATGTACCTACTTTTTCCCATAATTTAGTTTCTTTGCCAAAACTTGATGTAGCGGGATTCTCTTTTAAGTTTGGTTGTGGATTTCAGTTTATATAAAATAATAATCTTATTGGAACTAGAATTTTATGTGATGGTCTTTACAAGTTTAAACTTGATAATGCTTTTGCTGAGACCCTAATGACTTTACATCATAATATTGGCAACTAAACGCAGTTTAGTGGATGAGAATTCTGCTTATTTGTGGCATAAACGTTTAGGTCACATATCCAAAGAAAGAATGAAAAGATTAGTTAAGAATGAAATTCTTCCAAATTTGGATTTTACTGATTTTGGAGTGTGTATTGATTGTCTTAAGGGTAAACAAATAAAGTACACTAAGAAAGGTGCCACAAGAAGCACAGAGCTTTTTGAAATTATACACATTGATATATGTGGTCCTTTTGATGTTCCATCTTTTAGTGGAGAAAGTTATTTTATCACATTTATTGATGATTTTTCACGTTATGGTTATATTTTTCTATTGAATGATAAGTCTCAATCAGTGAATGCACTTGATGTGTATATTAAAGAGCACTACAAAAAAACATGAATTTTGCGACGGGAAATTTTTCATCGCTAATTTGTGACGAAATTTGCGACGGATTTTTTTTTCCGTCGCAAATTAGCGACAAAAAATTTTCATCGCTAATTTGCGACGGAATTTGCCTCAAAATAAAAATTCATCGCAAATTAGCGACGGAAAATAAATCCGTTGCAAATTTGCGATGGAAAAAAAAATCTGTCGCAAATTCACGACGGAAAAAAAAATCCGTCTCAATCACAAATTTACGACAGAAAATAAATCCGTTGCAAATTTGCGACGGAATTAGCGATGGAAAAAAATCCGTCGCAAACAGATTTTGCGACCGAAAATAAATTCGTCACAAATTTGCGATGGGAAAATAAATCCGTCGTAAATTTACGACGGGAAAAAAAAATCGTCGCAATTTTGCAACGGGAAAAAAATCCGTCGCAAATTTGTGACAGGAAAAAAAAATCCGTTGCAAATTTGCGACGGGAAAAAAAAATCCATTGCAAATTTGCAATGGAAAAAAATCCTTCGCAAATTTGTGATGGGAAAAAAAAATCCGTCGCAAATTTGCGACGAAAAATAAATCTGTCGCAAATTTGCGACGGATTTTACGACGGAAAATAAATCGGTCGCAAATTTGCGACGGGAAAAAAAATCGTTGTAAATTTGCGACGGGAAAAAAAAATCCATCGCAAATTTGTGACGGGAAAAAAAATCTGTCGTAAATTTGTAACGGATTTTGCGATGAAACTTTGAATTTAGTCCTCTGCCAATCACTCAAATCCGCTCGCCCTCACCCCGGTTTTTCTCTCTCTCTGCTATTCCTTAGAACCACCCCTCTCCGCCAAACAACTCTCCATCGCTCCCTCCTTCCCTCCGCCAGCCATGATGGTCACCCTCACCGCCATCGCCGCCGCCGCTGTTGCCTCCTCCTCCGTCGCCATTCGCCAGTTCCGCGCCCACAAGCCCTCCCGCGCGCTCCGCCGGGATCCGGTGCTCCGTCATCGAGGGCCCCACGATCTCCCAGCCGAACAGAGTTCATCTCCCCATCTCACCTCGAGCTCTGGAGCTCTTCCCAGGTACGAAATGAGCTCGCTCCCGCGGTCGTCACTGGTTTCGTACAGTGACTTTTCTTGATGTTGTCTTTGGTTTCGTGTGATCAGCATAGGGTGAGGTTGGGGAAGTACAAGAGGGATGTGGATTCGTTGCGGAGGGAGGGGGAGAATTCGCAGGCCGTGTGGAGCCCTGATGCCAAATTGATTGCCGTTGTGGTGAGTTTGAGATGTTTTTATGGATAGGTTTGATGAAACATGAAATGATCCGGTCGATTTGTGAGTCGGGCAATTGCAATTGATTTTGCATTTGCATTGCCGTTCTTGATTCATATCTGGTCGGCCTATAACTATGGATTGGTATAAGTTCATTTTTTGGGATGTACTCGTGTACATCCCAAAAAATGAGGGAAATGAACAAGAACGCCAAGCTCTTCAACTGTGGTTCCATTCGATCAGGTACCAGGTGTTCTACCCGATCCTCTATGCCTCCGAGTCCGAGAACAAGAATGCCAAGCTCTTTAACTGTGTCCAGGTAATGAACTGCTCCTCCCATCAAGTGAACATGTGAGTCTCTTTTGTCGAATTTGTGCTGAAAATCCGAGCTTTTTCTTGTTCTTGAGGTGGGGTTTCTTTGAATGATTCCTTTTGTGTCGGTAATCGTTCTCGATTTTGAAAAGTAATGATGAAATTGGGGTGGAAATGGTTTGTTGGTGGGACAAAGGGGACACCAGAACTCGCTGGAGATGATGCCCATCTTCTTCATGCTGATGATAATTGGGGGGTTGAGACACCCTTGCGCTTGTGCTTGTCTCGGTTCTTCTACTTTAAAGGCTACGCCACTGGCAATCCCCAGAAGCGCCTCAAGATGGGGTTCGTGGTTCTTTTGCATCCTACCATCTCGAGAGAGATTTTTAGGTGTTCTTAGATTAACACTTTGGAAGAATTAAACACATATGCTTGATAAAATTTGGTTATGCGGTAATGCGGTATAAGAGCACCTAAAAGTTTCTGGTTAATTCGATTGGGTTCTTTCATCACTGGTTTCGAAAAGATTTGATTCTTGCTAATGAGAAATTGGGTGATTTGTTGGTTTCCTTCCTTCTTACCTTGACTACAATGCATCCGCAAAGGATGGTGCTCAAAATTAGGGCTGGGTGCCCTGCTGTAGATCTCTTCTTTGGCTGTTCCAGTTAGAAATTCTGCGTGTCAGTTGACTACTGTCATTCTCTACTTAATTTTGGCCAAGGGGGTATCGGTATGACCCTTTAGATAATTATCTCTAATAGAAGCTAGAGAGGTGATGCTTGTCAATTGTGCCTATTGTTAGTGAATGCGAGCATTCTTTCCCCCTTGTTAGTGCTGTTTTTGTGCATATTGGTCATCACTTTTGTTTGTTTGCAGATGGAAACAAGGAAGCAGAGCTTGAGACTAACCTTGCAACTAATCTCAAGAGGCAGAAGCAAGAGTATGAGGCTATTATATCCTCATTAGAGACTGATTTGCGTGAAAATGAAGCGGAATCAAAGTGGCAGGAACTAAAAGATATTAAATCATTGGTCATTGATTCATTTCTATCGTCATTGTTTATTGTGCAAGATTAGTTATTATGTAATATTATTTATTCTCTCATTATGTGTACTATAAAGAAAAATATTTATGTCATTCTTGTGGAAAATGTAGATGAATGTATTTCATTTTCATATTATTATAATATTTTGATGTTATTAAGTGCTTAATCAATGTTAAATATAAATTTCGGAAATTAATTTTGCTTTTAATTAAGTTTAAAATCGAAAAATAAAATAAATGATTTTATTGTACGATCACAAATTATAAAAGTTCGTTACAAAAATAAAATTTCGTTGCTAATTTCATCCCTAAACGATATTTGTCGCAGAGTTTGTCGCTAAAGAATTAATAAAAAAGCGTTGCTAAATTTGTTCATGAATAATGTTCATGGTAAAAGTCAAAATTTTTCGTGACAAATTTGTGACGAATTTTGCCACGAGTAAGTTTGTCGCAAATTACAAACAAAAAAAAATTCATGCCAAATTAGCGGCGAATTTTGCGACGGAAAAATAAATCTGTTGCAAATTTGCGACGAATTATTTGCGACGAATTTGTGATAAATTATTTGCAACAAATTTTGCGACGAATTATTTTGCGACATATAAAGTTCATGGCTAATTTGCGACGAATTTTGTGACGAATTATTTGCGACAAATTATTTGCGACGAATTTTGCGACAAATTATTTGCGATGAATTTTTTTCCGTCGCAAAAATTTGTGACAACCTATTAGCGACGAAATTTTTTCCGTCGCTAATTTCGTTGCAAATTCGATTTGCGACGGATTTTGCCGAATTTTTCGTCGCAAAATTCATCGCTAATCCCTTGTTTTTTTGTAGTGGAGGTTGAAAGGCAATTAGATAAAAATGAAAAAAAATAATAAGATCGGATAGAGGTGGTGAATATTATGGAAAGTTTGATGAATCGGGACAATGTCCGGGTCCATTTGCTAAATTCCTTGAAAGACATGGTATTTGTGCTCAATACACAATACTAGATACACCACAACAAAATGGTATAGCAGAAAGGTGTAATCGTACTTTAATGGAAATGGTTAGGAGAATGATGAGTTATTCATCTCTATCCTTATCATTGTGGATGTATGTTTTAAAGACTTTTATATATTTATTAAATAGGATTTCTAGTAAGGCAGTTCTAAAGACTCCCTTTGAAGTGTGGATGGGAAAGAAACCTAGTTTATGAAACTTGCATGTTTGAGGTTGTCCAATAGAAGTAAGAATTTACAATCCACATGAAAACAAATTAGATTTAAGAACAATAAGTGGTTACTTCATTGGTTATACAGAGAAATCTAAAGGGTATAGATTTTACTGTCCTAATCATAGTACAAGAATTGTTGAATCTAGAAATGCTAGGTTCATGGAAAATGTTGACATTAGTAGGAGTGAAAAAATGCATGATGTTCCTTACCAAAAAAAAAAAATGCATGATGTTTGCATTCAAGAAGTTAGGATGGAAGTTCCTCTAACCAAAACTTCTAAAGTTGTTCTCGATATTATAGTTCAACCAAACAATAATCAAGAACAACAAATTAATGATCAAACACTTCATAATGAAAATGTCAGTATTGAACCTACAGTAGTTGAGTCATAAGAAATAGCATTAAGAAGATCTCGAAGAGAAAAGAGGTCGGCTATTTCTAATGATTACGTGGTTTATCTACAAGAGTCAGAAATTGACTTAGGAATTGATAATGATCCAGGTTCATTTTCACAAGCCATGGAATGTGATGATTCTACTAAATGGTTCAATGCCATGGAAGACGAGTTAAAATCTATGGATCAAAATCAAGTTTGGAATCTCGTTGAATTGCCTGAATGATGCAAAAAGGTCGAGTGTAAATGGGTCTTTAAGACCAAGCAAGACTTAAAAGGTAATATCGAATGATATAAACCAGACTTATTACTAAAGGTTTTACTCAGACAGAAGGCATTGACTATAAGGAGACATTTTACCGGTCTCTAAGAAAGACTCACTTAGAATCATTATGGCTTTAGTGGCTCATAACGATTTAGGGTTATACCAAATGGATGTTAAAATTGTCTTTGTTAATGGGAATTTAGAGGAAGAAGCTTATATGGACCAACTCGAGGGCTTTTCAGTTAAAGGAAAGGAAGACATGGTGTGTAAGTTAAAGAAATCAATATATTGACTTAAACAAGCTTCTCAACAAAAGTATCTTAAGTTTAATGATACCATAACTTCTTTTGGATTTAAAGAAAACACCGTTGATCGGTATATATACATGAAGGTTAGTGGAAGCAAGTTTATTTTTCTAGATCTATATGGTGATGACTTTTTGCTTGCTACTAATGATCTTGGTTTGTTACATGAAACCAAGAAATTTCTCTTTAAAAATTTTGAAATGGAAAATATGGGAGAGGCAACGTATATGATAGGAATACAAATATTCTGTGATAGATCACAAGAATTATTAAGGTTATCTCAGAAAGCCTATATTGATAAAATTTTAGAGAGATTTAATATGGATAAATGTTCAGTAGGAGTAGTTCCAATTCAGAAAGATGACAAATTTAGTCTTATGCAATGTCCGAAAAGTGAATTGAAACAAGAACGAATGAAAAGTATTCCTTATGCATTTGTTGTTGGAAGCTTAATGTATGCTCAAACTTGCACAAGACTAGACATTAGTTTTGCTATCGGAATGCTGAGTAGGTATCAAAGTAACTCAGGATTAGATCATTGGAAAGCTGCAAAGAAAGTTCTCAAATACTTGCAAGGAATAAAGAATCACATGCTCACTTATAAAATATCTAATCATCTTGAGGTGATTGGATATTTAGATTCAGACTTAGCCAGATGTATTGATACAAAAAAATCAACTTTTGGTTATTTGTACTGATACTATGGAGGTTGAGTTTGTGGCATGCTTTCATGGGATATGGCTGCAGAACTTTATTTCAGGGTTTGTGATTGTCGACAGTATTGCCAGGTCGCTGAAAACTTATTGTGATAACTCTGTAGTAGTTTTCTTTTCTAAGAACAACAAGTACTCCAATGATGCTAAACATATGGAGATTAAATATTTGTTTGTTAAAGAAGAAGTTTAGAAACAAAGAGTGTCAATTGAGCACATTAGCACCAACTTTATGATTGCATATCTCTTAACAAAAGGACTATCGCCCAAAATATTTAAAGATCATGTTGAAAGGATAGGTATTATTGGATGTCATTAATGATTGTATTATGAGTGCATTAAGTTTATTTTTTTTGACACTATGAGCTCAATTATGTGTTTATGATATTTCCTGTTTTCTATTTGGTATATATGATGGAAATAGATGAATGTGTAATAGGACAGTCTCTAACAGAGACATTATATTTGGACCATTACTATGCATCTCATTTATAAATCATATTAAGTAGAGAGCTATAGTTGTAGTACATGGAAGGGACTATGTCGATTAATGGCATACAATCACTATGACTCGCATTAGTTTCTTTATTTAACTGTGATCATTATGTGATAGGCAAGTTAAGAAAGGTTTTAGCATAATGTTATTGTGCACATTACGGTCTTTATCAAACCACGAAAGGAAGGTCATATGGGCCAAGTGGGAGAATGTAAGAATAATGTGGCCCACATGATGTTATGAATTAATGGTTTAATAAATATTTAAGTGCTAAAATGTATGGGCTATGAAAAATAGATGAAAATGTGTAATTTTATTGAAAAGTTAAAGTTCCTCCGAAGAGGTGCAACTCTTTTGAAGTAAGATATGTTTTGATGGAAGGCACCACTTGAAGGGATATATATAAAAAGAGTCTGATCCTCTCTCTACCGTGATAACGTACGAAAAGAACGTTGTATTTTTTATCCTTCATCGATAAGATACATTAATCGAAAAAGTGGGTTAAGGGAGAGAAATTAGAGTTCTTCATTTCTTCCGTTTTTTGCAATACTTATCTTCAAGGGAAACGTTATGGACAAAAGTATGTCTTCATCCCCCTTATTGTGAAAATCATGAAGATCTAAGATCCTAGATTTCATAAATTTTCCACATAAAAGGATTACGTTATAACTCATATGCACAATCTCCAATAATAAAGATATACCTAGTCAAAGACCTCATTTTATCAAGATCATCAGCATAATCAGCAACATATCCTGAAAGAGTGTCACTGGATTTCCCAAACTCTAAACCAAAATCAGTACCCTTCAAATATCTCAAAATTCATTTCATAGCTTGTCAATGAGCTTTTCCTGAGTATGATAAATATCTACTTACCACACTAACAACATGTGAAATATTGGGTCGAGTACAAACCATGGCATACATAAGGCTGTCAACTGCGCTAGAGTATGGAACGTGTGACATATATTTTATATCTCGGTCTGTTTGTGGACATAAATTAGCTAATAATCTAAAATGAGCACCAAGAGGAGTACTTATTGGTTTGACATCTTTCATGCCAAAATGATCTAACACCTTTTCAACGTAACTTTTCTAGGAAAGATACAATTTTCCCCTTCTTCGATCTCGTCGAATTTCTATGCCAAGGATTTTCTTCGCTCCACCTAAATCCTTCATGTCAAATTTAGCATTTAATTGTGCCTTCGAATTTTGTATATAAGTTTTATCTTTTGTTGCAATAAACATGTCATCAACACATAATAATAGAAAAATGAAAGAGCCACTTGGAAGTTTGCATTGATATACCCAACTATCAAATTTGCTCCTACAATAGCCAAGTTGCACTATAAACAAATCAAACCTTTTATACTACTATTTAGGTGATTGCTTCAAGCCATATATAGACTTTTTCATAAGACAAACAGTCTTACTTACCTTGAAATTGAAAACCCTCTAGTTGACCCATATAGATTTTCTCTTCAAGTTCACCAAGTAAAAAAGCTATTTTCATATCGAGTTGTTCCAACTCTAAATCATGCATAGTAACTAACGTAAGAAAAACCCAAATGAAGCTGTGTTTAACGATAGGTGAAAACACATCATTAAAATCAACTCCCTCAATCTGACTATAGCCTTTAGCAACTAGATGAGCTTTGAACCTAATGTCTTCAACTCCAGGAATACCTTCCTTTCTTTTGAAAACCCACTTGCAACCCACAGTTTTCTTTCCTTTTGGTAGCTTGACAAGCTCCCACGTTTGATTCTTTTCAAGAGATTCCATCTCTTCATTCATAGAAACTAACTGCTTTGTTGAATCTTTTGAACATATAGCTTCTTTGTAGGTTTTAGGCTCACTTAATTCAACTGACTTTGCAACTAAAAGAGCATAAGCAACAAAATATGAGAACCCATATTTTTCTGGAGGCTTTTTTATCCTCCTTGGTCTATTTCTAGCAATAGAATATTATTCTTTCTTAGGTTCTTCAATCTCAATATTATCAGTAGACGACTAAACTGATTAAGAAGAAATTACTTCAAACTCCACCTTCTCCTCAGCACTTTCTAGATTTTCTTAACAAGGAACAAATGACTCCTTGCTAGGATGAAGCATAGCAAACTCATCAAAAGTAACGTCTATGCTAATGATAATCTTAGATGAATTAGCACACCAGAGTCTATATCCCTTTACGCCATAAGTATAACCAAGAAAGATGCATTTTTTTCGCTCTAGGCTCTAGTTTGCCTTCACTAATATGTGCATATGCTAGACATCCAAATACTCGAAGAGAAAATTAATTAGCAGGTTTACTTGACCATACTCTTTGGGAGTCTTGCACTCGATAGATGTGCAAGGAGAACGATTTATCAACCAAGCAATTGTATTAACTGCCTCAGCCCAAAACTCTTTGCCTAACCAGCATTAGACAACATACACCTAGTCCTTTCTAATAAGGTTCTGTTCATGCGTTCTACAATACCGTTCTGCTATGATGTATTCACTATAGTATGATGTCTTACAATGCCTTCATTTTTACAGAACTCATTAAACTCACCTCCACAAAATTATAGCCCATTATCTGTTTTTAGTCTCTTGATCTTCTTACAAGTTTGCTTCTCAATCAATGTTTTCCATTGCGTAAATGTAATAAAAACATCACTCTTTTGCTTGAGAAAATAGACCCAAACTTTCCTTGAAAATTCATCAATGAAAGTAAGTAAATACCTCGAACCAGGCCTTTCGAAGGAACTTTCGCAAGTCCCCAAAGGTTAGAGTGAATATAATCCAAAGTGCCTTTCGTTGTGTGAATTCCTGTCTTGAAACTAACTCTTTTCTGTTTTCCAAAGAGACATTGTTTACATAAATCTAGTTTTCCAATTTTCTAACTACACAAAAGATCTCTCTTACTTAGCTCCTCCATCCATCTAAAACTCATATGGCCTAATCTCATATGCCATAATTTAGTGTTGTCTGATTCTAACATAGAGGATGAAACTATAGCTGAACCAGTAACTGTAATACCTTGCAGTTGATACAAAGTTTCAATTTTTAGACCTTTCATTAACATAAGTGAATCTCTCATAATTTTCATAACTCCACCTTCAGCTGTAAACTTACAATTATTACCATCAAGAGTACCCACAGAGATAAGGTTCTTCTTCAAATCAGAAACATGTTTGACATTCTCTAAGGTTTTGATCATGTTGTCGTGCATCTTAATATTGACAGTCCTAATTCCAAGTGCTTTGCATTTAGCATTATTTCCCATTAGAATAACTCCACCATCATATTCCTTGTACGTGGAGAACCAATCACGATTAAGACACATGTGGTACAAACAGCCTAAATAAAAAATCCAGCTATTACTGAATTTGTTTTTATCATCTGCAACAAATAAGTAATCTTCATTTTCTTCTTCAACAACACCAGCTTGAGCGGAATTTTCGTTTCCTCGATTATGTATATTTTGGTAGTTCTGATGGTTTTGTTGATTTGCATTATTTTGATTTTGCTGATTCAGATTATTTTCTCTTTGCTGCTTTACCTTTAGTTTCATACAATTTATCTTGATATGCCCCTTAGACTTACAATAGTTGCAAATCAAATCTCTATGCTTTGATTTTGATCTGTTCCTGCTACTATTGCTTCTCTCAACAAATCTTCCTCTAGAGACTAAACTAGCCCCATGATCATTACTGCTCTCAAAAGTTAATTCTGTATCTAGTTTCTGCTTATTTAGAAGATTGGTTTTGTCATCTTCATGATCAATAGTTTCTCTACTAATAATCATGGTTTCTCTAAAATTCTTATAAGAGGGAGGTAGTGAAACCAGTAGTAAAAGAGCTTGATCCTCATCTTCAATCTTAACATCAATACTTCTTAATTCAGAGATAATAGCATTGGAATCAGAAATATGAGACTTAGGAGAAGCACCTTCTGCCATACGAAGAGTGAAGAGTCATTGCTTGAGCCTTAACCGATTGGTGAGGCATTTTATAAAAAATATACTCTCCGTTTTCGTCTGTAAACCTGAAGCTACTTTCTGATCTAGTACCTCCTGCTGAACTTCATTCGTGAGACACAACTAAATAGCAAATAGAGCTTTTTCATCCAATTCTTCCCAAGTTTCATCTAACGTGTTTTGCGGTTTCTTCCCTTTCCCAAATAGAGTTTTCTTCAAATCTTGCTACGTAAGAACAGCCAACATATGAACCTGCCATAGGTTGAAACTGCCGCTCCCATCAAACTTCTCAATATCAAATTTCGTTGTTGAACTTGAAGCCATAACGAGAACATCGAAAAACCCCAAGGCTTTGATACCAAATTGTTATGACTGATGCGAAAACAAGAATGAAATTAAAACTGAGAAAAATAAAGAACACCAAAATTTACGTAGAAAACCCTTGAGGGAAAAATCACGGGGAGAGGAGAAGCAAAATCCATTATAGAATATTGAGGATTACAAAATGTGGCTAAAAAACTAAAAACTCTTTCTATCTCAACTTTTTAACCTAATAACTTGAGAAAAGTAATATTTATATTGCCCCTAAGCTCTAACGTTGGCCCCGGCCCATAAAGAATTTAAGACATACTCAATAATGTCCATACCAACCAATTTGGTTGGAATTTGCTGACATGAACGTCAGCCTCCCATATGGAATGATCAATGCTGACGTAGATAATTTTTAATAATACTTGAATATTTTATGATTTTTCATTATTATCTCTGATTTTTTTTCCTTTGTCCTTTCTTTTCCTTTTGCCAGTGACCAGCCACGGGCCATAATCGGGTGGGCTGGCCTCACCTGGGCAAGGGTGAGCGATGGCGAGGGCTCCCCTCGCCAGATCGGGCGAGGTCGACTCTCGCCATGCCAAGGTGGCCTCGTCGACCTCGCCCTCACCCTTGCTAGGCCAGGCCAAAATTGGCGAGTAGAGCCCTTGCAGGGGGTCACCCTTGCCCGACTAGGCCTCACTTATGGCGGCAATGGTGGATCTCGCCCTGGCAAGGCCTGCCCACTCACTCATGGGCAATCACCGGCAAAAGGAGGAAGAAGAAAGGAAAATAAAGAAAGAAAAAAATCAGAAAAATCAAGAAAAATTGAAAAAAAAATTAGAAATTACACTTTTTATACCTCTTGGAGCCCGTCTCTTCCCAAAAGTTAAATTGACGTCTATTTTCCCTCTAAGAAATCTCATCATCCATTTCACAGTTTCCTAGTGTTTCTTTCCATAATTACTCATTTACCTGCTCACAACAACAATAACATGTGAAATATTTGGTCCATTGCAAACCATATCGTACATAATCTACCTACAACACTAGCATAAGGAACAAATGACATATATTTCTAATCATATTTTCACTATGGATCAAGATCAGTGGAAAAGCTTAAAGTGCACAGCTAGCGAGATACTTACCCGTTGGTAAATACACGCTAAACCTCCCAAGCACTATGGATATGATCACCCTATGATAGTGGAAGTGTCATTGCAGACCTATCCTCTGTATCTCCATACTGAGTATGTTTTTCGCTGCACTTAGTCTTTCGTATCGAGCTCTCTACTTTAGTTTCATTTCAACTTATTAATATCATACATCTTCTTAACAACTATCAACGTATCATGGACATTGAAAAGCAAATAAATGAGTTATAATCCTCTAAACTTCTATGCTGCATGCAGTTATAATGTGCATTCCTCCTATAGTGTTTACCTAACATAAAGGAGTCAAAACGTTTATGCACATCGCCTAAGAGATTGCTTATAAGGCCATAGAGGGAATGTTTCAGCAAGCATACCTTGTCTTCGTGGCCGGAAGCAACAAAACTTTCCGGTTGTTGCATGAATATTTGCTTCTCCGACTCACCATGAACAAAAGTTGTCTTCACATCCAGTTACTATAATTCCAAGTTGTTCATCACAACCAAAGTCAATAACTCTCTGATTGAGCTATGTTTAACCACTGGTGAGAATGTCTCATTATAGTTAATACCTTCCGGCTGTGTGTACCCCTTATCTACGAGACATGTCTTATATTTAGTCGCTTCCCCAATCGTACGAGACATTTCTTTTTGAATCCCCTTGTTGCAAACCACTATCTTTTGCCCTTTGGGAGGTAATGCCAACTGTTATGTCTGATTCCGCTGAAAGGATTTCATCTCCTCTCCCGTAGCACCAATCCATCACTAGGCTTCTACTGAGCATCGCCTCTCCATATGAAAACGGGTCCTCATCTCCTCTGCAATAGACAAGACATACGACAATTATTTATATCTAACCATTTTCGAAGATGATGAAAATATATTAATGAAGGCAAGATTAATTTCTAAGATGGTATACTAAACTTATTAGCTCGGTAATTAATTTGGTCTCCAGACCATTCATGATCTGTAATTCTTGATAAAGCTGTTATACAAGCTCTTATGAGATTGTTTATTTGGTCGACAGACTTGAGAATACACCAGATCCGTGCATTCAAAATGGGTCATTGGAATGTATGGCCTTTTGTCCCGATTCCTTGTGCATTATTACTAGAGACAATAATATTGTTCAGGTAAAGGTTTTATAGACGTAGCAGGATTTTGAACAAATGCCATGGAATATGTGGATCCGAATAAACAACAAAAGCAACTACCAGCGTTTTTAAGTTATTTTGGCTGCAATATCATCTGCTTGTATGGTTTTATCATCAACTTCTTTCGGCAATAGTGAGTCTTCTTTAAAGCATTTCGTGCATGATTTGATTAAGCAAGGTATAGCGATGATGGAGTAACTAACTCTTGGATATAGAAAGACCCAAGACCTCTCTTGACCCTTTATATAATTACTGATATAAAAAGACCAAGACTCCTCTTGAGATCAAGAGAGGCCTTGGTCTTGGTCTTTTTATATTAGTTCTGCACCTAACTGCACATTTAAAACTGCAGGGTGATTATATTTAAGCGACCCCCATCACCATCTCACCTTCCTAAAAATGCGAACTTGAGGAAAGACTTAAAATGCATTTGCTGACGTTTAATGGTTAAATATGTCCCCGTTGCATCGTATGACTGGACTTCTTCTTATGGGTTCAATATACTCAAGAGCTTTTGTCTACTTAATAAGAAAAGAGACGACGAAGACTTACGGAGTGCCACTACCAGCCCATATATCTCTTAAAGAAACACAGTGTGAAATGTCAAGAAGCTAGTCAATAATAGATAGCCGTTGACAAGGGGTAGCTTCCACTTCTGTTTCTCATCATCAAATGTGCCACTAATTAAATAAGTATGAAGAGAGGTCTGCTTAATGCATTTGAAGTCCGAACTGCTGTTGACAGACTGGCCCGAGCTATAATCCATTCTTGAATTGATTAGTCGGGCTGTCTCTTTTTACATTTTCTCTGAGTCATTGTTTAAATGATCTATATTCTCGAAATACAGTAATCAATTACGTGAGGAACTGCATCAGACTAATATGTCTTGGTCGTGTTTTTATCAGACTAATTAAATGAGTCTTTTCTAAAGCATTTCGTGCAGGATTTGATTATAGAGCAGAGCTGAAGGGATGTATCGAGAATCGAAATAGAACGATCATGCAAAAAGCAGAGAAAATAGATTATGCATGATTTTACCCATGTTCACCCTCGAATAGGGTTACGTCCTGCAAAGAAATTTCACTATATTTTTCGGTTTACAGCCACTTAACTCGTTACAATGATCAGAAAAAACAAGCAAAATATATATATGCCCCAAACGGGCCCAAAACCTAAACCTATATGAAATCTCTTATTTTGCACCATACGGGCCAGCCCAAACCCGTTGAGGTTTCAGGGGTGCTACTCCCGAGCCTCCGCCCGCTCACCGGCGAGCGGGACAGCCGTCCGCTGATCGGTCAGCGGAACCCCCGTCGGGGGGCGCTGCCCCCGAACCCCCGCCCGCTGACCGAATAGCGGGGCACCCGTGTCTGGGGCGCTGCCCCCGAACCCCCGCATTCCGCACGCATGGGTCACATGTCGTCGGACAACACTTCAGTTTCCCTAAGCTCATGTGGGCGTATCCAGTGTGAGAAACAAGGGTCCCCGAAGTATTCGCCAACTCCAACAAGAGCAAGGTATTGCGAAGATGGAATAACTAACTTTGGGATATAAAAAGACAAAGACCTCGCTTTATATATATATATTGAATTACTAATAAAAGAAGACCAGGAGTCCAAAACTAACATAAAAAGACCAAGACCTTTTTTGATCAAGAGAGGTCTTGGTTTTTTTATGTTAGTCCTGCACCTAACCGCACTAGCGAAACTGCAGGGGGATTAAATTTCAGCGATTCCCGTCACCATCTTACCTTCCTAAAAACTCGAGCAAAGACTTGGAATGCATTTGCTGACGTTTAATGGTTAAATATGTCCCCGTTGCATCGTATGACAGGACTTCTTCTAATGGGTTCAATATACTTAAGAGCTTTTGTCTACTTAATAAGAAAAGAGACGACGAAGACTTACGGAGTGCCACTACCAGCCCATATATCTCCTAAAGAAACACAGCGTGAATGTCAAGAAGCTAGTCAACAATAGATAGCTGTTGACAAGGGATAGCTTCCACTTCTGTTTCTCATCATCAAATGTGCCACTAATTAAATAAGTATGAAGAGAGGTCTGCTTCATGCATTTGAAGTCCGAACTGCTGTTGACAGACTGGCCCGAGCTATAATCCATTCTTGAATTGATTAGTCGGGCTGTCTCTTTTTACATTTACTCTGAGTCATTGTTTACATTATCTATATTCTCGAAATACAGTAATCAATTACGTGCGGAACTGCATCAGACTAATATGTCTTGGTCGTTTTTTTTATCTGCTTCACCAAAATGCACACAGGATTTCACAAGGTAAATACAAGATTCGCTCATCATCTATGCTGCCGGAAAGTCTAGAATGGCAGAATGAGATTTCACTACTAGTTTAATTGACCTTGCTATCCTTGGGAGATTTTTTTTCACCTAAATTGCATAGTTTGTATTTTGCATCAACTATTGTAACAACTAATGCGGAAAGAAGAACAAACATTTGATTCAAGTAAGAAATAAATTTGAGAGCTTAAATCTGAACACAGAAAATTCACATGGTTCGGCGGTATGTCTACCTATGGAGGAGAAAGCAATGAGAAGGTTCCACCATAATCGGCAAATAAAAGATTACAATTGCTTATCCTACTAATCTACATGTGTTTCTGCAAGAAAGGAGCTTTCTCACTCTCCTCTTTAAAGCTCTCCAGATTTCTCACAATATGGGCATTAGAATAAATATATTTCTCACAATATGGGTAATAAACTAAAAATATAAAATAGATTTTAAAAGCCTTTGGATCAGGTCCGCGTCGGGGGATGGGTATCCGACCAAGATAGGCCCAAACATCTGGGCACTATGTCGGAAAACACTTTCGGCTCTAGAGGTTTCCCGAGTGTCAGGCAACCCAGCCCACTTCTTGCCAAGGTGCCCGCCTAGTTGCCTGGTTTGTCCATGCGCTAGGGCTGCCGTCTTCTCACATCCTCCGGTCGTCCGTCTCCAAGTCCAAGCCCCCTCATACACAACGAGTGTCCCGAAAACATCAGAATCATGTTGTTTCCTAATCAAATGAGATCAACTTCCAGCCATAATAAAAAAATCTCCGCCTTGGCGACAAGTCCATATTCATCCTCATCGATTGCCGTCTCTCTCTAGCCACCTTGGGCTCCTCACCTTCTGTAACCATGGCCAATTTTGAATAGCATTGGAACTTGTTCAATGGACTGGGGTTCGACAACACGTTCCACTAGATTATTTGTAGTGTGCACTATCTCAATTAGTTATTACTGTTAAATATGTCTTGAATTTTATGTACTCGGTCCGGTTCATGACCCGACCTGACATATTTTTGTGCGACCCGAAAGTGGAAAGAAAATTGAGATTTGATTCGTGACGCGAAGGGTTGGGCCGATAGGCCTATTTTCGGGAGCCCTATTTGTACTGCGGCTAGGTTTTCTCATTGTAGAACAGAGAGAATTTTGTTTCAGAGAGTTTTCGTGAGCCGTGAGGTTTTGTCGTTGTTTCGACTTCTGAAATTTATACTCTCTTTGATTATAGTGAAATTTTGTCTTGCCTCGCCCGTGGACGTAGATCACTTTATGATCGAACCACGTAAATCCCTGTGTTCTGTCTTCTGCTTTTTCCGCATCGTTTTTTCAACAATTACTGTAACGGACGTAGTTATTACTCTAGTTACTACTGTAACGGACTAATTCAAAATTCAAAATATTTTGAATTAATCCATTCTTATCTCATGCAATTACTGTAATAGGTAGAAGATAAATTCTATAAATATAAACGCTATCCTAGAGTTAAAGGATAAGCGAAACTCAAGCTCAAATTTAGAGTATAATTCTTACATGGTATCAGACAACCAGTAGGATTCTTGAAAACACTTATGCTATTTCTTTTTTCTCTTCCATTTTTTTTACCTCTTCTATTCATGATGTCATCTCCCACGTCCACTTCAACTGTGCAACACCACCTTAGCCTCAAACTTTATGGTGATAACTTTCCATTGTGAAAAAGTCAGTTGTTTCTGTTGCTTCGTAGCCAGTCCTTGATGGGATATCTTGACGGTAGCATTATATGTCCTCCTCCAACCATCACCCCCATGGGCTCTACTATTGCTGCACCGAACCCTGCATATGATGAATGGATTCGAAAAGACCAACTTGTTCTTAGTTGGATGATATCTTCTTTTTCACTTGATGTCCTATCCTATGTGGTTGGATTAGCTACTGTTGCTGATGTCTAGAAGGCTCTACAAGCTGCTTTTGGATCTCTATCACATACAAGCATTCTTCAGCTTCATATGCAACTCCAAAAAAAATCCTAAGGTGATAAGTCTGATTCAATTTATCTCCGCGAGGTAAAGTACATTTTGGATCAATTGGCTACTGTGAATCACCGTTTAGGGAATGAAGAATTAAATGCCATTGTCTTTCGTAATCTTGGTTCTGATTTTTCTAACATTATTGCTACCTTGGCTGCAAAACTTGAATCAATAACCTTTCCCGAACTCCATCAATTGCTCCTCAATCATGAGCTTCGAATGAAATCTGTTACGGTACCTATAGAGTCAAATGTTACCACTTACACCTCTCCATCATCCACTCCTACTAATCAACCGCAATCGATTTGCAATTTCCAACTATCTACCAACCAAAACCCTTGATACCGTTGGCAAGGCAACCAGCGCAATTATGGAAACTCAGGCAATCGATCTAAAAATAGGAAAGATCGATGCCAAATTTGTTAGAAATATAACTATACGGCTGCAAGATTTTATTTCAGGTATTCGCAGTCTAATAACAGTGCACCTTAGCCTACTCCTAATATGGCTGGGATTCTTCCTACCCCATCGTAGCAAGTCTAGTTTCCGGATACTGCAGCTACTCACCATGTGATGCCTGACATCGTAAATCTACAGATCTCTGCACCACATAACGGTAACGAATCTCTTCATGTAGGTAATGGAGCAGATTTAGACATTGTTAATGTCGGTTCTTCCACTCTCAAAACCCTTATTAACAAATCTTTCCATTTCTCAAATATCCTTCATGTCCCTAGCATTACATGTAATTTTCTTTATGTACATAATTTTACACGTTATAGCAACTGCTTCTTTGAGTTTCATCCATTTCACTTTGTTGTGAAGGATTTGTAGACCAAAACATCACTACTCCAAGGTTCACTTAAGGATGGACTACACCGGCTGCCAAGTCTTTATACCACATCTCCATCCGCCACCACAATTTCACTTGATACTTCTGCCACTACCATTGCCTAGCTTGCTCGAATGGGTCATCCCCTACAAAGCAAAGTTCACTCTTTGATTTGTTCAAACAATTTGCCATGTTCTACATTTGATTTCAACAAATGTGCTTTCTATTTGTTAGGCAAATCTCATAAAATACCCTTACCCCCCACTCATAGTATTAGTAAAGCACCTCTCGATTTAATTTTTACTGATATATGGGGACCTGCTCCAATTGATTCTGTTTCCGATTATAAGTATTTTGTTCTATTTGTTGATGATTTTTTCCAAATATACTTGGTACTATCCTATTCAAAATTGATCTATGGTCCCTTCCATTTTCAAAAGTTCAAAATCATGGTAGAGAAACAATTTGAAAAATCCATCAAAGCCGTCCAGTCTGATTGGGGTGGGGAATACAAAACCCTGAATAATTTTTTTTTCAGACTATGGAATTCTCCATCGTGTAGCATGTCCACACACTCATGAGCAGAATGGAGCAGCTAAGCGAAAAATTCGCTATGTTGTTGATACCGGTCTTACATTATTGGCACATGTATCTCTTCCACTTAAGTATTGGCCTTATGCTTTTGAAACTACAATTTACCTTATTAATAGATTACCTACACCACTCTTAAATAATATCTCACCTTTTCAAACACTTTTTCATCAGGAACCAAATTACAAGTTTTTAAAAATATTTGATTGTGCCATTTTCCCTTTATTAAGGCCATACAATTCGTATAAGTTTTCACTCCGTTCTACTCAATGTGTGTTCTTAGGATATAGTCCATCGCATGTTGGTTATCGTTGTTTAGATTACAAAACTGGACGCATATATATTGCAAGACATGCTTATTTTATTGAAAATATTTTTCCATTCGCCACACTTAGTTCCCACCCTTATGAAATACCCTCACCATCACATCCTTGATTGACGATCTCCACAGTTGGTATGTCCTCCCAGGCAAACATGGTGTTAATGGTAATATTCTACCTTCTACCTCACCCTCTAACACTTCTCCACCCACCTTTGAAGAACCATCATCGACATTATCAAATACTAATACTGCTTCAACATCTAACATGTTGATTTCTAGTCCGTCTAATGCTGGTATAGGTTCTAATGAGGCTCTTTCATATGCCTCCCCACAACAAGCCGTTGTGATACCTCCATAACCAGTTTATCAAAAATCAAGAACCCATTTAATGCAGCTGCGTCAAAACCTGAGGCCCAACAGTAAATATCCATTGCCAAATGTGAACTTGACTAAAATAATCTCTAAGGAAGAGCCATGATGTTTCACTAAAATTAATAAAGATGAAAAATGGAGGGACGCGATGCTTCAAGAATTTAATGCTTTGTTGGGTAATGGAACATGGATTTTGGTTCCACCAAATCCCAAAGCAAATGTCGTGGCTCCAAATGGGCTTATTGATAACTCTATAAAAATAGAGTTATTTTATCTACTTTAGGCAATAAATAATGCAATATTTGCTAGAATATATTTGGATTTCCTTTTATTTACTTAATATTTCCTTGTTTATGCATAACATTGAGATATGGAGAAAATAAGGAAAATATAGCAAAAAGAAAGAAAGGAATATGCGACCCAGAGAAGAGTTAGAAGGTGGATATCACATTGGGAATTCTACGATTTATTCCCTAATTTTATGCGAAAAAAGAAGTAATTGCCTTGTGAGAGGAGTCTTGGATGTTATTATATAAATAGGATAACTTGGGGGAATATGGAGTCTTGGAGAGAGAGAGAGATTGTTTTTGTTTTTAGTGTTTTGAGAGTTTTTCGAGTATTTTGAAGAGAAGACAAAAGTGGTGACAGAATTCTTGTTCTTTGATTCAAGATGTTTTATTTAATTTCTATTTTTGTTTTATTTTTCTATCATGTTCTAATTTTCTTTGTTAGAGCTACGATGTAATCTAACCATGATGATATGAATTTCATGCTTTTTACGCTTTGCAAGTAATTTCATTCATCTGAGTTATATATTATTGTGCTTAATGCGTTTAGGTGATTGGCCACCACTTGAATGATCTTATGTTCATGTTTGAGACTGAGAAGTGATAATATGCAATTGCTCATTATAATATATAACCATGAATTAAATGTGGATAGAAATATACCATGTTATTTGTGTAGCTTTCGGTGATAAGGTGGTCCAAAAGATTCATTGTAAACCGGGAATATTCACAAATTTTAATGTGCTTATGTTTATTTAAATTTACATAGAAATATAGTGAATTGATAAACTGAGTAGGTTTGCTATACCTAGAGATAGGATAGTAAATAGATTAGGAAATTCCGCTATCACATGTTTGATATTGTTCTTGTATGCATAATGATCCGAAATTCATATCTAGTTGTTATGGTGAAATCAGATGCTCTAACATATTTTACCTGATTGATTATCTGCCTTTAGTTTACAAAATTTCGTTTTTAAAAATTGTCAGTTTTTATTTGTTCTCAATTATTTTTTGATTTGTTAGATAAATTTTAGAATTAGTCTATTTTTAATATTTAATTGGTTTATTATCATCAATTTCTGTGGGACGATACTCTTCTCATCATTGTATTACTTGTTCAACGTGTTCGTTGACACGTGCAGAATTTTACGAACAAGTTTTTGGCACCGTTGCCAGGGATTGTTTATTTAATACCAATTAATATTGATACCGGATAATTCTAAGTTTAATCTAGATTTTATTTTTTTTTTCAGAGTATACATTGGTGCATGACACGTAGCCAACAAGGAAAACTTACTGATTTTGATCTAGAAATCGAACAAACATTTAAAAGGCGACTGAGAGAACAGAGAAATCACGTTAAAAAGATGGAGGGAGTTGATGATGGTAGAAATCAACGTAGACTCTTGAAAGATTATGCTGCACCAACAATTGAAGGCACCACATCAAGTATCAAGAGACCTACAATTCAAGCAAACAACTTTGAGATCAAGCCATAACTGATTCAGATACTTCAACAATCAGTGCAATTTAGTGGGCTACCAAGCGATGATCCAAACGCTCACATCGATGCTTTTCTTGAAATCTGTGACACAATTAAATATAATGGAGTTTCAGATGATGCTATTAGATTGAGATTATTTCCATTCTCTCTTAGAGACAAAGCTAAAGGCTGGCTCTCTTCTCTTCTTGCAGGATCGATCACTACATAGAATAATATGGCCCAAAAATTTCTTGGTAAGTTCTTTCCACTTGCAAAATCTGCAAAAATGCGTAATGATATCACTAATTTTATGCAGATGGATAATGAATCATTATATGAAGCATGGGAAAGATTCAAGGAGTTTCTTAGGAGATGCCCACATCATGGACTACCCGTATGGATGCAGGTACAAACTTTTTATAATGGATGTAATACAAATCTTCGTTCTATGATTGATGCAGCTGCAGGAGGAACTCTGAATAATAAAACACCAGAAGAAGCCTACAACTTATTAGAGGAGATGGCATCCAATAGTTATCAGTGGCCTACTAAGAGGATATCAGTGCGAAAAGCTAGCGGAGTTCATGAGGTGGATGCTTTCATGGCAATCACTGCACAAATTGAAGCACTCAACAAAAGATAGATAATATGAGTGTTTGAGGCATAAAAATTCAGAATATGACATGTGATTTCTATGGTGGAGGACATGTTAGCACAGAATGTCAGGTAGGTAACACTTTTGCTCAATCTAATGAAAATGCTAACTTTGTTGGGAATTTTAATAGATCACAGAATAATCCCTACTCCAACACATACAATTCGGGATGGCCCAATCATTCAAATTTTTCATGGAATAATCAAAATGTGACAAGACTGCTGCTGGGATTCGAACAACCAGAAGAGACAAAGTCTAGTCTAGAAGATATAGTAAAAAAACTTGCCAACGCTACTCAGGACTTCATCAAGAGCACAGATGTGAGATTTCAGAATCAAGAGGCCTCAATCAGAAATCTGGAGATGCAAGTGGGGCAGTTAGCAAACATGATGTCTAGGAAACAACAGGGTTCTTTGCCTAGCAATATAGAGAAAAATCCAATTGAGAATGTAAAAGCGATAACCTTGAGAAGTGATAAACTAGTGGGTGAAGAAGAAACCAAACAAGAGATTTCCAGAAACAAAGAAGAAGAGGACAAGAAATAACCAAAGGAGATAGGCAAGAGCAAACTTTTTCCAGATAATCCCAAGCCATACGTGCCACCAGTTCCATTCCCTCAACGACTCTAGCAGCACAAAATAGATAAGCAATTTTCTAAATTTCTTGATGTTTTTAAAAAATTGCACATTAATATTCCTTTTCTAGATGCTTTAGCGCAAATGCCTAGCTATGCAAAATTTTTGAAGGAGATTTTGGCAAACAAAAGAAAGTTAGAGGATTACGAAACTGTGAAGTTGAATGAGGAATGTTCGGCTATCCTACAAAATAAATTACCTCCGAAGTTATAAGATCCAGGGAGTTTTACAATTCCTTGCACTATTGGAGATTCTTACTTTGAAAAGGCATTGTGTGATTTAGGTGCAAGTATTAATTTGATGCCTTTCTTTGTTTTCAGGGAATTAGGATTGGGTGAAGGAAAAACAACCACAATGTTACTTCAACCGGCTAATCGATCAATTAAATATCTGAGAGTTATTGTGGAAGATGTATTGGTAAAAGTTGACAAGTTTATTTTTCCTGCAGATTTCATAGTTCTTGACATAGAGGAAGATTTTGAGGTACCACTTATCTTAGGTCGTCCTTTTCTAGCATCAGGAAGAGCTCTTATTGATGTACAACAAGGGAAGTTGATTCTTAGAGTTCAAGATGATCTTGTTTCTTTCAATGTTTTTAAAGCAATGAAATATCCTTTTGATGATAATTCTTGTTTTAGAGTTGAGACAGTTGACAAGTTGGTGAATAATGTTTTTCAAGAAAATATTTTTAATGATTCACTTGAAGCATGTTTAGTTCAACCAAAAGACAGAGAAATTGAGAATGAGGAGACAATGGAGTACGCAAATTTTATGGAGGCAAATCCAACATATTCAAGGCCTAAGGCAACAAAATTTGAGGAGTTGGGACAACACACAACGAAGCTTAAGCCATCAATTGAAGAGCCTCCTATTATTGAACTCATACCCTTACCTTCTTATTTGAAATATGCTTATTTAGATGGAATTTCTTTTTTACCAGTAATTATATCTTCTTCTTTGACAGATTTGATGGAGGAGAAACTGCTCAGAGTGTTGAGAGAACATAAAGGTGCAATTGGATGGAAAGTAGCTAACATCAAGGGAATTAGTCCTTCAATTTGCATGCACAAAATTTTGATGGAGGAACAACATAAACCCACTATTCAACCTCAGAGGCGTTTGAACCCGAAAATGCAAGAAGTGGTGAAAGCTGAGGTAATTAAGTTACTTGATGCAGGGATCATCTATCCTATCTCTGATAGTTCCTGGGTAAGTCATGTGCAAGTTGTTCCAAAAAAAGGAGGTATGACTGTTCAACTAAATAATGATAATGAATTAATTCCGACTAGAACCGTTATTGGATGGCGTGTTTGCATGGATTATAGAAAATTGAATGATGCCAACCGTAAAGATCACTTTCCTTTGCCTTTTATTGATCAATTGTTGGAGAGACTTGCAGGGCATGAGTTTTACTGTTTTTTAGATGGATATGCTAGTTATAATCAAATTCCTATTACACCTAAGGATCAAGAAAAAACTACTTTTACTTGTCCCTATGGTACTTTTGCCTATAAGAGGATGCCTTTTGGTCCTTGTAATGCGCCTGCTACTTTTCAAAGATGCATGATGGCTATTTTTTCTGACATGATGGAAAAATATATTGAGATATTTATGGATGATTTTTCTATTTTTGGCTCATCTTTTGATTCATGCTTGAATAATTTAGCTTTGGTGTTATAAAGATGTGAGGAGACTAATCTTGTCTTGAATTGGGAGAAGTGCCACTTTATGGTGCAGGAAGGGATTGTGCTAGGCCATAAGATCTCTATAAGAGGAATTGAGGTGGACCGAGCTAAGATTGAAGTTATTTCAAAACTGACGCCTCCTACCTCTGTGAAGCTTGTTCGAGGATTTTTTGGACATGCAGGATTTTATAGGCATTTCATTAAAGATTTTTCTAAGATTGCTAGACCCCTTTCTAAATTGTTGGAAAAAGATTCTAAATTTGACTTCTCTGATGATTGTTTGCAGGCTACACATTAAAGGAAAAGTTAATTTCGGCTCCTATCATGACTGTGCCTACTTGGGATTTGCCTTTCGAGTTGATGTGTGATGCTAGTGATTCGGCTGTTGGAGCCGTACTTGGACAAAGAAAGGATGGAATTTTTCGAACCATATACTATGCAAGTCGCACCCTATCTGGAGCTCAATTGAATTATGCCACAACTGAAAATGAGCTTTTGGCGGTAATGTTTGCTTTTGATAAATTTCGTTCTTATTTAATTGGCTCAAAAGTTATAGTTTATTCTGACTACTCTGCTCTTAAGTATCTACTTGAAAATAAAGAATCAAAACCACGTTTAATCAGGTGGATTTTATTACTGCAAGAATTTAATTTGGAAATCAAAGATAAGAAGGGGACTGAAAATCTAGTTGTAGATCACTTGTCAATAATTCCGAATTTGAAGGAAGAGGTAAGTCCAATTGTGGAAGAGTTCCCTGATGAGAAAATTTTTTCCATCAAATCGACAAAAATTCCTTAGTATGCTGATTTTGTGAATTATTTAGTAAGTAATATTCTTCCTCCTGAATTGTCATATCAACATAAGAAAAAATTCTTTTCTGATGTTAAAAATTATTTTTGGGAAGAACCTTTTCTTTTTAAGGTATGTGCAGACCAGGTCATAAGGAGATGTGTTCCAGACGAAGAAAAGGCAAATATCTTGCATCATTGTCATGACAGAGAGGCAGGTGGTCATTTTGGTGCCACCAAAACTGCAGCTAAGATTTTACAATCTGGATTTTATTGGCCCACACTTTTTAAAGATGCTTACTCCTTTGTAGCTTCATGTGACTGATGTCAGAGAACTGGAAATATTTTTAGAAAAAATGAAATGCCTTTAAATAACATTATTGTGTGTGAATTATTTGATGTTTGGGGTATTGATTTCATGAGATCCTTTACATCTTCTTATGGTAATTTATACATTTTAGTGGCTGTGGAGTATGTGTCTAAGTGGGTAGAAGCTGTAGCATTGCCCAAAAATGATGCTAAGGTTGTTATCAAATTCTTGAAGAAAAGTATTTTTACGCGATTTGACACTCTTAGGGCAATCATAAGTGATAGGGGGACACACTTTTGCAACAAACAGTTTCAAGCACTTTTGAGTAAGTATGGAGTCACGCATAAGATTGGAACCCCTTATCATCCTCAGACTAGTGGTCAAGTAGAGGTTTCAAATAGGGAAATCAAGAGAATTTTAGAAAAAATAGTGAATGCCTCTAGGAAAGATTGGTCAATGAAATTTGATGATGCGCTTTGGGCCTATAGGACAGCATTCAAAACCCCAATTGGGATGTCTCCTTTTAGGCTAGTGTTTGGGAAGGCTTGTCATCTACCGGTGGAATTAAAGCACAAAGCATATTGGGCATTGAAATTTCTGAATTTTGACATGCAGTCTGCAGGTGAAAGAAGATTGTTGCAACTAAATGAATTGGAGGAATTTCGCAATGAGGCCTATGAAAATGCTAAGATGTACAAGGAGCGTACTAAAAGATGGCATGATAAATACATATTCAGAAAAGAGTTTGAAATTGGCCAAAAAGTTTTATTTTATAACTCTCGTCTTAAACTTTTTCTAGGAAAGTTACGTTCTCGATGGTCTAGTCCTTATACAGTCACACAGGTATTTCCATACGGAGCAGTTGAAGTTGCACATGATACCGAAGGCACATTTAAGGTGAACGGTCAACGTTTGAAGCCCTACTTCGAAGGTTACAACAAGCAGAAAACCACTATTGAACTTCATCCTTTAGAATAGCGACATCTGAGATAGTTTGGCTGAAAACTATAAAGCAAGCGCTTCTTGGGAGGCAAGCCAAGCATTTTTATTATGTTTCTTCATTAATTTTTACGTTCATTTTTTTTCCAAAAAAAAAGATGAATTATTTTTTTTCTTTTACCCAGGTTAATTTTATTTCTTGAAGGATCACTTTTTTGGAGTTTAGTCATCAAGACCATCCATGGACAGATCCTACAGCAAGGGGAGTTTTCTTGTTCCTATTTTTCTTTTATTTCTTTTGTTTTTCACATTGAGGACAATGCTTCATTCAAGTTTGGGGGGGAGACAAAATTTTTGCTAAAAAATTTTTTTTTTTGCTAAATCTGAAATTTTTTTATTGCATTCCTTGTTGTGAATTTTTGCGATTTTTAGGAAAATTTAAATTTTGTTCAAACTTGCTAATGATATGTCAATTAATTTGAATTATGATGATGTTGATCCACTTACTGAGCACTAGAAGTCATTAATTTTTGAGTAGTGTGTACATCTAGAGAACATTCATGTGAAGTATGTACTTTTCTTAGATCTCACCCAAATCTTAGAATTTGTTTGATTTTTTTTTAGGCGAAATCCTAGGCTACATCTAACTGAGAAAATGATTTAAGCAATTTTTGGATCGATTGAGCCTTTTTAAGCCAACCCTGTTTATTTATCCATAGTCACCCCATTGAGCCTTAATTATTATCCAATCTTTTATTGGCACCCACGTACTTTTTAGCTTACTTTTTGCCAAATTATATCATTGTCCCACGTCCCATGAACATGTTGATTTTTTTAGGATAAAAGTTTATTTGAGCATAATAGCAATTTGTGAGGAAGGGTGGAGCATGGAAATAATTTGATTGCTATGGTTATTTGGGTGCATCTTCCTCAAAAAAAAAAAAGAAGAAAAAGAAAGAAAAAAGAGAAAAAGAAAATATTGCTTTTATGGTTCCCTATCCAACTTTCAATTGAGTGAGCCTTTTGGATACTCAATGGGTTGGGAATGTTCACGTTATATTAGGAGGGACTTAAGGAGGAACTCCACCATAAAGCAATGAAAAAAAAAGAGAAAAAAAAAGAGAAGAAAAAAAAAAGAGGAAGAATGATGATCCCTAGCGGCAGAAAGATTATTTTGAAGATGTGAAATTGGGGATAGTAGCATGTGCTCTAATTAGATCCTAGAAATCAATGTGTTCATGGGTGATTTGAGCTTAAATTTACCATTATCTCACCGTAAGCCCAGCCTTACATTACAACCTGAGGAAAGTCCTATTGATTTTTGATTGGATGATTAGCTAACATTAGTGGAGAGAGGAATGAAAAGCAAACCTATGAGATTTGATTATAATTATAAAGAGTTTTTGAGAGGTTGCATACCGATGTGAACTTATTTGGATTGCATATAATTCGAAAAAATGAGGACTCACACACATACTTGGATCACATAGTTAGAATCGATTTTAACACATAGTTAGAATCGGTTTTAACTTATGAATCTATTTCAATGTTTGGATGAAATTTGTGTTTTTCTTTGAATTGTGATTTTGAGCAATTATGGAAGGAAGTCATGGAGGGGGCTGTTAGCTTGAGTATGTCTTATATCTTGCTTTTGCTCGAGGACTAGCAAAATGTTAAGTTTGGGGGTTTGATAACTCTATAAAAATAGAGTTATTTTATCTACTTTAGGCAATAAATAATGCAATATTTGCTAGAATATATTTGGATTTTCTATTATTTACTTAATATTTCCTTGTTTATGCAGAACATTGAGATATGGAGAAATAAGGAAAATATGGTAAAAAGAATGAAGGGAATATGCGACCCAGAGAAGAGTTAGAAGGTGGATATCACATTGGGAATTCTACGATTTATTCCCTAATTTTATGAGAAAAAAGAAGTAATTGCCTTGTGAGAGGAGTCTTGGATGTTATTATATAAATAGGATAACTTGGGGGAACATGGAGTCTTGGAGAGAGAGATCATTTTTGTTTTTAGTGTTTTGAGAGTTTTTCGAGTATTTTGAAGAGAAGACAAAAGTGGTGACAGAATTCTTGTTCTTTGATTCAAGATGTTTGATTTAATTTCTATTTTCGTTTTTTCTTCTATTATGTTCTAATTTTCTTTGTTAGAGCTATGATGTAACCTAACCATGATGATATGAATTTCATGCTTTTTACGCTTTGCAAGTAATTTCATTCATCTGAGTTATATATTATTGTGCTTAATGCGTTTAGGTGATTGGCCACCACTTGAATGATCTTATGTGCATGTTTGAGACTGAGAAGTGATAATATGCAATTGCTCATTATAATATATATCCATGAATTAAATGTGGATAGAAATATACCATGTTATTTATGTAGCTTTCGGTGATAAGGTGGTCCAAAAGATTCATTGTAAACCGGAAATATTCACAAATTTTAATGTGCTTATGTTTATTTAAATTTACATAGAAATATAGTGAATTGATAAACTGAGTAGGTTTGCTATGCCTAGAGATAGGATAGTAAATAGATTAGGAAATTCCGCTATCACATGTTTGATATTGTTCTTGTATGCATAATGATCCGAAATTCATATCTAGTGGTTATGGTGAAATCGAATGCTCTAACATATTTTACCCGATTGATTATTTGCCTTTAGTTTATAAAATTTCGTTTTTAAAAATTGTCAGTTTTTATTTGTTCTCAATTATTTTTTGATCTGTTAGATAAATTTTAGAATTAGTCTATTTTTAATATTTAATTGGTTTATTATCATCAATTTCTGTGAGACGATACTCTTCTCATCATTATATTACTTGTTCAACGTGTTCGTTGACATGTGCAAAATTTTACGAACACTTATCAAGTCAAGACACGTGCAAATGGTTCCATAGATCAGTACAAAGCCCCCCTCGTGGCCAAGGGCTACAATCAGCAGGAGGGTATCGACTACACAGAAACGTTTAGTCCTGTTGTTAAAGCAACCATCGTCTGTACAATTATTTCATTAGTTGTGACAAAGAATTGGAAACTTCGACAGTTGGATGTTAGCAATGCATTTTTAAATGATAACTTGACTGAAGAAGTCTACATGGCTTAGCTCCAGGACTTCATTGATAAAGAAAGGCCAAACCATATACGCAAGCTACAAAAATCCTTATACAGATTGAAACAAGCACCACAAGCTTGGTTCCATCGGTTGAGCATCTTTTTAGAATCACTGGGATTTATTGGATCAAAAATCAATACTTCCCTCTTTATACTACATCGGCCCAATTTCTCCCTTTACATGCTTATCTATGTTGACGACATTGTAATTGCAAAGTCCAATGCGGTATTTATTCAGGACACTATCAACTGCTTAAACAAGGAGTTCTCTATAAAGGACTTGGGCGAACTTAATTATTTCCTGGGAATTGAGGTGATCAAACATCCATCAAGGCTCCTCCTATCACAACAAAAGTATGTTACAGATCTCCGCCACCAAACTAGAATGGACGGTGTTAAACCGGTTCACACGCCCATGGCTACAAATACCAATTTAATTAATCAGGGTAAGCCACTCGAAGATGCTACTTTGTACAGAAGTACAGTAGGAGCTCTTCAGTATGTCACCCTAACTCGACCATATATCTTTTATGCGGTAAACAAAGTCTGCCAGTTCTTGAAAGAACCAACAGAAGACCACTGGAGTGCAGTAAAGTGGATCCTACGCTACTTAAAAGAAACCGTTTCACATGAATTGTTCATTAGTTCCCACTCCACCACAGAACTCCACACATACAGTGATGCGGACTAGGCCGGTTGTCTCACTGATAGGCGCTCAACAGGAGGTTATGTAATTTATATGGGTCAAAATCTAATTTCTTGGTTAGCCAAAAAGTAGCATACCATTGCACGTTCCTCAACCGAATCTGAGTATTGGGCATTGACAAACGCCATGGCAGAAGTGGTGTGGTTGCAATCATTGTTACAAGAATCGGGTATCTCTTAATCAAAACCTCCTATCCTTTTGTGCGACAAACTAGGAGCAACGTATCTTACGGTGAATCCACTTTTTCATGCTAGAACAAAGGAGAATCGAGGTAGACTTTCACTTCATTCACCATTTAGTGTCACAACGCAAACTTAAGGTTCGCTTCATATCCACACGTCACCAAATAGCGGATATCTTCACCAAGCCACTTACAAGGTGTCGTCATGATATGCTCAGATCCAAGTTGAAGATCATCAAGAAGACCACCTTGAACTTGTAGGGCTGTTAAGGATAATAATGCATGACTCGTTTAAATTCAAAATTTGTTAAACTAGTCCATTCTTATCTCATGTAATTACTGTAACAGCTAGAAGACAAATTCTATAAATATAAACGCTATCCTAGAGTTGAAAGATAAGCAAAACTCAAGCTCAAATTTAGAGTATAACTCTTACACCTATGTATTTTGTCTGCTCGTGATACGTATGATTTTTGGTCAAAATATATTGCACTTTGATTGTTGCTATAAACAACACTCTTTTACTATTGAAATCCCAAATCACCAAGCAAAACTCTAAGCCAAATAACTTCCCTAATTGCCTTGGTTGAAGTCATATACTTTGTTTTAGTTGTCGACAAGGAATGCACAACCCGCAAAACCGGATTCATGACTTGTTAAGGACTTTCATCCATCCAAGTCACCAGTAAAATCTAAATCCACATAACTTGTTGGGAATAGATGCGGGAAAAACAAAAGACAGAACACAGGAATTTACGTGGTTCGATCACAAGGTGATCTACGTCTATGGGCGAGGTAAGACAAAATTCCACTATATTCAAAGAGAGTACAGTTTTCAGAAGTCGAAACAACGACTAAAGCTCACGGCTCACAAAACTCTCTGTCAACAACATTCTTTCTGTACAACCATGAGAAAATCTAGTCGCAGTACAAATAGGGCTCCCAAAAATTTTCCTCGGGGGCGTAGCTCCCGAACTCCCCAAAACATTGATTCACTTTCTCCAGCTTGGGTGGTCTGCTATGGAAATTTGTTCACTCGCTATGGAATTTTGTTCGCTTGCTACGAGTTAGGCCTGTCGGCCTAACCCTTTGCATTGCGAATCAAATCTCAATTTTCTCTCCACTTTCGGGTCGCACAAAAATATATCAGGTCGGGTCATGAACCGGACCAAGTACATATTCCTTCATGGAATCTGGTAGTTATTCATAATCTGTGTAATGGTACTGCTCTAGCTTCTCATGGATATGGATCAGCTTCAGGAACTTGTGGCAGGGTCGGATTTTCTCCTAGAGGCAGAAATTTAGAAGGCTGAATTGACCCATTGAATTCGACCATCTGGGCTGTTTAAACAATTGGAGAGGCTTTACAACCCGTAAGATCGAACTATCACATTTGCTTAGCCAAACATCGGTCCAATCTGAGGAAACTAGCAACACTATGAAATACAACTCTAGGAGAATGACAAGAACAAGCAAGATGAAAGTCAGGGCGAGGTCGATGCTGGGGTAGTGAGGCTTTTTACCAAAAGAGAAGTTTGCCCATATGAAGCATGCCAATACGAAGCAAGGATGATTCTTTAGTGCTAGCCAGAGATTCTCCAACTGGCCAACTCGATTTGCACGTGCTAAATTGATTGGGGAAGGTTTATGAAGTCGCAGGTTTGAGAAGATATTTCTGGGTTTATTTCACGTTTTGAGTGAGTCGGGTAAGGAAGAAGGGTAGCAAAGTCGGGTCGAGTTGACTCGGTCAACCCGGACAGCCCGATTTTTATTAAAAACTCAAATTGAGCCCAATTTCGATTGATTTTTTCAAATTAAATCCCAAAATTGAATTCTCTGTCACATTTTGAACCCAAATATGTGATTTTCCCCAATTTTTGTCATAATCATGTCCAAGATTTTTAAATTTTTATATTCGGGTTATCAGGATTTTATTCAATTCAATGTCTTAATGACCTGATTAGGCAAAATTGGTGCCAAAACTGAATTACCCACATATGATTAATCCTAGAAATGATGGTCTCATGATTCGATAATTTCGTATTGGGCACGATTCCCAATTTGGACTCAAAGTTTCTAATTTTCAATTGAATTTTGCGGTATTTTGATTTATTTAACAAATTGTGCAATTGGACAGACCATCATGTAATTCAAGATCCCAAAATCATTTGTTGTGAAGACACTATGACTTAAAAATGACTAGAAAAGATTTAATTGTATTTTTGGTTCAATTCGAGTTTGATTTTGCCCAATTTTGGGAAAAACACATACCCGATTGAGATTTTTCAAACTTGATGATGCATTAATGAAATTAGATTTAAAATAAGACTGATGACTATTTTTATGGAATTTTCGGATTCCATTTGCTATTTTTCTTGATTTTCTCACTTATTTTGACTAAAAAAATTAAAGGAAAATGTAGGAAAATGCTAAAAAATTTATTTTTGATTTAGAAATAGGTTTCTAGGCTTGGCCAAGATTTCTAGTCCTAATTTTGAGATTTTTGAAAATATAAAAAAAATAAGCTAAAAATCAAGTGTCAACATGGATCGATTCTCCAAGTACACAATGTTCGTGCCCGACACAAAGGATTGTCCAGCCGAGGAGGCAGGCAAGCTATTTGTCAAGCACATCGTCAAATATTGGGGAGTCCCACAAACGATTGTGAGCGATCGCGATCCTCGATTCACTGGATGGTTTTGGACCGAGCTCTTCAAGTTGCTGGGGTCAAACCTCAACTTCTCTACGAGTTTGCATCCCCAAACTAATGGACAGACGGAAAAAAGTGAATGCACTTCTCGAGATATATCTCCGATACTATGTGAGCACAACACAGGTAAATTGGGCGAGACTGATCGATATAGCTTAGTTCTCGTACAACTTACAGCGGAGCGAGTCTACAAACCAGAGCTCATTCGAGATCGTGACGGTGCAACAGCCGCTTACTTCGAGCACGGTTGCCTTGGGCTATCAGGGGAATAGCCCATCCGCGTACAAGTTCGCCAAAGAGTGGCATGAGCAAGTGGATTTGGCACAGGCGTGCCTACACAAGGTCTCCAAACGCATAAAGAAATGGGCCAATAAGAAGCGACGACACATGGAATTCCAGGTCGGGGACCTAGTGTTGGCCAAGCTACACGCAGTCCTCTGATACAAAGACGTGCACAGTGGCTTGATCCGTCGTTACAAGGGGCCCTTTCAAGTGCTCAAACGGGTTGGGAATGTTGCATACAAGCTGGACTTGCTACTAAAGCTAAAATTACACCCGGTGTTCCATGTAAGTATGCTTAAGCCTTTCCGTGTACATGAGGAAGACTCGGATCGAGGGGAATCACAACGGGCACCACTTGAGGTAAAAACCTCATATGACCGAGACGATGAGTGCATCATGGCCGATCAGATCATACGAAAGAAGTACCGGGCGCCGAGGCAAGAATACTTGGTCTGCTGGAAAGGCCTTCCGAAGAGTAAAGTGTGAAGCCCCAGAACGTCATGCGCAACACAAATTCCTTATAATTATCTTTAATATGGCCAATGGAAGACAAAGACTAAACATGAATATCACACAAATTTAGTCAAATAGTTTTTCTTCTCGTTAATAAACCCTTGTCAGATTTACAATCCAGAAAAAAGCATCATATAAGTTCTTACCAAAAAAAAAAACATCATACAAGTACAAAAAATAAAAACTGGGGAGGTCAAGGTTGCCTATCTCCAACTAGATCTTACATCCAAAAGTCTGCCAAAAGTCCGAAGATGTCACGGGTCGATTACTTCACCCTCCGCTGCGGAACCATCATCGTCTAGGTCAAAGCCCCTCAACAGGCCAATCAACTCGCCCTCCAAGTTGAAATACCAAGCAACAAAAAAATAAGGAACCCATTCCAGAAGCTCCACATCAACCCATATCGTAGAGCTACACTTAGTATATATGGCGTCAGGCTCCGGCACAAACACATCCTCATAAACAACGTCATGATAAATAGGAACTCCAAAACGTAGAGACTGTGGAACATCCATCCTACATGTCTAAAAAACAATGGAATGAACTAAAGCCCAGCACATGAAATATCTAGTTTTAAGTTAGAAAAATTAGCTTACTACTTCACCTGACATAAACACATATGCATGCATAACAAATGATATGCATAGAACTTAAATGCAAGTTATATGTAACAGCCCGAATTTCGACTAATTTTTGGGATTTATAGAACGCGTGATTTGTCAGTGTGCTTATAATAAAATCTCGCCCGAGAACTGATCACTCTCGGTTACTATTTTAAACTAGAGATTTCGCTAGAATCGCACTCGATCGAATTTTGTCGTTATTTAGACCCCGAATTTGGCAGTCGATTTTTGGGAGTTTCATAAAGAAATAAATTGGACGGTGTCGGTATTATTGTGATCCACATCGAGATTATCAGGGAAAATGGAAAAATGAGAGTATTTGACCAAGTGCAAATTTGGACTAGTAGACCTCACTCGTTATACTTTTGGTTCAATTAATTTGGCCTTTGTCCCTTTTTAGGTGCGAGGCCTATTTAGGATCGGCAAGTAATTTTTGGTTTTGAATTTGGGCCACCTGGTCGCGTTTAACATTTGAATGTTTAACAATTTTATTATTTTTTTTCTAACCTCTCTATTCACCGCGTCTCTCTCTCTCGTTATCCCTTCTGTTTCCTCCTTTTGTGCTGAGCACGTTTCCCCCCTGCTACACGGTCACGTCCCCCTCTTTCTTCTTCTTTATTTATTCTTTTTTTTCTCTCTTCTCTCTCTCCCTCTCTTTCTCTCTCTCCCCTTTTCCCCGCTGCCACGCGCGCCTTCCCCATGCGCACGTCTCTTCCCCGTTCCCTCCCCATGCAACTTTGACGCTCTCTCTCCCTCTCTCTCTCTCTCTCTTCTCTTCCTCTTTCCCTCTTCTTCTTCCTCTTCGTTCTTCTTCGTTTTCTTCTTCATCGGCAAGCCTCTTCGCACTGCCTTGCCATCCTTCTCGCCGACCGCTGCCCGAGCTCGCCGCCACGTCGTGCCGCCCGGCTGACGTCGCCAGCGAGCTGCGCCGCCGTCACCGCCAGCCGGCTGCTCCGACCGCCCCTCGCCGGCCTCCCCGCGAGGCACGCGCAGCAGCACAGCGAGCTCGCCCCCGCTGCTGGTCGGGCCCGGAGCCGGCCCAGTCCGCCAGTGCGTCGTCCGGCCGCCGCCTCCACCCCGTCGCCGTCGCCCTCTGCAGCCGCCACCCCTTCCCCCTTGTCTCTTCCTTCCCCGGTCTCCTCCTGGTTCGGCCCCGACGAGCCCGAGCCAGCTCGCCTCGTCGCGGCGCTGTGCCGCCCTGCCGCCGCGCCGTGCCGCCTCGCCGCCGGTCTGCTGCCTCCCCTTCAGCCTCCCCATCTCTCTCTCTCTCACTCTCTCCCTCGTGTCTCTCTCTCACCCCCGACTGTCTCTCTCTCTCATTCCAGCTCGCCTCGCGGCCCGCCGGTCGGCCGTCCAGCCTCGCCGCCGCTCGTCGCCGCCGCGCCTGACCACCGCACCGCACAGCAACCGCCGTCGTGCACCCTCTTCCGGCCACCGCCTCAGCCGCCTCTCTCTCTCTCCTCTCCTCCTCGGTCCTGCTCCGCCGGCCACTGTTCACGCCGGAACAGTTGCGCCGCCGGAGCTGCAGACCCCAGCCGCCGCACGCCGCCCCCTGGCGTCCCCCAGCTCCCGTCGACCAGCCTCCCCTCTGCTTCGCTATCCACAGTAGCTGTTCCGGGCGAGGGAGGGGAGAGAAACGTCGCCGGACTCGCCGCCGGTGCCGTGCCGCCATCCGCCGCCGTGCGCCGCCCCCGCCGACCAACAGCTCCTCTGCCTTGGCCGAGGAGAACGTGAGTTCCGCCGACTTGCTCCCGGAGCGCCGCCGCCGATTCTTACCGCGAGCCGGTAATCGGCCGCCCGCTCCCGTCGCCTCGGGTCAATTTAGGCGAGTAAAAATCCCTAAACCCCTAATTAGCCTAATTGTGAATTTTAGGGGTAAATTTTAGGGTTAATTAAGCTAAATTATGGTTTAATTGAGTGGGAATGTGTGTGGGCTGATTAGAGGACTCAATTGGGGCTTAACAAGGATGTTTAGGTGTGATTTGGTGGTTATTCGAGGGCTGATCTGGTATTGTTCACAGTAGAACCGAAAGTGATTTATTTTGTCCAAGTTGTGATTTATAGTGTTTGGCAAATCGTGGCCCGGTAATTAGATTAAGTCCCGCGACATATGGAATTACATGTTAGGCTTTGATATGGTGGAAATTGAATGTGTCGATGCATGTGACTGACGGGACAACTTGTGACTTTCGGGTCGGGCCTTCGGGTCGAAACAAATGTGGCCTTCGGGTCGAAACAGTTGTGGTCTTCGGACCGGGCCTTCGGGTCGAAACAGTTGTGGTCTTGGGACCGGGCCTTCGGGTCGAAACAGTTGTGGTCTTCGGACCGGGCCTTCAGGTCGAAATAGTTGTGGTCTTCAGACCGGGCCTTCGGGTCGGAACGAACTGTGGCCTCTAGGCCGGGCCTTCAGGTCGGTTTAATGGTTATTGACCTTCGGGTCGGGCCTTCGGGTCGGGATAGATTATTGGCCTTAGGGTCGTGGCGTCGATATGACTGCATACCCTGTTTATATTGCTACTGAAAGTCTTACCTGCAGGATGTTATAGTGAATTGGGCCTTGGGCCCGGGTGAATTGACATTTATTGTTGCACTGGTTCATTTAATTATGTATTTTATTTACCCTCTAGAGGTACACTTAGTCTAGTTTGGGATTAGCGATTTATTACTTGCTGAGTTTTCTCACGGTTGTAGTAAAACCAAATTTTCAGACCCCCGTCCGTAGGATGCCGAGGGATGGCCCTCTTTTTGGATTCCCGTAGCGAATTCAGCGAACATCTAGTATGCACCCTTGCGGGGATGGAACGGCGTATGTTAGATTCCGTTCAATTTTATTTGTAAATGTGGGAGAGGACTATAGCCATACCCAGGAGTATGTAGCTTGGTGCCATAGGGGAGCGGATGGCGTGACGGGACCCCCGATCAGAACTTTTGACGTCCCAGTAGACGCAAACGGTGTTATGCTTCCTCAGATGGTGAGCGGTGAAGTGTCGGACCCACAGCCTTCCTTCAGCGTGAGTTGGCAGAATGAGACCGATGGGCCAGCAGTTATGCACGAGGAGGAGGTGGAGCAGCAAGTCATAACCATAGATGTAGACCCGGTGGAGGATGAAGAGTTAGACCTTGGGGCAAGGGATATGGATATTGACGAAGCTGGAGAAGTTGCTGAAGTTGGGATGGACCAGGAATATTTGACTGAGGAAGAGGAGGAATTTTCAGAGTCATCTGACCCCGACTGGGAGCCCTAGTTTAGGTCTTAGTAGTAGCAGTAGAGGCTAACACCCTTCTTTTGACTGTAGCCCCTCCACCCCTAGGCCGCCGATCCTTTTTGTGTCTCGTGGCCCTCTTGATGTATCTTTTTGGTGAAGTGAAAAGGGGTAATGAATGTAAGTTTGTAAAGATTGTTCTTTAAGGTTTAATCTATCGTCTATTGCTATCACCAGCTATTCATGGTTGTTTTATGGAATGTCCGGGTGTATATACGTCGCTTTCGTTTGCGGTGCGTTTTTCTCACGTCGAGTTAGAGCCGAGTCGGTGGCGCATTCCTGGGAGCGTCGCACCGAATTTCGATCATACATGGATGTTCATGCCTTGTGGGGCACGGGGCGTGACATTATACCTTTCCCGTCTGCCAAAATCTAAATAATGCAACATATCATCATATTTTCACTCAGACGCAAGTATGATGTAAAATATTTTATGCTCATGCAATTAGGTTCATTACTTCATCCTCTCGAACACTCTAGGGGGATCTCGACCTACGGAGCATCCCAACTCCAAGGCATCCCGGCATACACCCGAGGCATCTCGACCAAGGGGGCATCTCGACTCCCAAGGCATTTCGAAACACTTTCTGAGGCATCCCGACCTACGGGGCATCCCGACACACGGGGCATCGTCACACACCACTAAATAGGTGATAGAATTAATATTATTCTCATGCAAGTCATGACAACCAAGTATTTGCATGCATAAATACGCTTTGGCCCGTTCCATACCGAGCCATCACGGTTTTTTGTACTTTAAAGCCATGAAATGCATCATCCAAGTAATTTAAATATGAAGCAATACATTTCAAACTCAGAAGCAAACTCAGCTCATAAGTAAATTCCAGTTCAGAAGCAATTTCGGTCATCAGAAGAAATTTTGAGTCATCAAAAGCAAGTTCAGACTCAAAAGAAAGTTCAAACTCAGAAGCGGGTTCAGACTTAAAAGTGAGTTCAGACTCAGAAGCGGGTTCAGACTCAGAAGCGAATTCAGACTCAAAAGCGAGTTCAGATTCAAAAGCGAGTTCAAACTCAAAAGCGGATTCAGACTCAGAAGCAAGTTCAAACTCACGAGCAAGTTTAGACTCACAAGACTAAAGTCTAAAGGTAAAGTCAGAACGGTAAAGTCTGAGCAATAAAGTCTAAGTGGTAAACTCTGAAGTAAAGTCTGAGTGGTAAGGTAAGAAGGTAAAGTCTGAACGTAAGGTCTGAAGGTAAAGTCTGAATAGTTTTAAAAAGTATACAGAATCAGATTTTGAGATTAAAATCTGCCCAGTTTTAAAAATAAACAAAATCATCACTTTGAGTATTAGAAATAAATATAATCATCACTTTGAGTATCAAAAATAAACATAATCATCACTTTGAGTAAAACGATTTTCTATTCTATTTAAACATACATAAACCAATAAGAAGAGTCCAACAATCACCTCAAAGATAATATTTACACGATCAGATTTAATTATTTCGCTTGCCGATTATCACTATACTTTAAGGAAACAAATCACATCCACTTGAACGTGCACAAAACTAGCAAAACAGATTCAACCATCATCAGAACCTTATTATCGCACATCAAAATAACATTTCTCAAGCAACCAAGTTACAAGTGCCAAGTAGATTTATTTAGCTTAAATCTAGAATTTTCACTTACCTTACACAGAATCTGAACACCCTAAAGATTAAAACTCTTCCACAAATTTTTGGATCGGTGATTGTGAGAGTAGAAAGTGAAGGAGAGAATGTCAGTTTGGGTGAAATTATCTTCCGTAATTACCCAGGCGAAGATGAAAACTGAGAAGTATACGAAGGGGTGAGTGAATTCATTGTATTTACAAGTGGCACCTTATCTCTGCATCATGGCTAGGTGGAAGAAATCAATGGCTTAATTGTGGGAGTATTGGCCAAGGAAAATGATTACCCAAGGCTTAGGTGTCTAGATCAAGGGGACAAATGGCATTCGGTCAAGCCTTCCTTCAATAGCCACGTGAGAGAAGAAGAGTTCAGAGGGATATTTTGAGAGAATATCTCCCCCCCCTTCCTTAACGGCAAAAACAACATTACTAAACCAAGATTAATCAATACTAATAATACCCACTAGTTACCAAGACAACGGTAATTTAATTAACACCGCACTACGATTAATGTACACGACAACGTTTAAATATTAAACACGTCAGACTCGGTACGATTACATTTTCGAATCTCCGCTTCGTGAAATACGATCCAACGAAAATTCATATGCGTCCGCACGAGTACTAACTCGAAAATAATACTTAGCTTTAAATTTAAGTATTATTTTCAAACATAGAAATTTCTAACGTCACAAACATATTATTACAAAATTTTTGGATATCACATAAAGTAAGCTGGGAACCCTCCGAAGCTCTTTGGCAGTACTAGAAGCATATTGACGTATTCCATGCCAAAGACGCGACAAGGGTGTCACCCAATTAGGTGGGGGAGAATGACATGGCCCAAGGGAACGAAGGGCTGCGAGGCTATCCATGAATGAGATATGACCCTTTGCGTGCATGAGACGTGGCACATACGTGCATGGAACGTGGCCTATATGTGCACAGGACATGGCCCCATTCATGCATGGGACATGGCCCATCCGTGACTAGGCACGAACACCGTTCGCGACCCTTCAATTGCCTCTGACACACAATCTTGCAACTTCCCTTGGCAGACGTCCCTTGAGCTTCCCCACACCCCTAGGGCCTTTGCAACTTCTTGAGTAGCTATGTAATGATTGTATTGATTCAAACACCACCGTTGGATCATGAGGAGATCAACGGATCATATTAGACCAGTACTTGTATATATAAAGGACCCTCCCTCTTCATTTGTACATGCTTATTCTTGCAAGAAATACAACTATGCAGCTTTCTCTCCATTCTTATGTGCTCGAGTATGTATGTGTAAGGCTGACTTGGGAATAATCCTAAAGCCGCACAGGCGTGGGATCGTCGACCCATGACACCTTCCTAGACTCCTAGTCATTGTAAGGTACATGTAAATCTCGTTTTGAGAAAGTACCTACATATACTGAAATCAAGTATGGTAACGTAGCTAATAATATGGTTGTCTCATTTCTTATACCTTTCATAATTACCCTTACAATAAAAAAAAACTACCTACTAAAGTCAATTCATTAACTAACCATCAAAATCACGGATATCTTAGGGCTACTAACTACATCCGCTCTTTTCGACCCAAAAAAAAAAAAAACTACATCCACTCCATTAAGTAGCCATCGAATTTCTTCTAAATTGGTTCTTTCTTGTCTCTTTGGATATAATCACTCAAAATTGAAACGTGTGCCTCGATACTAGTAGATATATGCGATTTGATTAACTCAAATTTAATGTATAATGAATTCATCTTTTTGAATACATCAAAGTTTCTTGCTAGTCACTACGTACCCTCTCTCAAAATTAGTTGGTATATATATTTTAATATGACGAATGTTGGTACTTTAATCAAGTTATGATTGGTTAGCTACTTCAAGGGCATTCATAACCTACAAGAATAAATGTTGGTAATTGACTAAAATTAGATGGTATTTTAATGTGATGAGTGTTGGGATATCACTCAAATTAAAGTCGATAATTTCAATAAAAGTTAATAACTTCAAAAGCATTTACAAGTTATAAAAATAAATATTGGTAAGTCATTAAAGTAGTTTAAAGAGTGTTCATTACTTTTTAAAACCAAGATAAATTGTTAGCAAACAACTAAAATCTGTTGGTATCCTGACAAATGTTGGTATATCTGTCAAATTAAGATTGATAATTTCTAATAAAATTTAGTGACTTCCACGGTATTGGTGAGCCATAAAAATAAACGTAGGTAGACTGTTAAAATAGTTGGTAATTTCTTAAGTTTGAATAAATATTGTTACTATTCGTAAGTTACTAACGCGTGATTGTTTCAGCAACTTTATCGGTCACTTTTTCGTTAGGAGTGACCTTTAACATTTACCAACCCTATCAGTGATACATTGACATGGAACTGGGTTCGGCTTTTTAAATCCGCGAAATGTCAGAAACGTCCCAACGACTTAAGGTAAGGTTGAAGTAGTTCTTGTATTTTAAGGAAAAAACGAGGGAAAACAAGAGAAACGACAAGATTGCAACATGCAAAAATGAATCAGCGGCACTTCATTGATACTGCAGGTGCACCGTATAAGATGATGACGTGTCATCATAGTCAGGTATAAAAACGTCACAGCACGTCGTAAAATTGATTTACGACAAAAGGTTATAACCAAGTGTAAAAACAATTGTAAAAAAGTGAGGGTACCGTACACTAATATAACTTAGAGATTCCGTGTGAATCAAGTTCGTAATAAAAGAGAACTTCCAAATTCGACTGGACCAAATTATTAAAGCTCACAGGGCGTTCGCATTGAACATACATATGAATTGGCGATCCAAGTTTTTGCTTTGACTTTAGGGACTGTCTCAAAGCTTGTTTACGAAAGAGAGAGAATTTGAAGTCTCGAGGCCCACATCTTGGAATCGAAGTGCCGCTTTTGTGATGCTTGGACAAGGATGGCACTTAAAATCTTTTGTAGCGTTTGATTGTCCAGACATTTTTGCTGAATAGGATAATATCGGATAGGAAAACAATAGGATAGAATTTTAAATATCCCATCCAATATTTATTGACATCAAGATATAGCATGAATTCAAATAAATATTATCCAAATGAGCATTTGATTTGCAGGATTAGAATTAAAAATAAATCATGGAAGTTGTTTTGAGTCACGGAATTTGTCTCGCTCGACCTCCAACTTCGCCACTTCGAGATGCCCCCGAGTTCAAGTTCTCCGCTAGTCCCACCATCTCCACCACCATGGATGCCTTCCTCTTCCCCAGCGAATCCATCCTCTACTTCTTCAATCAAACACGACCTCTCCCTCTTCCCTATCCCACGCATGTTGTTCACCTTCAATACCTTCCTCTCTCATCAAATCCAAAAGAACTGATACAAGGGTCAAGCCGAATCTTGATCACATCAGCCGACAACGGAGGCAATACAGACGAGAGTGGATTCGTGGATCAGAGACTAGCGGGCAAAGTTCCTCAAGGTGTCGTGGGGCCCACTGAGACGGTGCACAGATCTGGTTCGCGAGCGGGCAGCTTCTCCTGTCCAACTCGCTCCATGTGACGCCATTGAGGAGCTCTGTCGCCATGGCTACTGAATCCATCGGATCATCTTCTTCGCAAAGGAGGTACTGGGGTCTGACCGGGATCACGAAGTTCCAAGTCAGGATGGAGTTGAGTGACATAAGTTTTCGCGGCAGCCGAAGACGTTTTACACATTCAAGTAACATGAACAGTGTGTGCGAGTCAGCAAAGTAATTCCAAAGAACGCCATCCCCAATCTCGTGGCTAAATCAATGACCATACTAGCATTGCGATTCCAAGATTAAGCAATGAGGGCAATCAATCGTCAGGCAGATTTTGCTGCAGACAAAAAGGGAATGAGAAACGCACAGCACGGTCATCCCCCAGATCAATGTGACAACAAACAATCGCAGGAAAAAGCTAAGGATTTGCCACATTTTTACACAATGCATGCACTTCTTCCGATCGATCAAGACACGACCTAATCCTTCTAGTGGAGGCCGCCGCCCCCCATTGTCATGGTGGCCACTGGAATCTCATGATGGTGGTGCTGGGCAAGAGAGAAGAAGAGCGATCAGCGAGCAAAGTGGGGAAGAAGGCGTGATTTTTTTTTTATCCATTTTCCAAATTTCACATATCCTATCCGGATTTGTCTCACCCCCTAGGTGGGATTTTTTTTATCCAGACTATGTCCGGGCTATATCCAGTTATATCTGGATTTCACGTCTCTTCAAATACTGGGAAGTTTTATCCGGTCCACAAAATTCACCGTTTATTTCGAGTTTGAGGAGATTGTGGTCTCTCAGACAAAGTTCATTCCGGAGTGGAAAAGAGTTCAGGTACATTAATGCTAGAGGTTTTAATTTAGTCTTTCTTTTTTTTTTTTTTCAAGCTCAAGGAGAATTTTTTTTACTTTATAAAAAAAAATCTGGCGGTTTTTCAATGATACTTGTTATAGTTCAACTCTTGAATTTTTTCTTTGAAGGGCATGTTTTTGGGTAGAGTCATATATACACAAAAACAAGAAAT
Organism: Syzygium syzygioides; assembly: GCA_031216285.1. Lineage (NCBI taxonomy): Eukaryota > Viridiplantae > Streptophyta > Magnoliopsida > Myrtales > Myrtaceae > Syzygium > Syzygium syzygioides. The sequence goes on along the minus strand of CM062247.1, from coordinate 46,676,430 downwards.
ACATTATACATATTTAGTCTAAAGAAGATTGATTCAAGTACCATGCGTCTAGAGATGATCCTGATTAATAAGCCTAACGTAGAATCAATATCTTTTTTAACCGACTGTCCTTCCATCATGTTGGATTTGGGAGCTTCCTCTTGAAACTTAGAAACGAAAGTTGATAGGGAGAGAAAAATAATCCATCTTTCCGCAAAAACAAAAAGTTTTCATTTACACATGGGTATTCGAACTTTGCGAGTCGAGTGACTTCTATGAATACGCACAAAGCGCCCTTTTGGTATATGGTACATGTAGGTATGAACATGATTTATAAGTCAATGTAAAATCAATATCCTTTTGAACCCACTTTTCTTAGCCTATTGGCTTTGAGAGATTCCTCTTAAAACTTATTGGTAACAAGAAAAAGAGAATTCATCCTCTTAAATAAATCAAAGTTTTTTTTTATAACATGTATTCGAACCTTGCGACTCATCTAATCCGCACAAACCACCCGTGCACGTGTATCATGTCGGGCTCCCCCATAGGGTGCCAAGCGTGGCCCCTAAAGTTGATATGAGTGGTTGATGTTGTGATTTGAATGTAGGATTTGCAAGCCAAATTGAGTTATTAACCACTTAGCCAACCGGTAAGGGTTGAATAAATCAAAGGTTTTCTAGCAATCATTCTTGTTATAACAGTTGGGGAAGCAAGCAGTTAAACAATAAAATGGATAGAACAAGGAAATAAATCAAATATCATATTTACGTGATTCGACTAGTGTGACCAATATTCACGAGAAGAGCAGTAGTAAATTCCATTATAAATCAAGCAATTAAAGGATATTACAATTACACTCGAGTCACTCAAATACTATCAGTATTTCCAAGCTTCCAATTATACCCAATAACTCGCATAGTAATTGGCCATATAATTCATCACAAAATAATCTCTCAATCTCACAAAATCTTAACACAAGATTTTTATGGCTTTTAAATACTCGAGATGTAATTCTCAAGCATAAACTCCTCTTTGATATTCTTCATAAAAAGTCACACTTCTTATATATAGATAGGAGTTAGATCCAAAATGGGAAACCACTTTTTGGGAAACTTACTTCGACGAAGAAACTTATTCAGATTAGGAAAGTTTTATTTTGGGAGCTCAAACTCAAGACATATTTTCAATAATCTCCACATTGGCTCGACATTTGAGCTAAGTCACAATCGTTTTGTTGAAATCCATGTGGGCTCAATCGCCACATATATCTTCCAAGTGGGCTCAATAATAACAATCTCCACCTTCGCCGCTACTCTCTCACGGTCCCATGTAGGCTCAATTGCTACAGATATCTTTCAAGCACAAGCTTCGCTTAGACTTTGCCATAACTATGGATCTCATTAAAATACCAACTCCCATGCATCTTTAACTCCTCTACGAGGACTTTCCAATACAACCTTTTCAACCACAGATAAAGTAAAACCATTATTGCATCCATATCTAATAAGAGATCGAACACGTACCTTATCAAACTCAATAGTTACAGCAACCGTTGATTATAGGCTTCACCTCGCTACAAGCACCATCTATATCGATTACCATGCTAGCATCCGCTATCTTAGGAGTTTCTAGTTGCAACTCCACCCGAGCTAAATACCATCCACATCCGTATAAGCACTGCTAATAACACTCCAACTCAGAAGTATTAAAGACTCATCATATGTAACTTCTCTACTGACAACAGGTGAATTTAATTTCGAACACCACAACCGATAACCCCACTCACCTTGTGCCTTAGGGGTGAGTGATTCTAGGTTTCATTCAAGGTCCACCTAAAACCTGGAACCTAACCATAGAAACAAGTTCCTTATTTTTTGGAGACTCAAACCTACCCTACATATCTTGAAACTTAAAACCTACCCTATCACAGGCTTCAGAGTCGGTTCCCGAGTCTACCCAGGTTCCATTTGTATTATTAATTGAATAATTGTAGTGAATCACCTTTATTGACAACACTTGTTGCCATGATCTACTAACCACAACTTATATTTAGACACACGAAAAATATGAAATATTAACAAGTCATAAAATAAAAACTCAGACTAGTAATTCAAGATTATATACTTATTATCTAATGCCATGGAACACAGTAGGATCACGCGAAGACATAGACCAAGAAAAAAACATAAAAAACTTATTTAAGGTTTCATGTTTCAAGTTTTAGGTTTCAAGTTCCACCTACGTGGAACCTGGAACCTACTCATCAAAGCAAATTCTATAATTTTTGGAACTTGGAACTTATCCTACATACCTTGGAACTTGAAACCATGCTCAGCCCTACTTTGCCTAGGAACATGAACTTTCTTATCCTCCCATCGAGCTTATCATCACTTATTCGAACTAAGAAGGGCAACTACATATTCTAATAACAGAACAATCAGCAACGTTACCTGAAAACACTTATTCGGAAGTCCAACATCCAATTGCAGTTAATGGGGATCTATTAAATAAGTAGCTCGTCGTACTAAGCGCATCTGCCAGAAATCTCTTAGCTATACCAACACTAGAGAGTATTTTATGGGTCATATCTAGTAATGTTTTGTTCATCAACTCTACAACATATTGTAATTAACTAGCACTAGTGTGGTGTCTCACTATGCCCGGATTCATTAAACAGTTCTAAGCATAACTCCATGCTACTATCAGTCCATACATGCTTGATTATTTTACCAGTCTCCTTTTCAATCAAAGCTCTCCATTGCCTAGTCCTAACAATAGCATCAAACTTGCACCTCAACAGAAACACCCAAGCCTTCTCCAAGTAGTCATCCACAACTGTTATCATAAATCTAGCAGTCTTCCTTGAAGGAAACCACAATAATCTGCAAACATCCAAATGAATTAATTTTACAGTCTCTGTGGTTTTTTTGACAACCATACCAAATTGCACTTTGCATCGTTGATATAAGTCACAACACCTGCACACATTCAGTTCGTTAGTAACATAACCACAAATCAAATTCCTTATACTTAGAATTTTCAAGCTTTTCTTGCTAATGTGTCCCAAACGCATATACCATAATTTAGACTCTTGTATAGATGCATCCAACATCTTTGAGGTGAAATCTATCGTGTCACATTTAAGTTTATACAAGCCACTGTGCTTAATTCCTTTCATTATCACTATGGCACCTCTAACAACCTTCAGAACTCCACTTTCTAAAGTATACTAACACCTAGCTAAATTCCAAGCACTCAAGGAAATCAGGTTCTTCTTTAACTCTAGAACATGCCTCAGTCAAGTCAATTTCATCATGATACCATCATGCATTCTGATTCTAACATCATCAACACCCACAACATTACACTCAGAGTTGTTTTCCAATTGCGGTTTACTATTATCCATGCATTGATAAGTAGTAAACAAAATCCTATTTGGTGTAACGTGAAACGAACAACCATAATGTATAATCTATCCAACAAACGACAAATCGGCAGTGACAGATAAAACATAATCATCACCATCCAAATTACTATCAACTATTGCAACAATATCATGAACAGACTCTAACTCTAATTCCCTTATCCTTCTCATTTTTTAGCTTAAGGCATTTCCTTCTAAAATGCTCCCTCTTGCCACAACTCCAACATATAGCACCACTAGTCCCAGCTTGACTTTGTCTATTCAAGCTTATACTACTCTTGCTAACACGTTTACTAATTATTCCTCTACTTTCATCGACTAAAGCAGTAAACATAAGTTCACCAAATTCTCTTTTACAGATGTCCTCGCTAAGAATCAAATCATGAACCCTATCAAACATCAAGCTTGTTGACCTAAAAGAATTATTAATAGTGGTAACTATACTATTTTAACTATCGGGCAACAAGACACATACTTCATCTTTAAAGTCAATCTCAACTGAACTCAATTGAATAATAATCACATTGAATTTATTGATATGATCAACAACTAAACACACCTTACCCATCTTTAAGTTAAACAGATATCGCATCAAATAGATCTTGTTGATCGCAAACGGCTTCTTGCACATATCCGACGGGGCTTTCATCAAACCCGCAGTGGTGTTCTCTTTCATGATATTAAACGAAATGTTACGAGCCAATGTCAACCAAATAACACCCAACGCTTATCTACTCAGCAATTCGCATTCAACTTACTTCATCGACTATGGCTTCCCAAATAGGGTTCAGTGCAGTTTCCTTTGGTACAAAGAATTCTCATTCTGCATCTTCCATAAACTAAATTACTTCCCATCAAATCTGTCAATTTTCACTTTTCCTTTTTCTGTCGACATCGATCAGCTTCAACTCTATCAAGCCTAGCTCTGATACCAATTGTTGCGAAAGAAATGGATCGAACAATAAAATAAACAGAACAAAAAATAAATCAAACACCAGATTTACATAGTTCGATCGATGTGACTGACGTTCATAGAGAGAGCAACAACAAATTCCTTTATAGATCAAACCATGTAAAAGAGATTACAACTACACTTGAGTCACTCAAATACTATTAGTGCTTCCCAAGCCCCCAATTACACCCAATAACTCGATAGTATTTAGCTTTATAATTACTCGCAAAATAATCTCTCAATCTCACAGAGGAATTAACAAAATCTTACAACAAGATTTTTATGGCTTCAAATACTCAGGATATAATTCACAAGCAAAAGCTCCTCTTTCATACTCTTCATAATAAATCACATTTCTTATATTTAGACAAGAGTTAGATCCAAAATAGGAAACCTACTCCAACTGAGAAACTTATTCAAATTAAGAAAGTTTCTTTTTTAAGCTCAAACTCGAGACATTTTCAAATATAATAATAAATTCAAGAATAACAAGAATAACATACCATACCAGTTACAACATAAGCAAGCTCACCAGTACCCACAAACATACGTGAGTCATGACAACAATACATTAATCAATGCTGTTTTTTCTTTTTTTTCTTATGAACATAAGAAACTAATAGCCAAAGCCTCACCTACTGTCCTCAATTTTTGGGTCGAAAAGCAACACCCTTGACGACTAGCCCCTGTTTCCAAATAGGACTGGTTTCGGTTATACAAAATTTGATTTCTCCGATATTTTGGGATGACGTCATGAATTCCCCCATCACAATGTTCATCCACACTTCGCGGGGCTTATCATGCAAATTCCCCATGCGTTCCAGCTTCGATGCATCTGGTAAAGTAATGTCGATCTTCAGAGGAACGCTCCAACCCCGACTTGACTTGGTCATTAATGCCACCAACGAGACTTCATACGAGGTCTTCAGAGAGAGCATGATCGTTCGGAACTTCCCACTGATTTCCAGCCAGCACACTTTTCTCAGTGAAGCTACCTCAACATCCACATTACTGGTAAATTTGAAGTTCAATGTCAGGAGTTGGAGTTTCGCAGAAGAAGAATCGCCAATGCGTTCATTCCCCCATCAAATTAGACGATGAAATGAAAGAAAAGACAAATAGCTACACGAGTTGCTTCAATAGATTTTCCTCGTGCAGATCATATTTGCATATGAAGTGCATGCCGGAATGAAGGGACAATTATGTTGCAACTGGAATAAAATAGCAAGGAATGAGATCCACACACGAAATGAAATATTAAATGGGATCTGAAATACACAGAATGGCTCTAATACTACATTAGAATGTTCAAGCTAGAAACTTGAACCGATGGGTAGAACGAGACTGTGAATAGCTCATTATAACCCCGCTTAAAGCGATTCAAGAAATTTACTTTAACAATCAATTTGTCTCAGCTTAGCTCATTTTCACCCAAGTGAAATAAGTTTTGCGTTCAACACTTCGCTGGTCATTATTCCCATTAAAGTCTCCTTCGCTAAGATGCACGTATTAAGATGTTAGCGATGCAGAATCTCTAATGGCATAATTGATGTGATAAGAATGATTATCGCATTTACTAGGTTCATAGATTCAATTGTTTGAACTTTCAAATGAAAGTGAGTTTAACTAGGAATGTTGGTAAGTCTAGACTTGGACCTCGAATCTATTGTCTCTACAATGAGGTATATTGGTCTTGGGACGCTTCCTAAAAACCTTTATGACTAAAAGGGCTGTCTCCCTGCATCCAGTGCAGTACAAAACTTATCTTTACAATGAACAAGAAATAGACCAAATAAAACACTATTTACTAACGGCATAAAGTGAGGGACTGTGCGTTTATCAACTGATCTCCGTATCATTCAACAATGTTAGAAACAATTACGTGCTCCAAAGGCTAGTTGGAAAGGAATAAGAGAATTAGACCTCATGAAGAGGTACTTGACAGTTGAAATTGTTCATATGACTTGCATCTCAGTCACCCATCTCAACTTCGCATTTCTTTTCTAACGATGTGTAGAGTCACTTAATTACTCTAAACTGTAAGTCTCTTGGCTCCTTTATCATCTCAAAATGGTGGATAGACTCTATTCCTATGGGTACCTCGATCCGTCATGCTCAGAATGTCATCTTTAACTATTCAGCAACAAGGAAACATATGTTCAGATCCTACGTACAGTGTCTTTTCGCTCTCTAAAAGTATAGAAGAATGGTGTCCCTCTCAAAACACTCCATCACCGGTTAAAAGGTGAAAATGATAATAGCTTTTATATGATAAACAATCTGTCATAAATAGTTAACTGCACATGCCTGAGAATTTTCTATTACAAGTGCATGACCAATTACCAGAACTGAAACATCCATACTTCTCAATTAGAGTTTGTGCGCTTCATGTTTTGCACAGGTTGTGTACAGATGAACATAAATTATTCAAATGAAGCAGCGAGGAGCTAAAAACAAACTATTAGTCATTTGAATAATTTGATCAAACGAGTAATTGCAGCCTTGAAAATTAAGCACTTCATGTTGCCCCATGTAATTGCAGCCTGCAATGACTCCTAGTATGAACAAACGAGCTAAAAACAAAGAAAATGAGATCAATTTGCAGCCCATGATCTGAACGCGCACAAGAGGTGAATTCGCTTTATCTCGTCCAAGATGAAGATAATTTGATCAAACGAGGAAATAAAAAGTTTTTTTTTCTTTTTTAGCAGATTTTTTCCGAGAGAAATGATGATCTCATTTTCTTTGTTCTTTGTTCTTTTCTTTTTTTTAGAATATCGACTCTTACCCGGACTCTTTGACGGTCGTCCATTCCCAGTACTGGTCGGACTCGCCCCATGAAATTGCAAGCTCCCTCGCAAACACCATGAAGCAATTCTTGTTCAGATGCCTGTCGACCCAGTACTTCTGCAAGGATGAAATTTCATATTCATTTCTACGATTACAGCATATATCAAAGTCCATATAAAAATCTCCTTTTTTTTATAATTCAGAATGAAGGTAAGAAAATCGTGAGAGAGAGACAGAGAGAGACAGAGAGAGCGAGAGCGAGAGAGGCTCACTCTCTTCCCCTGTTGCAGAACCACTCCGTCGTAGAGCTGATCCCAGAGTATGTCGAGAGGGAAAGTTTGAATGGGCACGTCGGAATCTTTCACGATGGCCACGTAATTGTGTGGAGGTCTTCTTGATCTTGCCTTCACTGTTTGCTTAGGCGTCTGTGAGCCCATCTCTTCGGCTTCTTCATGGATCTCAGCTTCAGCTTCCATTTCAGGAGGTGCCCAATGTTGCTCCTGTTAAGGGCATGTAGAGAGAGAGAGAGAGAGAGAGAGAGAGAGAGGAGCTACACAGGTTTCTTTATCCCAAACAATATCGATGGAGCCACTATTAATAGTCGTAAAAGTAAAGGTTCGAAAGTGGAGCCATTTTTTGACCAAAAAAAAAAGAAAAAAAGAAAGTGAAGCCATTTCTCCGTGTTTTTTAACAGAAAATTTTCTTTGGGTTACCCTCTTGATCAAAACTTAAAATATTCATAAACTAAGTTCGCATAATGGTCTGTGCTCATGTAAAGTCATGCATGCATTGAAGAGAAGCCAAAATGTTTGCCTTCAATTCCAGAAGGTTGTTCACAGAATTCTTTTTTCGGAATAAACAAGTCTTCATCCATTTATGTATATAACCCATTTCTTTCATTTGCCAAAATAAATAACAGATGTTTATGGTGAAAAGGGCCTTATGGGAGCCCAATGTCGATCCATGTGGCCCATGTCACATGGTTCTACAATTTCCTTTTTCTTTTTCAGCTTTTCCTTTTCCTGGAAAAAAACGAGCTTTGTGGAGAGATTTGATCGCGCAGAGAGAGAGAGAGAGAGGTAGGAAGAAGGAGAAGCGCGGGAAGATGATATACCGCAAGTGGAGTCTGCTCACTGGTCCCGCCGCCATGCTCGGCGGCGTCGTGGCCACTGTGGTCGTCGCCAATCACATCTTCGTAGAGCACGTAAATCCAAATCCCTCTCCCCTTTCGATTTCTTATCGGTTCTGCTTGTTTTGTCAGCTTCCCTTCTGCTTTCGGACTTGCCTTCGTTACAAATTTCGGGTTTTTCTCTTGCTTGATAGATTTTCGGCGGATTGCATGTGTAGGTTGCGTCTAATTCGGGTGTGCGTGTGTGCGCCTTTCTTTCGTTGTTCCTTTGATTGGATGGTGTCAGAAATCCGGCCTTTCTAGAGCGCCCGAATGATCCGTCGGATTGTCGTGGACAGTGATATGGAGCTCGATTGCATATTAGGGACTGGTTTAGCTGTGGACCGAGTAGCGGCATTGATGCTGCAACAGAGCAGCGTCATCGGCCGTTATTCGGCCTGAATCTTCACCAATTTCCTCACTTCTAGCTGCAGGCAATAACAATGTATCCCTCTTGTTGCATTGGCTAATCGGGCTCGCCACTGTAAACCCTAATTAAGATGTAGCGTTGCCTTGTACAAGCCAGATGTTCATCATGCCGTAGTCAAGTATATTTTCCATCACCAATGGTATGATAAATATGCGGTCGAGTAAGATGACCAACTTTTCGAATCTTTATGTCCTTGCATAAGATGAATCCACTGGAGCATACGGAATCCGAATGCTTCTATCATCCAGAATTTTTCTCCCAGCATGTATCTATTGGCGGCATCATCTGTTTGTGAGAGATTCTGGACTGTATAAAATAGATCTTTGAGGCCTGGGATGTTTAGAAATTACTTTAAGACTCGAGGGTAAGGGGTTGACCATGGGGCTCATTCCTAGCTCCCGCTTGAATAAGTTTTCCATTACAGTCGAATTAGTTATCTTTCTTGTCACCTCCCATAAATTTACCATGTTGCAAGGACCTGGCTTTCAAAACCTTAGCCCTGACTTTGTTTGCATCAACCAACATCCTCCAACTGAGTTTACGTAGCAAACACGGCTATGGTTTTAGAGGTAGGAGCTGGGTTTTCTCCTGAGTCATGAGGAATGTTCCACAGAAACTTTCTAACCATAGCATCTATTATACATCATACAGAAACTGGACGATGAAAAGTTGACATGTTGTAAATCGGTATTGCTTGAGCCACATATCTGATTAAGGTTCATCTAACTGCCCAGAGGTAGTGAGTCCATTTTATCGTGAAAACTGAAACCATACATGTGCTATCTTGTTTGTCTAAAGCTAGATTAGTCTGAGCTTGTGAAATGATGTTGCACGCTTGGCATTTTCTCTCCACTTAAAGATGTTGTCTTTAATAAAAAAAATTCTGACTTGACGTGCAGTAATGTAACATCACCACGTCTATGTGGATACTTTACGGTCTGAACTACACTGTATCTTTCTGCATCTGTGGGATCCATTCCGCAAACAAGAGCAGAAGCAGACTGATGCACAACCATTGGCCAAGTGATTATGGGGAGATGAACTTCACTCATTTGATTTTCTTCTACCGGGTTCCAAGCTTGGTTCTGGGGAAATGTATATGACTTGGGAATCTCTTACCAGATTTTGCGGGACAATCTTCAATCTGGTTTGTCAATGTTCTTGAACCTTGTGTTGGAATAAAAGGCTAAAATTAAATTTCATTGGAGTACATGCGGCTTGGGTTACGAGGGTAGAAGTATCAGCTAATAAACAGAGGCCCCGTCCGTCCAAAAAAATAATAATAACGGAGGCTCCGAGGCTGCAGGACGAGAGTAGAGGATGAGTAGGGGCAAAGTTGGTTCTCAGGACATGCACGACGACACAAGCATCCAATTTATTAATAACTTCCGAAAAACGCTTATGTCTGTACTTAATTTTACCCAGCCTTCTTGTGGTGGGGAAGAACTGTTCTTTCGCATCATTTAGAGGGCATTCGTTATGATACTGACTTGACAATGTTGATTGGAAGGTATTAGAGTCCAAAAACAAATCAATTTAATGTCCTACAAGGATTTTATGCTTCAAATTTGATGTCCAAAAGTACCACTAAACATTAACATCTACTGATGAACCAAGAAAAACCCAGCTTTGACAATCATAAATCTCTACTCATGTTCTTTTTCGACTACAATTTTATTTTTGATCATAAACACGACCACTATTAACATAACATGGCAAACTACAAGCAATAATACAACCAGGGTATCGTCTATTTACCTATGTGAAATCTTATCTTCATGGATGCTGCAGCGTGAATTCAGAGCGAGGAATGAAGTCTCTCACGGTGCATTATCACGTGGCCGATATACTTTATGGTACGACAACCAGATAGTGCCATCGTAAACTCGAGCTCATCCTCCAGCATCTCAGTGACCCTTCTAACTCCAGTTTTCCCTTTTGCCGCCAACCCATATACAACATGCCTTCCTACCTGTAGTAAGAAGACCACTATTAGGAGAATGTCAAAATTTGTCCTGGCACTGGTTCATTTGTGATTAAGGTGTTTTGGTAATGTGAAAAGATAGTTTCTACTAACTTGGCACGATATTATTACCCAAATACCTCAAGGGTTTGTTACGATGCCCCTTACTAAGATAGCAGATAGTCCACATCAAGAAATATCAGGAATGTGCCAAACTAATTAAAAGATTGTACCAGTACTGCTTGTGCCCCAAGGGCCAATGCCTTGAAAACATCTGTTCCTCGCCGCACTCCTCCATCAACAAAAACAGGGACTTTCCCTTTGACTGCATGAACAACCTACAAACGAAGGTTAAAAAACAGTGATGACCAAAATGCTGTTTAATATAGATGACTTGTTGCAGCACAAGATTTCATATATTTTTTTTAAATAAAGGGAAACAGAAAACCACTGTGCTTTATTTTGAAGGGGCAAAACCCGGTGTATTTACTCTTATCCAGTGTTTACAAATGCTCCAAAATCTAGAATCTATTATTAAGACTGCAGAACAAAGGAGTTTGGAAAAATAGGCACCTCTTCCAGAGCCAATATCGTGGCTGGAGTATAATCTAGCTGTCAAGCTCCATGATCGGAGACAATTATCCCAGCAGCACCTGCTTCCACTGCCTTGATTGCTGCCAATGAGGGAATACAAGCTTGTTGATAAGGTTGTCGAGTATGAAAAAAACAATGGTAGAAACAACAGTTTGAGAATACTGAGAAGCAAAATAGTAAATTCCAATTGATGAATAAGATGCTTCAATCCAATATCAGAGAACACAAGGTCTTAATAGCAGCAAGGACAAAATGAAGACAGGCAATGTCCCATTACCATCAATTCCTAACTCATATGACTTCCCCAACAGAATTACTATGGTGTTTGAACTACCAAACCAATTGAGTCATAATATTGTTTCCTTTCAAGATGAACTGAAGAATCTACAAAGTTTGATTCTAGAGGCTCACCCTCAACAAACTAGATATACAATCAAAACCCAAGTTTTCACAAAATTCTCCTGCACTTGAACGAATTTTTACTGCTTTTCACACTATCCTGAACTTCAATGTCAATTAAATCATACCTAACTATTTGCTATGGTGTCAGTGTACTGTATAACACGGTGATGGACTGGCAATGACGTGGTGCTCAGTGTAGAGTTGGGTTCCCACCTCATATCCAATAAAACAACAGCACACGAATCTGCACTATTAAATAACCCTAACGAATTCCATCAAATCTAGCACAAATGAGAATGCAAAAACAGATTTTGGCACAGTTGATGAGTTCTCAAGCCGTCATCCTTGACTTTTTTTTTTTGTTTTCCTTGTAAATGCAATGATCCCTTTGCTCATGTATGCGTATGTGGTTAAAAGAATTTTCTATTAAGAGAATCAATGCCAAATTAGCTGAAAGACAGACAGTCTTGTTAGTTGCTAGTTATGGCCACGCTACCTGAAAATTGGTTGACAGATTGATTTGAGACATATAATAAGTTCAAGGTAATATCATATCGACTTTTGGATAAGATTAAAAGGATCCTTATAGTACAAATTTTTCCAGTTCTTAAATGATCTTAAAGTAAGACTTCTCGTTTAAGCTAGTGTTTTTAAAACCAACCAGAAGGTTTTAGCCACAGTTTTTGGCCGATTTCGATCAGTTCAGACTGGTATGGGACAGCAATTCGGTTCAATCTCTGATCTGGTTTTGGAAGGCTGGCTTAAGCAATGAATATGCTAAGTAAGCTATAGTTCAAAGTAGGACACAAAACGGTCTTCGGACGAATCCTCAACCGCTTTTCCTCGAGAATACAATCCTAGATCTTACCATCTTCATGCATAAGAACTCCCTTGATCAGAATCGGCAATTTTGTTATAGATCTCAACCATACAATGTCCTGCAGCATTGTAATTTAGTTACATGACCAACAAGATACCAAATAAAGCAAATAGAGGCATTATAAAGATCCAGTTATCATTTGTAGGTCACGGCCACAAGGAAAACTGAATGAAAAAAGTCATCCTAAGATAGCTATTAAACCTATTTCTACGCTGGATGACACTGCCTCACACATCTCATTCATTCAGAAAACCCGATTCTTTCGATGAAACATCATCTCAGAATAAATTTCAAGGATTAATTACAAAGTAATTTAAGATGGTATGGAGGTTCACCTTCCAACTCAAAGAAGCATCAACAGTTGAATCAGCAAAAGCTTTACGTTTGAACCCTCTTCCTGCAAATTGCAGCAGAGGCCAAAAAAAAAGGGGAGAGTGAGTGAGAGAGATGTTATGCCTAATTTCTGCATTTAACAAGCTACAAAAATTTGAGATATTTACCTTTACCAAAAAAAAAAAAAATTTGAGATATCTCTCTAGAGGTTATTTAGGCAGTGAAAATGTCTTCATCGATCAAGTATTAACCATACATTTCCAGTTGCCTAACGTTATCTGAACCCTTTGTTTCTTCACCCCATGATACAAGGGTAAAAAATTATGTTCTCAAGCAAATGAACTATAAAAACTCCTCCAGACACAGATATAATCAAACTGAACAGTTATAAAGAAAAGAGCGTCAATGAATACAATACTCTTTGCCCCAAGGGCAAGCTTTGCATAAGAGAAGCACAGAGCTCATGGAATAAATCTCCTCTAGGCTGAGCCTAATACCATATCCACAAACATCAACACCATAGTGAGCATTTCTTTTTGTTTTGCTACCTTGCTAATGCCAAAAAGAGTTACAGACACCGGAAAAAGAGAGCAGCATATAGCAGGGTATGAAGATAATGATGAAAACGGCCTCCATGCCATCAAAGGAGATTGGTCAATGAGATATTAAGAACATAGATATCTCCCCATGCATGCATGGCCATTGAATAGGTAAAATTATATTGCTATTGTCAGATCCTCGAGTAGAAAAGAAATCATTCACTCACAGAGACAACTTGAGTTGAGAGTAGACCTTCAAAATTCTTCAACTGAGGCGCTATCATTCTGTCATAGAGAAAGAGAGAGAGAGAGTTTAACTGTACCCGAACTTTGTTCATGACCATGATATCCATGCCCCAGGGGAATGAGGGAGCGAGAGAGGAAGAGGAAAGCAGTTTACTTGTTCTTTATGTCTGCCTCCCTCCTGCCAAGTCTGGGAACATCAACAGTAAGAACAATAGCTTTGTATCCACTTCTTTCAGCTCTTTGTACTAGCCGAGCTGTAATATCCCGTCTCTTGTATACCTGCACAAGGAGGTGCATTGATTATTTAGATGAAATCTCAATGGAGAATGTACAAGGCCAAGAAAACTGGAGATTCTTAATCAAATAGATGCTTATATATATTTGAAAGAATTGAATTGCATCATAGCTGGACACGACCTCTTCTACAGTGCACGTGGACATATATGAAAGAATCTAGAGTAAACAGGTGAATTGAGTATGTCATAGCAGCAAAATTGAGATTAAAAGTATTTGGTAATCTATTACCATGATAACATTACATGCAGCTCTTGCGGTGGCAATCTCTCCTAGAAGATGGAAAAATTGCATCGCTAAAATCAAAACAAGCAAACATGCGAAAGAGTTCCTCCAAAAAATTTCAGGTTTCACACCTTCAGGATGTGCTAACTTATGCCTAGCAGTTGGAGCAATCATAATGGGGGCAGAAACGTGATAGCCCAATAGAGTAGTCAACAAACTAATTTTGCTCCCATCAATGAGGATTCTTGGCCTAAACCTGTCAGAAATACGTGTTGAGAATTACCGAACATCATAATATGGTTGCTGCAGATTTAAATCTGACCAGCATTCATTAGTCATTACGTTATTCTGCGAAAGGCTTCCGTGTTTTCTTGAAGTGTATACTGGTCTTCTGCTCCCCCGGCATAAAAATCATAGTACATTTTTGGAAGGGCTTGCCTAGCCAATTCTGATGTAACTGTTCGCTATGGTGTCGATGTATTGTATAATACTGATGGAACTGTTTATCGGGTGATGAACTGGCAATGACGTGGTGCTCATTATAGACCTCATATAAAATAAAACAACAGCACGCACACGAATCTGCACTATTGAAAACTCCTAACGAATTCCATCAAATCTAGCACAAATGAGAATGCAAAAATAGATTATGGCACAATTGACAAGTTCTCAAGCCAGTCATTCTTGACTTTCCTTTTAAATACAATGATCCCTTTGGTCATGTATGCAAACGTGGTTAAACACCTCAAGGAGAGTGATTGTCATTACGCATCAAGAATCTATGACTATTTCTCTATCTTCATCAGCAATCAAATTTCCCCAACAACAGACTAGCCTGAACTATAAAGAATTCTTGAATTGATTAATCTGGCTATCTCTTTTTCCTGTTTACTCTGAGTCATTGTTTAGCATTATCCGCATTCTCCAAATACAGTAATCAATTACGTGCGGGACTGCATCAGACTAATATCTCTTAGTCATTTTTTATTTGCTTTAGCAAAATGCACATAGGATTTCACAAGATGAATACAAGATTCGCTCATCATCTAATGCAGCTGGAAAGTCTAGAACGATCGATTGAGATTTCACTCCTAGTTTAATTGACCTTGCTATTCTTTGGAGATTTTTTTCACCTAAATTGCATAGTTTGGATTTTGTATCAACTATTATCACGACTAATGCAAAACGAAGAACAAATATTCAATTCAAGTAAGAAATAAATTGTAGAGCTTAAAACAGAGCACAGAAAACTCATATGGTTCGGTAGTTTGTCTTCTTAGGGAGAAGTCAACGAGAAGGTTCCACTGTAATCGGCAAAGAGAAGATTTACAATGGCTAATTCGTACTAGTCAAGTTTTTTCCACTACTAAATAGCACCCGAATCCACAAGAATCAATTGCAAGAAAGGATCTTTCTCACTCTCCACTCAAAAGCTCTCTAGCTTTCTTACAATATAGGAATTCAAATAAAAACAAAAAATAGAGTTCAAAACGCGTTTGGATCAGGTCCGTGTCGGGGGCTGGGTGTCCGACCAAGATACGCCCGGACATCCGGGCACTAAGTCAGAAAACAATATCAGCTCTGGAGGCTACACGAGCGTCTGGCAACCCAACCCACTTCTTGCCAGGGTGCCGGCCCAGTTGCCTAGTTTGTCCAAGCGCTAGGGGTGCTGTCTTCTCACATCCTCCAGTGGTCCGTCTTCAATTCCAAGCCCCCACAAACCCTTTCAGTGTCCCGAAAACATCAAACTTAAGTTGATTCCAAATCAAATGAGATTAACTTCTAGCCATAATCAACAAATCTCCACCTTGGCAAGAACTTCAAATTCATCCTCATCAGTTGTCATCTCTCTGATGCCACCTTGGGCTCCTCACCTGCTTTAGACGCCGACCTAGTTTGAATAGTATTGGAACTTGGTAAGTGGAATAGGGTTCAACAACACGTTCTGCTGGTTAATTTGTTGTGTGCAATTTTTTGACAGATGCGTTTCCTGCGACACAATATCACATAAAAATGGTACCTAACATCAATGTGTTTCATCTGCTCGTGATACATATGGTTTTTTGTCACAATTTATAGCACTCTGATTGTTGCAGTAAAAAACACTATTTTTATTTAAATCCTAGATCACCGAGCAAAACTGTGAGCCAAATAACTTTCACAATTGCCTCAGTCGACGCCATATACTCTGTTTTAGTTGTCAACAAGGAAACTATTGGTTGTAATTATGGTTTCCAACTGACTACAACAACCTGCAAAACCAATCACATTACTTGTAAAGGATTTCCGTCCATCCAAGTCACCAGCAAAATCTCAATCCACATAACCTGTTATACCTCTCAGAGCCCGTCTCTTCCCAAAAGTCAAAGTGACATCTATTGTCCCTCTAAAAATTCTCTTCATCCATTTCACAGTTTCCCAGTGTTTCTTTTCTGTATTACAAAAGGAACATATGACATATATTCCTGCTCATATTTAACGATGGACCATCATCAGGCGAAAAGCTTAAAGTGCGCAGCTAGCGAGGCACTCACTAGTTTGGCATCTGCATGCTAAAAATCCTCAGCACTTTGCAAATGTGATCACCCTATGATAGTCGAAAGTGTCCTTGTAGACCATTCCTCTAGATCTACATACCAAGTATCTTTTTCGCTATACCTAAGTCTTTCATGTCGAACTCACTACTTAGTTTCTATTTCAGCTAATTAATATGAGACATGTTCTTAACTGCCATCAACCTATCATCAACATACAAAAGCAAATAAATGTAGCTATCATCCTCTAACCTTCTTTAAGACATGCAGTTATCATGTGCACTCCTACTATTGCGTTGACCTATCATAAAGGACTCAAAATGTTCACACCCATCGCCTGAGAGAATGCGTAAGGGAATAGAGGGAGTGTTGCAGTAAGCATACCTTGTCTTCATGAATGGAAGCGACAAAACCTTCCGATTGCCGCATGTATATTTGCTTCTCTGACTCACCATGTAGAAAAGTCGTCCTAACATCCAGCTACTCTAACTCTAAGTTGTTCATCACAACCAAAGTCAATAGCTCTCTGACCGAGCTATGTTTAACCAAATATCTTATTGTAGTTAATACCCTCATGCTGTGTGAACCCCTTATTTGCCAAACGTGCCTTATATTTGGTCGCTTCTTAACTAGAACCGTCATGTTTCTTCTTGAAAACCCACTTTCAAATCACTATCTTCTGTCCTTTGGGGGTAATACCAAGTGCTGTGTCTTATTCCGCTGAAAGGAATTCATCCCCTCTCCCATAGCACCAACCCACTACTAAGCTTCTACTCAGATACCGCCTCTCAATATGAAAAGGAGTCCTCTGTCTCTTTTGCAACGGACAAGGCATAAGCAATACTACAAGAATTAACACAATCTTCATAACCATACCCTTGTGGTTCTTTGATTAATCTGCATTCTCTACCTGTCACTATAGAATATGACGTCATTGTGAGCTCTAACTCACCACTAGTATTACCCTCTCCTCTGGGTTGACTCGTGCCTTCATTGCCATTTGCCTCGAAACCTTTCTAATCACTACACGTATGTGTAGATCGTTCACTTGAAGCACCATAGATGTTTCGGCACCATGATCCGTGCCATGGCATTGTTGATTCATCAAATTTTACATATCTACTGACAATGAATCCGGGTGATTTAGGATATGAACACCATAGCTAATAACCTTTCATCCCTCAGGTATAGCCTAGGAATATGCAATTTTTTGCCCTCAACTCCATCATCCCCAACATGCGCACATGCAAGGCATTTAAACACTTATAGGCTCAAGTAATTAATCAATAAATTGACAAGTCCACACTTGCTCTGGAATCTGGATCTCTATGGCAGATGCTAGAGATCTTTTTAATCAGGTTACACACTAGGGTCATAGCCTCTGTAACATCCTCAATTTCAGTCTCCGGGAAATGGCTATGGGTTAAGTTTGGAGGTTTTCCCCAATCGGAACTAATTTTACTCTTGTTTTGGAAAACCCAGATTTGGATCCTCTGTACCCCTTTATTTTTTTTATTTTTGTGGAGGCTTTTGTGATCCGAATTTCCAAATACTTTCTCTTAAAATTTTCTCAAAACATCTTGAAATTTTATATACTTTAATTTCATAATTTTTGGACTTAATATGAGTAGTACGATAGCCTAATTTCTAACCGTGTAAAACTGCCTAAAATGGGTATTTCTATGATGTTTACATTTTCTCGATTTTACACAAACTTTTATAGGCCGAGTTTGAACAAACTTCCTTCACAAAAGTTGTTAATAACTTCTTCCTCTGTAAAATATATAAATTTGGGAATTTTTAGAGATGATTTGTATTCTAGAAAGAGCTTACTTTGAGAAGTAAGAATTCTATCTCAGCGAATTATTTTTAATTTGTCTTTGAGCTATTAAAATTTGTGTTTACAGAAAGATTCAAATTTCATGTTCCTCATGGAAAATGTTTTTTAAGGTATTTTTTTATGACACATCCAAATTTGAGAATTTTTGGAGTTCATTTACTATGTTTTTAAGTCTGATTTCTAGAACTGTGCAAAAACTGCCGGTTCTGCCATATTTCAAAGATTCATCATTTTCTATATGAGAACATTGGAATCTCGGCATGATGTCTTCTGGTGATTTAATGTACTCATTCTGAGCTTTCAAATAAGCTATGCTAAGCTTTGATTGAAGGTCACACGAATGGGGAAACCGAGAGGGAGCCGAGAGACAAGAAAGACGGAGAAAGAAAGAACTTGGTGAGCAAGTTGGTCAAAACTTGGCGAGCAAGTTGATGAAAGCTTGGTGAGCAAGTTGGTCAAATCATGGTGAACAAGTTGAAGAGGGGCCTATAAATAGAGGCACCCTTCTCTTTTCCTCACAACACACACACACCACCTCCTCTTTCTCTCTCATCTCTCATTCTCACACCTCTCTCTTGTCTCTCACCCTCACGCCAAACACTTCTCTCTCTCTCTCTCTCTCTCTCTCTCTCTCTCTCTCTCTCTCTCTCTCTCTCTCTCTCTCTCTCTCTATTTGCCGCCACCGATCGCCGAAGACGTTTTCTTGTGATTATAAGTGATTATAGGTGAGTGAATTCTCTAACATTTGGATAGGGCAGTGTGTTACGTGGTTGGAATGCGGCATGGAAGTGGATTCCCTAATCTCGGGATAGGAAGTTATGATGCGTTGTTGGCTTGAGTTCTCACCCAAACTTTTGTTGAGACTTGTGTGTTGTTGTTTGTCTCGATGTTGCACGCATCGCTTGTTACCATGTTTGTTGATTTATAAGAGGATAGGACGTGGTGTTACGAGTTTGGCTCGAGTAGTGAACGTGTCTATGATGCTTGATGTTTGCATGAATGCTTGTTGTTTTGCTTTATAATTGTAAGTTAAAGTACGTACAAGTCACAAAACGGGGTATCGTATGGTTTTGTACTCTTGTTGTGGCGTCACGGGATGAGTTCAACTTGGTGCGGGTTTACATTGGGATATGTAGAGCCAGGCCAAGTTCAGCTCCGAGCCAGAGCTTGGCATAGCAGACCGAACCACGTGCCCTCGATCGCGACCCACATGTTAGGCGAATGTTCTAGAGATCATGATTACATAAGCATGGTACGCCTTTGGACTTGATTGCATGGATTAATGAAATCAAGATAATAAATCAGCTTGTGTGACCCATGATGTGTGATCACTTAATAAAAGAAGAAAACTATCGTCACATAGCATTGGCGGCGATGCCTCGGTAAACTAGCGTTGAGATGTCCTAGTTGAGCTAGGATGCCTGGATTGAGCCCGGATACCTCGGTAAACTAGTGCCGAGATACATTAGTTGAGCTAGGATGCCTTGGTTGAGCTCGGATGCCTCAAGTGAGCTAGCCCTAGGATGCCTCGGTTGAACCGGGATGCCCTAGTTGAGCCAAGATGCCTAACCTAAAGCTGGATGCCCTGGTTGAGCCAGAATGATAACAAATGAATCTTATATATATGTCGGTATGTGTGTTTATTGATAAGCCGAAGGATTCTGGAGGATGCTTCACATATAAATTTTCTTGTACATTTTTATATGACTAGATAAATGTGAGCTT
This sequence comes from Syzygium syzygioides, assembly GCA_031216285.1. NCBI lineage: Eukaryota > Viridiplantae > Streptophyta > Magnoliopsida > Myrtales > Myrtaceae > Syzygium > Syzygium syzygioides. The sequence continues at coordinate 46,656,112 of CM062247.1, read as the reverse complement.
CCATGTAAACATAGCAGGGGCAAGGACAAAGCCTTTGCTATTGATTTGCCATCGACATAAGGTGGGGAAAATATTTGTATGCGTTAGTACAACAGCGAGGCATCATCCTACACGAGTATTAGCAAATTTACTCATTGAGTTTCCCTAACTCATCCCCCGTTATTTTTCCTTTTTAGGTTTATAAGATGGAGGATGACATAAAGGAGCTAGAATTAACCTCGGCCTTCGCTTGTGATGTGGTTTGTATGTGGAACGGCCTGTAGAAAAAGGGCTTGTAAAATATATTTAAGTAAAATGGCAATAGTGTGTTTTGCCTGTTATGCTTTCCCTGGTTTTCGAGGGTAAGATAAGGACATTACATATTAATACAAGGTTTGCTTATGATGCTTGTCATAACCCCGTTGTTTGTTCTGATTGTAATTGTCCTGAATTAATTGCTTCCGCTTGTGCTTAGTCAAATATAATAGTGAACGGGACGTCACACTAATAGCCCCGAGGTGGGGGCATTACAGCCTCATCCCATAAATCTCATGACAAACCAACATTTGAGAGCAAAATCGGGTTCTCTCAAGAAAAGTCCTGCTCATATGTTCAGCTACCCCATTTTGTTACGATGTTCCAAGCACCTTGCAATACTTGCCAATTCTGTTTTCTCTGCAAAAGTCATCAAACACATTAGAACAAAACTATAACCTATTTTCAGTTTTAAGCCTATTGACTTTCTTGCTTGCTTGATTATTTTATCAAGAGTCTAAATTGCTTAAAAAAGATAAAAGACTCATTCTTATGTTTCAGATAATAAACCCAGAATTTTCAGCTAATGTCAACTGTAAAGGTTAACATATTCCTAGCACCTCATTTTGGCTACACCTAAGAAGGCCCCCAAGTTTGAATGGATATTGTTCGCTATACCATTGGTCCTGTGAATTGCTATGCTCAACTACATTCTACGTTGCTGGCCGAAAAGGCAATATTCACAACAGTCCAGCTTCTCACCCAGAATGTTCATACCCCTCTTAGATGTGGTCATGTCATATGCGCCATACCCTCATCAGACCTTAGTGTGACAACATCGATGAAACTGTAGCAACTGAGCCTAAAGCTATCTATCCATAAAGGTAGTTTAGACTGCACGTTCACTTCCACTTTATGTCACATCCCAATTCCTACAAGTCCATGACCGTCCTCCTACCCAAAAGAAATAGTCTCAAACACAAACCAACATAAAACCTATTGTTAGAATATATATATATATATATATATATATATATATATATATATATATATATATATATATATCAAAACAATAAGTTGGTTACGATATTGAAGTTTCTGTAATCCACAAAAAGAACATATACATCTTAGAACTCAGCTAAACCCAACAAATATCATCAGACATATATATAATTGTCTCAAACAAAACCCAACTACCAAACATTCTCATCGATAGCGCTCATATTCTACTTGCCGCTAACTGAAGAACCTGAAAAAAAAAAAAAAAGTAAGATGAATGGTATGAGCAACTATAGCTCAGTGAAAAAGTACAAATCACTTCTGAGCAGATTGAGCATCCTCTATGCACATTTATAAAACTATGTCACACCGTACTTATCTCAATCCAATATATAATACACGAACGAGATCAAATTGAGTTTTATCACTTCAACTTAACCATATACATATAAAAAATAATCTTTCAATCAATAATATCAAAATAAACATCAATGTCTAGTCCAATGATCTATTTCATTCTCAATATTCAACTATGATCGCGCTTAAACGCCCCATGATAGAGGCAATCCAAATTCCTTCTTTGGCTAGGTCTCAACCCATATCAACCGCCAGCTTGGACTAGAAGGATGTAAGTATGCATACTCAACCTTTCATGGGTTCTTATTGTTGGGAAAATCCTTCGTGAAGTTTTGAAGATGGCAAAATAATCAAAAGCTACTAATGTGTTTAATGGTTGAGTAAATCAGCTGAAAGAAGCACAAGTTGTTATGCAAATGTTGTCCAAACTGGACGTCTAAACATTATGAGTTCTCTATCAATGGTGAACAAGCGTCTACAAGCTGAAGGTACCTAAGCAAAAGGTGAACAAGCCTAGAACGAGGAGTTCGGTAAAGCTTGAAGGTACCAAGGATAGGTGATCAGTGAAGTAGAGCCATGATTGCCAATATGCTTGGAGGGACCGGAAGACTGAAGCTCGAGTAAAGTTGATGTACTTTGCTAATATCCAAGGAATTCGAAGTATGAAGTGAAAGACCGGTGAAAACTAGATAGATCTTTATGGAGATAAACAAGTCATGAAGAATGGGAAGTTCATGGAAACTTGGAGGTACCAGACAAGGTGAACAATTTATATAGTCTTGGATCACTAAGATACTGAGGAAGACCAATGGATAGCAATTGGATATAACCGGGAAATGTGATATAACCGGAGCTTGATATCAACAGGACATAAGTTGAAAATCACCAGGGTGTAAGCTAGATATCAGCAGAGTACTATGTACTATAGATATTGGCAGAGTACTACAATAGCTGAATATAAGTAGAAGCCTGGCCAAAGCCTAATATCAACAGATAACTACAATGCTAGATATTAGTGGTGACTATGGATATAAGTGGAACACTTATTCTACTTGTGACGTCAATTTTGTCACGAACTTCAAAATTATTATTTTGAGATATTTTATCTCATCCCTTACCAACTAGTGATTTGGAATGGATTCCTATTTTAGAAGATTTTGACTGACCATCAATCTTAAGATTAGTCATGCAAAAAAAATTAATTATGTGAGATATTTGGATTGATTGACAATTATCTTGAAGGCAAGTTACTTTCTATAGCTAGAGCTACTCTATTTCTAGAAATCAAGATTTGATTGTATGGGCAACCAAATTTACGGGAATTCTGATTGATAGACTTCAACGGCTAATTGATCTTCTCAACAATGTCCAATGGTTTGATTGGAGATTGATCTTCTTGAAGATAGTCCAAAGAGAAGATTAGATGCGGAGGAATATAAAAGGAGATCAAAGCACCAAAGAGAGAGACGGATCAAGAGTTCATAAATCCAAATTTAGAGAGAGCTTTATATCCTTTACATTGTCTTTTGAGAGTATAAAATTGCAAACTTTCAAAAAGTGTTGACAGTGATATAATTTGTGCTTAAGTGTCAGATAGTGAAATCTATCAGCTTAAGTATAAGCAACACTAGCTTCAAGAAGATTTCTAGTAGAATCCAGTTAGTAGTCTATTAGTATGGGAGAGTAGACGTGGGCTTACACCAAGCTAAACCACTATAATCTCTGGGTGCATTATTCTTTATCTCTTTGCTTATATTCATTTAATGCCTGATAGAAGCATTGCACTGTATTGCTTGAAAGAACCAGTTTGTGCTTATATCTGTTTTACCTTATTCATCTTGCATCAAACTTGACTGTTTTAATTCCGCAATATATGTCAAGTTTCTTGAAATCACCTATTTACTCCCCTCTAAGTCATATTGTTAGTTAACATCACTAACCATAAAAACTTGAGCATAATCCACAAACATTATCCTCCAATAACCCACGAATCAAATCCAAAATCATCTCATTAATGGGGTTCACAAAACAAATCCTATAATCTTTAACAATTCAATTCATCAAATTGTATAAATTTCATAAGGCATTTCTCAAGCCATTTTAGAATTTATTTCATAAACTAGGTTCACAAATCAGTATGTATAATCTTTAGCAAAACCTTTCATAAATTGTTTCTCAAACCATTCGCAATTAACTGAAAAGTAGTAAATGCCCGACCCCAAATTTAATGCAATAAGCATGCTCTTTCATAAGTCATAATATATCAAATCCCTATCACTTTTAAGACATGAGTTCATAAATTTTTGTAAGCACCACCAATCTGAAAATGCCAAAACCAAAGAACGAATGTCTCTCGAGTCGATGACTTGTAATCCCATCAATTAATTGAAAAACTAAATCAAAATGAAGTAAAACATTACCTAAACTACAATTCAACTAAACTAAGTCTATACGTCGATAGACGAATCCTACGCGCCAACAAAAAGCTTGCCCAGAGTAGTTATCCATAGTTGTCGGCTATGCATAGCTCATGCACTGAACTTTAAAAAAATCATTCAGCTCAAACCGTAAGTCAGAAATAATTTGCCAAACCTTACGTCTCCGCAACGCCCTAAATTATCATTTGCATATAATTTTATAGAGTAATAACTCTTAAATCGAGCCCTGCAATCGCATAACTTCGAATCTATAGCTTAACTCCGAAAATTCCTCTAATTACATGAATAAAAGGTTTGAATCCTTAACGGGCGTTACGAAATGGAGTTGATCCAGCTTGTCAGGATGTCTGAGGCATGTGTGCGTGAATTTATCCTCTAATTTTTTTCTACGTTCTTTTCTATTTGTGTTTTGCACCAACAACTCTCCTCTTTCTCGTTCTTTTCTTATTAATTGAGGCTTATCTTCTTCTTTTTTTTCCTCCCATCCACCTTTTTGACCGGCCAACCACAGCTTCGCTCTTCTCTGTTTTATTCAACTATTACACTTTATGACCACAAGGACACCTCTAGAACCTTCAAAGTCAATTTGAAGTAAATCGACAGCCTAACGATTCCAATGTGCCCAAAGAAATCGGATTCTTCTTTGGCTCAGCTTGTCGAACATCTCACAAACTTAAAATGCTCCCGTCATGCATGCTGATCTACACTAAGCCAATTCTGACGACTTTGCACTCAACGTCGTTGTCCATAAACACTGCACCATCTCTCAATCTCAAGGGGTAGATGCATCCAGAATCCATGATCAACTCTTTTCCACTAGTAAACACACATTGTTGAAAATATGTCTCGGGTTTGAGATCAAAAAGGAAAATGTCCTAATTCAAGTAGGTTTCCTACTTTGAATAGGTTTCATAGTTGGATAATGTTTCCTAAAAAGAGGTTTCCTATTTTGGATTCAATTTTTACCTATATATAAGAAGGGATTGTTTTTTGTGATGTGTATCAAAGAGGCCTCTTCGTGAATTAACCCCCGAGAGCTTTTAATGTTGACGCCAATTGAATCTCGTGGTAAGATTTGTGTAATTCCTTTGTGAGATTGAGAGATTAGTTCGGGAGGAATTGTGGGGCTAAATACTGTATGAATTATTGGGTGTAATTGGGAGTTGAAAAACACTAAGAATCTTTGAGTAACTCGAGTGTAGTTGTAATTTCTGTTATATCACTTAATATATAGTGGAATTCATGACTGCTCTTTCCATAGTTGTAGGTCACTACGACTGAACCATGTAAATCTGGTGTTCAATTTATTTCTTTATCCCGTTTATTTTATTATTCATTTGCTTGCTTCTACAATAATTTGTATAAGAGCTAGACTTAGTTGAGTTGAAGCGAATCGATAACGATGGAAAAAGGAAAAGCAAAAATCGACATATTTGATGAGAAGGATTCTGGTTTCTAGAAGATGTAAAATGAGAATTATCTATATTAGAGGAATTTGCACTTACCTCTATATAGGGAGAAACCATAGTTGATGAAAGAAGCTGAATTGAAATTGCTGGATAAACAAACGTTGGGTATTATTCGATTGACGTTAACTCATAACGCTGCACTTGACATTGTGAAAGAGAAGAACACCGTGGAATTAATGGAGGCCCTATCAGACATGTACGAGAAACTCCTTACGATCAACAATGTCTACTTGATACTATTGGGATTTTGTGAAAACATGCATAGGCAAAATAAACTAGAATTACAATGGAAGCAAAACCTGTGACATCCGGAAATTTCGTAATAATAAATAAGTGACGTGGGGAATTTTCTATGGTCGAGAATGATACGGGGATTATAAAGCCAAGAACTACTTAAGTTGGTATTTGTACGGACGCGTAGGAATTTTCGTCGAATCGTATTTTTCGAAGCGCGGATTCGAAATCGTAATCGTTTCGAGCTCGACGTGTTTAGTATTTTAAACGTTATCGTGTACGCTAGTCGTAGTGCATTATTAATTAAATTACCGTCGTTTTGGTAATTAGTGGGTTATACTATTATTATTATTAATATTGTTTAATCTTAGTTAAGGAAGGTTAGCCTTTTCTATTTGGTCTTAAAGAAAGGGGATGAGATATTCTAATGAAAATATCTTCTGGACTCTCCATTTCCTCACGTGAGCATTGAAGGTGGAGCTTGACCGGAAGCCACCTGCCCCTTTCGTCATCTTCTGCCCACTAGACACCTAGCCTAAGTATTGATTTTCCTTGGCCATTACTTCTTCTTTGATTTCTTACACGTGGCCATGATGGAAGGAGAAGATGCCACATGTGGGTGCATTGAATTTCCTCACCCTTCGTATGCTTCTCAGCTTCATCTTCGCCTGGGTAATGACCGAAGAAAATTTCTCTTCTTCACTTTCTACTCTCACCATCACCGATCGAGAATTTCCGAGAGAGCCTTAATCTTTGGGTTGTTCAGATTCTGCAAAAGGTAAGTGAAAACTCTAGGTTTTAAGCTAAGTAAATCTACTTGGCACTTGCAACTTGGTTGCTTGAGAAAGGTTATTTTGATGTGCAATAATGAGGTTCTGATGATGGTTGAATCTGTTTTGCTGGTTCTGTGCAAGTTCAAATGGATGTGTTTTGGTTCTCTAAAGTATGGCGATAAATCGGCAAGCGAACGATTAATTCAGAACGAGTAAGTGTAATTTTTGAGGATTGTTGGATTCTTATTATTGGTTTATGTATGTTTAAAAATGGTAGAAAGTCGTTTTACTCAAAGCGATGATGATGATGTTTATTTTGATTCTCAAAGGGATGATTTTGTTTTTGAAACTGGGCGGATTTTTAATCCTCAAGATATGATTTTGTGTACCTTAGAAACTGCTTAGACTTGTTATCAAAATCTGGTCATGTGTACATTTGGAAAATATTCAGACTTTACTTTCAGACTTTATCTGCAGACTTTACTTTCAGACTTTATCTTCATACTTTACTTTCAGACTTTATCTTCAGACTTTATCTTCAGACTTTACTTTCAGACTTTATCTTCAGACTTTACTTTCAGACTTTATCCGCAGACTTTACTTTCAGACTTTATCTGCAGACTTTACTTTCAGACTTTATCTTCAGACTTTACTTTTAGACTTTATCTTCAGACTTTATCTTCAGACCTTACTTTCAGACTTTATTTTCAGACCTTATCTTCAGACTTTACTTTCAGACTTTACTATTCAGAATCACTGTTCACATTTTACTGTTCATAGTTACTGTTCAGATTCACTGTTCAAAGTTACTCTTCCGGTTCTGAGTCTGAATAATTCTGAGTCTGAATTTACTTCTGAGTCTGAATTTGCTTCTGAGTCTGAATTCACTTCTGAGTCTGAATAATTCTGAGTCTGAATTCACTTCTGAGTCTGAATAATTCTGAGTCTGAATTCACTTCTGAGTCTAAATAATTCTGAGTCTGAATTTACTTCTGAGTCTGAAATTGTTTCTAAGTCTGAACTTGCTTCTGATGACTCGAATTTGCTTCTGAACTCTAATTTGCTTATGAGCTGAGTTTGCTTTTGAGTTCGAAAGGTATTGGTTCATATTTAAATTACTCGAATGATGCATTTCATGGCTTTAAAGTACAAAAACCGCGATGGCTCGGTATGGGACGGGCCAAAGCGGACTTTTGCATATAAATACTTGGTTGTCATGACTTGCATGGGAATAATATTAATTCCGTTGCCCATTTAGTGGTGTGTGACGATGCCCCATGTGACGGGATGCCTCGTTGGTCGGGATGCCCCGGGGAGTGTTTCGGGATGCCTCGGGAGTCGAGATGCCCCGTTGGTCGGGATGCCCCGGGTGTGTGCCGGGATGCCTCGGAGTTGGGATGCCCCGTTGGTCGGGATGCCCCGGGAATGATCGGGAGGTTGAAGTAACGAACCTAATCGCATGAGCATAAATGTTTTACCTCATGCTTGCGTCTGAGTGGAAATGTCATGATATGTTGCATTATTCATATCTTGCAGCACATACATATGGAAAATGTATAACTTGCATTCAAGTTTTATGCATATCGTTTGCCATGCATGCGTATGTGTTTATGCCAGGTGAAGTGGTAAGCTGATTTTCCTAACTTAAAACTAGAGATTTCATTTACTGGGCTTCGGCTCATCCCACATTTTTTTCAGACATGTAGGAATGGACAAACCTGCTATCGATGCTTGCTGGTTTTTCTCTACATACTATGAATGCCAGTATGTTGATATGTTTGCCCGGGGGTAGATATAGTTTGTACAAGATGTATATCTTCTATATGGGTTGACGCGGGACAAAGGTTGATATGAAGGTGACGGCATCTACAACTTGTTGTAAGGTTTACTTTTGTGCGGGCCGTCTTTGGAGTAAATTATAGTATGGAGATAGGCAACCTCAACCTACCCAGATGTTTGTTCTTTGTGCTTTTATGGTGTATTGCTTGGTCTTGTAACTCTTACAAGTATTGTTAATAAGAAGAAAAAGTATTTTGACTAAATTTGGGTGATTTTCATGATTAGTCTTTGACTTCCGTTGGCCATTTTATTAATAATATTAATTGGTACGTGTCGCGCGTGACGTTCTGGGGCATCACAGTCTGTTTGGTATCAGAGCCGGTTCCCCTCCATTAAGTGTGTAATTCTGGTCAGAATCAAGCAAGGGCTTGTGATCCTGTAATAACCCAATCCGATGAGGGCGGGGAGTGGTCGCCGGGGTAAAACCTGATCAATGAGCGGCTCTTGGCTAGGAAGTGGACGTCGGGGCAAGAGGCCTGATCAAGGAGCGGCTTCTAGCAAGAGTGGTCGCCGAGGTAAAAGGCCTGAACAAGGTGCGGCTCCTGGCAGGCTTCTAGGATGGTAAAAAAAAAATCAAATTATGCACTGAAAAGGGGAGACCGATTCTGAAATCATAGCAGGTTCTACCCATGGAGTGATAAGGTGCGCTTAAAATTTGGAGTTGTAGACTTGAATTAGACCACGCGAGTGTAGAAAACCAAGTGAATGTGTTTGCTCTTGATTGACCTTGTGCTGCGAGTAGCCTTTGTTGCTTATTAGTTCACGGTTAAATTAAGCAATACGTGGAGAAATTACTAGATGAGTTCGGGCAATAGCTTAGAAACAGATCCTAGGATGGAAGGAATTCTTTAAGTGCATGCAAATGATGGAAGCCTGATGAAGAAGAAAGAATTACAACAAGTTGTCTCTAGCTCGGGGAATGGTGAACGTCGTTTGCAAAATCTGACCAAGCAATTTTTGAAGTTGAAACCACGAGGGTTTGCTAGAATCGAAAATCCTGAAGACGTAGAATCGTGGATTGATGAGATGGAGGAGATAGTCAATTTGTTGGATTGTAATGACACCGACAAAATAGCTCTAGCTGAATAACAACTTCAAGGAAATGCTAGACACTAGTGGAAGGCCTTCAAGGAAACTACGTTTCCAACTAACACTATCAGAACTTGGGATGGTTTTGTCAAGACATTTTTGGAAATGTTTATCGGATTATACCTGGATAAGAAAGTGATGGAATTTATGCAACTCAAATAGAATGACCTAACTGCGAGTCAGTATGAAGCCAAATTTGCAGAACTTTCAAGGTGCGCCCCTGAGTTGGTTGAAGACAGGGAAAACAAGGCCAAGAGATTTTGGGATAGCTTGAGACCAAATATCAGGAGTAGGCTAGTGCCTTTGAATCCGAAAGGTTATAATGAGTTATACGAACATGCACAACTTGTGGAAAAAGATTTGACGAAGTCAGCTGAGACAATACTAATTTCCTAGGAGCGACCTAATTGCCAAATTTTCCGACCTAATTCTCGTTGTGATAAGAAACCCGTGCAAACTAGGAAGAGACAATGTGTTCCGAATAAAAGGAGCAATGTTAGAGGTTTTGGATGCACATGGAACAACCAACCGATGATGCATATGCAGTTTCTTAATAATACATGTCGCACTTGCAAGAGACAACATGGAAATGCACCATGCATTGGTCTAAAGGTTTGTTATGAATGTAGACAGCATGGCCACATAGCAAGGGAATGCCCAATGGTACAACAGCTGCAACAACGAATTGTGTCCTCACTCCAGGTGCAACAGTCACCACAAAATCAATACCTGCTACAAATAAATTTCCAAAGGCCACCAGCTCAAGGAAGAGTTTATGCGGCTACTCAGGAAGAAGCCGAGGTTTCTAAAACTGTTATATCAGGTATGCTATCCTCGTACAATTATGTGGATTGAAACTTAAGTTGCTTGAAGCACCTTTAAAAGTCTCAACATCTTTAAGGGATATTGTTATGTCTACCTTGACTTGTTTGAATTGTAAGATTTCGATAGTAGAATGAAGTCATATGGTAAACTTGGTGGTGTTAGTTATGTATGATTTCGATATTATTATAAGGATGGATTGGCTTCGCAAGCAATGAGCCATTATGAATTATTATGAGAAAGAAATTCAATTTAACCCATTGGACCATCCTGATTTTAAATTCACTGGGAACGCAATGAATCTACCTGTAATGCTTATTTCCGTATTCGAAGTGCAATAACTTTTGAATAATGATTGTCAAGGATGTCTAGTGGTGCTAACTGATCAGCAAAGGAATTAGAGGCGTAATTGCAGAAGATTGCTTGATAGAGGATTTATTGAACCAAGCGATTCACCTTGGGGTATACCGGTGTTGTTTGTTAAGAAAAAGGACGGACCGTTATGTTTAGGTTTTGACTATAGACACTTGGAGATTATTTGATAAGTTATAATCTAAGCGTTAATTTCTGGAGACACGAGGATGCTAGTGTTGGTTATTTTGTGACATGTAATTGATGGATTTTAGATGTGTTAAGTTTGGATTTTAAGTTCTTATGGTAAGTAACGATCTTTTGGGTATTATTCGCCAAGAAAGTCTTAGAATAAATCAGAGAAGTTTTGATAGATTGGTTAAGACATGATCTATAGAGAGTAAGTTCTGATTTTGAAAACTAAGTTATGATCGCTTAAATCAGGTTATGATCTCTTATTGGAAAAGGAGAATTTACATTGAAAAGATTTGATGGTTGCATGAAGATACTTAGTTTGATAAGTGCTGACTTTGGAAGTTATGAGTTGAATTGTCACCCGTGGTGTAATTTCACTTGTGGTTTGTAGACGGAAGTGATAGGTATGATCTTTATGATTGTAGAATACAACATGATTTTAAACAGCTTTGAGGAATTTGAGAACATGGATTATACCCTCTTTAATAAAAGAGATGGATGCTTAAGATGTGATCTTAGAAGTGATAAATTTGAATAATGATTCTCGAGGTATAGAACTTGAGGAGCATTGAATGGAATATAGGTAAGTTCTTATCTTTGGGCTATTTGAGGAGTTGAAGTCATTCGATTTGATGTTGATTATTTGAGTAATGATATTCACGTTAAGATTTGTGGAATTGAGGATAACCTTTTATTTGGATGATTTGGAAGATGATAGTCACTTATGTCTAAGAGATAATCTTTTAAATAGCGATCAAAAGCAAGTTCTTATTTCAATGGAATCAAACTCCTTCGAGATAAATATAATCATTTACTTGGGAGATGGTAAGTTTGAAACTCGAAGAAGTAGATCTTTTCTAAGTACTATGATTGGAAGTATCTTCGTCATTGATTTCATACTCTGATTGTGAGAATCTTGATAATAGGAATCTTGATTGATACATCGATGATTCTGAAAGTTCGGATCATATTGAACATGAAAGGCACAATACATTAGGGTTTGATACATTGTAAGTTAGAGCGAAGGCGAATAAGGTGACAAATATGATGATTCAGGGATGGAAATTACTTAGGGAAAATTTCCAATTCTGACTTTAGGATAAGTGTAAGTGACTTGATGAGTGTGATGATTGCACTTAGGATAGAATCAGAAATTACAAGGGTTTGCAAAGCAGTGGTAGAAAGTAGAAAGATCGGATTTTCAAATATTAGAGGATGGAATAGCGAGATGTCATGGATGTCTTTGCATACTTAAAGAAGAAGGACATAAGAATGAGCCTTGTCGGAAGCATGTGGGAGTAAATATAGTATCCACCAGGGAATACGAAAATGCTTCAGAATCTCCGTCAACATTATTGGTGGAATGGAATAAAGGTTGATATCGCCGAACACGCCTGAAATGTTTGAAGTATCAACAAGTAAAAGTAGAACTCTTATCCGTTGGAACAAAGTCGACGGGACTGGAATTAGTACGAATTATTTCAAATGCTGTAAAAGTGATTCGGGATCAACCTGAAACTACTCAAAGTCGACAAAAGAGTTATGCGGATTAACGTCTACGACCATTGAAATTCAACATTGATGAATATGTATTTTGAAAGCATCACTGATGAAAGGTATACTGCGATTTGGAAAGAAAAGGGCAAGCCGAGTCCAAATTTCATAAGGTTTTCTGAAATTCTTGAGGAAATTGATGATTTGGCCTATCGATTGGTATTACCACCCAGACCTTGTAATATTCATAGTGTTTTCTATATTAAGGAAATATGAACCAGACACTACTCAAGTATTGGATTTCGAGACGATTAAGGTAGGTGAAAGAATAACTTGTGTGAAGAAATCAGTATAGATCTTGGATCGAAAAGAACAAGTTCTGAGAAATACGATTATTTAGTTGATCAACGTTTTGTGCCCGTATCATAACATGGAAGAAATAAGGTAGGAAAATGGAAATGATGTCTACATCTTTTCGAGTGATCACGTACCTCTGAATTTCGAGGACGAAATTTCTTAAGGGGGGAAAAGTTGTGACATCCGGAAATTTCGTAATAATAAATAAATGACGTGGGGAATTTTCTATGGTCGAGAATGATACGGGGATTATAAAGCCAAGAACTACTTAAGTTGGTATTTGTACGGACGCGTAGGAATTTTCGTCGAATCGTATTTTTCGAAGCGCGGATTCGAAATCGTAATCGTTTCGAGCTCGACGTGTTTAGTATTTTAAACGTTATCGTGTACGCTAGTCGTAGTGCATTATTAATTAAATTACCGTCATTTTGGTAATTAGTGGGTTATACTATTATTATTATTAATATTGTTTAATCTTAGTTAAGGAAGTTTAGCCTTTTCTATTTGGTCTTAAAGAAAGGGGATGAGATATTCTAATGAAAATATCTTCTGGACTCTCCATTTCCTCACGTGAGCATTGAAGGTGGAGCTTGACCGGAAGCCACCTGCCCCTTTCGTCATCTTCTGCCCACTAGACACCTAGCCTAAGTAATGATTTTCCTTGGCCATTACTTCTTCTTTGATTTCTTACACGTGGCCATGATGGAAGGAGAAAATGCCACATGTGGGTGCATTGAATTTCCTCACCCTTCGTATGCTTCTCAGCTTCATCTTCGCCTGGGTAATGACCGAAGAAAATTTCACTCAAACTAACATTCTCTTCTTCACTTTCTACTCTCACCATCACCGATCGAGAATTTCCGAGAGAGCCTTAATCTTTGGGTTGTTCAGATTCTGCAAAAGGTAAGTGAAAACTCTAGGTTTAAGCTAAGTAAATCTACTTGGCACTTGCAACTTGGTTGCTTGAGAAAGGTTATTTTGATGTGCAATAATGAGGTTCTGATGATGGTTGAATCTGTTTTGCTGGTTCTGTGCAAGTTTAAATGGATGTGTTTTGGTTCTCTAAAGTATGGCGATAAATCGGCAAGCGAACGATTAATTCAGAACGAGTAAGTGTAATTTTTGAGAATTGTTGGATTCTTATTATTGGTTTATGTATGTTTAAAAATGGTAGAAAGTCGTTTTACTCAAAGCGATGATGATGATGTTTATTTTGATTCTCAAAGGGATGATTTTGTTTTTGAAACTGGGCGGATTTTTAATCCTCAAGATATGATTTTGTGTACTTTAGAAACTGCTTAGACTTTGTTATCAAAATCTGGTGATGTGTACATTTGGAAAATATTCAGACTTTACTTTCAGACTTTATCTGCAGACTTTACTTTCAGACTTTATCTTCATACTTTACTTTCAGACTTTATCTTCAGACTTTATCTTCAGACTTTACTTTCAGACTTTATCTTTAGACTTTACTTTCAGACTTTATCTGCAGACTTTACTTTCAGACTTTATCTGCAGACTTTACTTTCAGACTTTATCTTCAGACTTTATCTTCAGACCTTACTTTCAGACTTTATTTTCAGACCTTATCTTTAGACTTTACTTTCAGACTTTACTGTTCAGAATCACTGTTCACATTTTACTGTTCATAGTTACTGTTCAAAAGTTACTGTTCAGATTCACTGTTCAAAGTTACTGTTCCGGTTCTGAGTCTGAATAATTCTGAGTCTGAATTTGCTTCTGAGTCTGAATTCACTTCTAAGTCTGAATAATTCTGAGTCTGAATTCACTTCTGAGTCTGAATAATTCTGAGTCTGAATTTACTTCTGAGTCTGAAATTGTTTCTAAGTCTGAACTTGCTTCTGATGACTCGAATTTGCTTCTGAACTCTAATTTGCTTATGAGCTGAGTTTGCTTTTGAGTTCGAAAAGTATTGGTTCATATTTAAATTACTCGAATGATGCATTTCATGGCTTTAAAGTACAAAAACCGTGATGGCTCAGTATAGGACGGGCCAAAGCGGACTTTTGCATACAAATACTTGGTTGTCATGACTTACATGGGAATAATATTAATTCCGTTGCCCATTTAGTGGTGTGTGACGATGCCCCATGTGACGGGATGCCTCGTTGGTCGGGATGCCCCGGGGAGTGTTTCGGGATGCCTCGGGAGTCGAGATGCCCCGTTGGTCGGGATGCCCCGGGTGTGTGCCGGGATGCCTCGGAGTTGGGATGCCCCGTTGGTCGGGATGCCCCGGGAATGATTGGGAGGTTGAAGTAACGAACCTAATCGCATAAGCATAAATGTTTTACCTCATGCTTGCGTCTAAGTGGAAATGTCATGATATGTTGCATTATTCATATCTTGCGGCACATACATATGGAAAATGTATAACTTGCATTCAAGTTTTATGCATATCGTTTGCCATGCATGCGTATGTGTTTATGCCAGGTGAAGTGGTAAGCTGATTTTCCTAACTTAAAACTAGAGATTTCATTTACTAGGCTTCGGCTCATCCCACATTTTTTTCAGACATGTAGGAATGGACAAACCTGCTACCGATGCTTGCTGGTTTTTCTCTACATACTATGAATGCCAGTATGTTGATATGTTTGCCCGGGGGTGGATATAGTTTGTACAAGATGTATATCTTCTATATGGGTTGACGCGGGACAAAGGTTGATATGAAGGTGACGGCATCTACAACTTGTTGTAAGGTTTACTTTTGTGCGGGCCGTCTTTGGAGTAAATTATAGTATGGAGATAGGCAACCTCAACCTACCCAGATGTTTGTTCTTTGTGCTTTTATGGTGTATTGCTTGGTCTTGTAACTCTTACAAGTATTGTTAATAAGAAGAAAAAGTATTTTGACTAAATTTGGGTGATTTTCATGATTAGTCTTTAACTTTCGCTGGCCATTTTATTAATAATATTAATTGGTACGTGTCGCGCGTGACGTTCTGGGGCGTCACAAAACCCATACATGTGTCTTCAAAGAATTGTTCGTGCATTTAATTAAAATTTGTAAAGACGAAAGAATAAAATAAATTGAGGGCTAATCAGATTACCCTTGTAGCGTGCCCAAAACAATTTGGTGTTGATGTTCTTTAGTTCCGGCTCCACAAACGTTGGACCTCTAGTTCAGACGCACCATGATTCGAATGTTCTTAAGTTCCAGCCCTACAAACGTCGGACCTCTAGTTCAGAGACACCACCAATCACACGTCGAACGGTAGGAAGAATTTGAGAGAGTTCACTACTTCTTTGTGCTAGCAATTGTTCTTATGTGTGTAGAGCATTTGATAGATCTCTTTCTCTTTCTTTAATCAATCTTAGATCCAATTTATTTAAATCAATTCAGTCATTAACTCTAAAACAGTTTTAGAGAATAAATTTGGCCATGATTCCGAAACTGTTTCAGAGTATTATTCTAGGTATTAATTTTGTAATTGCTATAGAGCATTAATTTAACCTTTAAGTCTGAAACCGTTTTAGAATATTAATTTGACCGTTGATTCTTAAAATCGTATTAGAACATTAATATGGAAATTGATTCTGAAATCGTTTCAGATCATTAATCTGGCCAATGATTCTGAAACCTTTTCAGATCATTATACTGGCCATTGATTTTGAAAACCGTTTCAAATCATTAATCTGACCATTGATTTTGAACCCATTTCAGATCATTAAACTGGCCATTGATTTTGAACCTGATTCAGATTAATAAACTTGCCATTGATTTTGAAACTATTTTAGATTAGGTCATTGATTCTAAAAACTGTTTCAGATCATTTATTTTCAGCCCAACTCAATCTGATTATTGTAATTGCAAACACATTTGCAATATTGTCTCTCCCATTCAAACATCATTCCAAATGGGTTATGGTGTATGATCACCCTAGGTTCATTACTGAGCTGGCAGTAAGACTTGTACTAACACATTAGTACTTCCAAGAGAATTGATTGTCCCGATCAATCTCCATGTCCTACAAACCATAAGTGATATCTAGCAATATGTCATGGCCACCCAGACAGTGTGAATGTTTTAATAACACAATGAACCTATCAGCTTTAGTTGCCATGTAATTCAACCATTCTATCTTACCATGTCCTGATTAGACAAAGACCATGGAAATTTCTTGTCAAGCCACCTATTCAACCATGTGCACAAACCTAATTGACATGTATTCTTAATGAGGCATGAACCATTCATTCTCGGTTACAATCTCAGTCGAGGATTTCAATACAGTGTCACGATTAGATTGCATAGGACATCATTATTGTACTTTATATATAACAAGAAGACAAATTCCATATTGCACACACGTGTGCCTTCATATGTGAACAAACCATGACCATCAAGTACAGAGACAGTTCAATTAAGCGTCAACATGCGCATCTTTGAACCATAACCATCCAACATACAAGTCAATACCATGTCTCAGGTCTAAGGTTTATTTACACAAAACTAAAGCATGAATGATTAGACATTGACCAGGCTAAGAGCTTCCAAATTGCTAATCGTTATGTGCTTATCATGTTCAGTAAACTTGTCCAATACAAGCACCTGTGTTTTAACTCGGGTATCACAATACCTAATGACTTACAACTCATCATTCCCTCAAGTATCCAATACACCGATTTTAACAAGATCGTTAATATCTTCATAATGATCCATCGACCGGGAATTTTTTAAAGATTCAATCTGACCGTAAACCTTTCACACATAAATAACACAACAGAATCCCTTACATGTAACTATTACGTGGTTACTTTGGGACATGCTGCATATACGATGTCTACTAAACTTAAAGATGGACGAATATGCGTCGGTTGCTGATCACATCAATGAATTCAATGTGATTATTAGTCAATTGAGTTCAATTGAGATTGACTTTGAAGATAAGGTATGTGCTTTGATTTTATTATCCTCATTGTCTAACAGTTAAAATACTACTGTTACTATTGTTAATAATTCTACTGGGTTAACAAGGTTAACGTTTGATGGGTTTTGAGATTTGATTCTAAGTGAGAACATCTGTTGAATAGAATCTGGTGAACCTATATCTACTACTTTAGTAGGTGAAAATAAAGGAAGAACTAGTATTCGTGTTAGCAAAGTGCTCTCTGTTGGAACTGTGGCAAGAGGGGCTATCTTAGAAGGGATTGCCTTAAGTTGAAAAACAAGAAGGGTAAGGGAATTAGAGTAAAGTCTAATGATGATGTCATAGCTGTAGTTGACAGTAAATTGGATAGTGCTAATTATCTCTTGTCTATTACTAATGATTCATCGTTTGATGGATGAATTATGGATTCCGATTGTTCGTTTCATGCTACACCAAATAAGAACTGGTTTGCTGCTTATCAATACATGGATAGTAGTAAAGTACAGTGGAGGAACAATGCTGGGTGCGATGTTGTGGGTGTTGGTGATGTTAGAATCAGATTATATGATGGTATTGTGAGGACATCGACTAGAGTGAGGCATGTTATAGCATTAAAAAATAACCAGATTTCCTTGAGTGCCCCAGATTTAGTTGGGTGTCGATATACTTTAGAAGAAGGAATTCTGAGAATCATTGCAGATGCCTTGGTGATAATGAAAGGAATTAATCATTGTGGCCTATATGAGTTTTAAGGTGAGATAGTGACGAATTACGTTGCCGAGATGTCGGATGTATCTATTTGAGAGTTTGAATTGCGGCATATACATTTAGGGCACATTAGCGAGAGAAGCATGAAGATTTTGAGTGAAAGTAGTTTGATGTGTGGTTATGTCACTAACGAATTGACTGTATGCAGGTACTATGACTTAGGTGAATGACGGAACATGCAATTCAGTATGACTGTCAAAGAGTTCACGGAGATTGCAGAGTTGATTCACTTGGATGTTCGCAGGTTGTTGTAGTTTCCTTCAAGGACAAAAGCTAACAATTTTGGATGACTACTTGAGGAAGACTTGGATGTTTGTGCTAAGGCATAAGTCTGTTGCTATTATTAGGATCATGCACTTGAGAGCTTTGACGAAAATGAGACTAGTAAATTAATCAAGCATGTTTGAACCGATAATAGTATAAAGTTTTACTTAAAGCTGTAAAACGAATTCTACATTAAAGAATGCATAGTGAGACACCACAATAGTTCCAGTGAACCACAGCATGTTGTAGAGTTGATTAGTATAATATTATTAGAGACGACTCATAAAGTACTCTCTAGTAATGGTATGGCTAGGAGATTCCTAGCAGATGCGCTTAGTATGATGAGCTACTTGATGAATAGATCCCTGTTGACTGCGATTGGATGTAGCACTCCTAAAAATGTGTGATCAGATAACGTTGCTAACTATTCATGTTATGTTCAAGTGAATGATGGTAAGTTCGATATGTGGGTAATAAAGTGCTTGTTCTTAGATTATGCACAAGGTGAATGGGGCTATCGATTGTAGTGCTCGGAATTAAATTCATCTATTGTCAATAAAGAAGTTAAATTTGACGAGTCTCAAGTACTTCTAGTTAGGAGTGATTATGACAGTGTTTATACGGATCTGGATGGTGCTCAGCTTGAGATGGAGTTGGAACCAGAAACTCTTGAGGTAACGTGTATTAATGGAGTAATTGATATCGATGGTGCTTATAGCGAAGTGGAGCATGTAGTGCCAATGGTTTGCTGTAGGTACGTGTTTGATTTCCTAAGAGGTATGGATGCAACAATGGTTATGATTTATTTATGGTAGAGGAAGTTGTGTCGGAAAATCCCTGTAGAGTAGTTAAAGGTGCAAGTGGAGTTGGTGTGCTAATGTGGTCCATGGTTATTGCGAAGTTCAAGTGTAGCTTGGACATGGAAGACATTTGTGGTGGTTGAACCCATGTGGGGCTATGGGAGAGCAGCAGTAAAGTTTAGATTTCAACAAAGTGATTGTGACTTGGTTCAAACGTTGGGTCAACGTGGAGTTTGTTGAAAATATATCTCGAATTTGAGTCCGTGAAGAAAAGTTTCCTAATTCAAGTAGATTTCTTGTTTGGAATAAGTTTCCTAGTTGAATTGTTTCCTAGTTGGAGAAGATTTCTAAAAAGAGGTTTCCTACTTTTGATTCATTTTTTGCTTGTATATAAGAAGGAGATGTTTTTTGTGATGTGTATCAAAGAGGCTTCTTCATGAATTACAACTTGAGAGCTTTTAGTGTTGAAGCCAATTAAATCTTGTGGTAAGATTTGTATAATTTCTTCGTGAGATTGAGAGATTATTTCGTAAGAAATTGTGGAATTAAATATTGTGTGAGTTATTGAGTGAAATTGGGATTTGGAAAACACTTAGAGTATTTGAGTGACTCGAGTATGGTTGTAATCTCCATTGTATCGTTTGATTTATAGTGGAATTCGTTTTTACTCTCTCCATGGATGTAAGTCACTATGACCAAATCATGTAAATCTGGTGTTCGATTTTTTTCTTTATTTTGTCTATTTTATTATTCGATCGCTTAATTTCGCAACACATACAATGTAATCCGACTGCTCCCCACTAGCTTGTATGACATTCAAATCCTCCTCTGATTTCTCCGCTTTCTTTTGTTCTGGATAGTTCCTCGCAATGTGCCCCTCCTTTTGACAATTGTAACATCTAATATACTTTCTCCTCACTGTAGACTTTGATCTAGACTCGCGTCTGCTTCTAGAGCTCCCCTCCAAGTTCCTACCTCTTACCATGAAGCCCCCCGCGCCACTTCTATTATCATTGCCCTACAACTTCTCCTGTCATTCTTTGAAGAACAATGCAGACTTCTCTTCCTTCATGGATATGCTCTCACTCCCTCTCATTAGAGAATCATGAAAGTGCTCATAAGAACTAGGAAAACAAAGCAGCATCATAGCCTTCCATTGATCATATACCTTCTCATCCGCATCCTTTAAGATCATTGATTACTTTACTTAAACTGATTCAGGTGATCCTAGATTGACGTTTCCTCAATCATCTTCTATGTGAATAAACATTGGAAAAGATTCTTCAAGAGCGATTTCTACATATACGGCGATTTCAAGTTTTGCCCAAATTGCAGTGACACTCGTTTCATCTACCACTTAAACCGAAGCATCTTCTCCTAATTTCAGCAAAATAATACTCCTAGCCTTTTTTGAAACTATCAGCTTTTCTTCCGCTTTCATACCTTAGGGAAGTTGATCATCTTCCTCCATGCAAAACTGCAGGGTGATTATATTTAAGCGACCCCCATCACCATCTCACCTTCCTAAAAATGTGAACTTGAGGAAAGACTAGGAATGCATTTGCTGATGTTTAATGGTTAAATATGTCCCCGTTGCATCTGATGACAGGACTTCTTCTGATGGGTTCGATATACTCAAGAGCTTGTCTCCGAGTTCTCATGATCACTTAATACAAAACCTGCATCACTTGGGTCCATCTTATATTTTACAGAAGTGTACTCAATAAGAAAAGAGACGACGAAAACTTGCGGAGTGCCACTACCAGCCCATATATCTCTTAAAGAAACACAGTGTGAATATCAAGAAGCTAATCAATAATAGATATAAGATGACAAGGGGTAGTTTTCACTTCTGTTTCTCATCATCAAATGTGCCACTAATTAAATAAGTATGAAGAGAGGTGTGCTTCATGCATTTGAAGTTCGAACTGCTGTTGACAGACTGGCCCGAACTATAATCCATTCTTGAATTGATTAGTCGGGCTGTCTCTTTTTCCATTTACTCTGAGTCATTGTTTACATTATCTATATTCTCCAAATACAGTAATCAATTACGTGCAGAACTGCATCAGACTAATATGTCTTGGTCGTTTTTTTATGTGCTTCACCAAAATGCACACAGGATTTCACAGGGTAAATACAAGATTCACTCATTATTTGATGCGCCCGCAAAGTCCAAAACGGTAGAAAGAGATTTCACTCCTAGTTAATTTGACCTTGCTATTCTTGGGAGATTTTTTTTCGCTTGATTGCATAGTTTGGATTTTGCATCAACTATTCTTACGACTAATGCAGATGGGTGAACAAACGATTCGATTCGAGAAAAAAATAAATAAATAGTAGAACTTAAACCCCAACGCGGAAAATTCACACGTTTCGGTAGTGTGAATTTGCAATGACTTATTTATACTAATCAAGTTTTTCCCACTCCTAAATAACACCCGAATCCACAAGAATCAATTGCAAGAAAGGATCTTTCTCACTCTCCTCTCAAAAGCTCTCTAGCTTTCTTACAAAATAGGTATTAAAATAGAAACAAAAGATAGTGTTTGAAACGTGTTTGGATCAGGTCCGCATCGGGGGCTAGGTGTCCGCGTCGGGGGCTAGGTGTTTGACCAAGATAGGCTCGGACATCCGGACACTATGTCAGAAAACAATTTTGGTTAGGGATGTGCAAAGAAACCGGGAACCATCCAGATCGCCGTGAATTGGGCTGGACTGGACTGGCCTAGAACTAGCGGTTCCCATGGAAAATGGTCTAATTCCCGGTTTCAATTTACTGGAACCATTGAGTACCGATCCGGTTCTCTGTTTCAAGTGTGGAACCGCCCACCTAGACCGGATCGGTATATATTTTTTCAAAAAAAAAACTCCATGAGGATTATTCTAGTGACAACTGTACAGTTGCAATGAGGTTATATATTAATGATAGAGAAGTCAAGCATTTTGTTCTCCTACACTGTAGACACACGTGACTCCATCTCCTTAAAAAATTACATTGCATTATCTTTAAACTGCATGCCTTTTAACTGCTGAAGTAGGCTTCCGTTCAGGAGTTTGTGGAGGGCGTCACTTCTTATCGGGTCATATTTCCTGATTCAGAAAAGTAACTTATTTCCCTTTCGCGGCATTTAATTACCAAGTGGATTATCATGCATGTCTACTGTTCTTTCAGCTAATAAACTCCTTTTGTTGACGCATATTTCATGCGTTGTTTAAGCAGACTTTCTTTGTTTGTATGAAAGTGTCATTTCGTGTTTGATAAGCAAAACTCTCATAAAGATTTCATTATTATTCTTACATTTTCCCTTGTAAAGAAGTACCCACATAAAAACTAGGTTCACCATGATATTAATTGATGAATGTAATTTTGTAGGGACTGGGGACTGGTCCATGGACCCACCCAGGAACCGGATTGGACCGGTGGTTGTTCCCGAGTGGATCCATGGAACCAATAGGCGGTTCTCGGTTCCAATTTTTTCGGTTCTGATCCTTAGTGAGTAGTTTCTGGTTCTAAGTTGGGAACTGCCCATCCAGACCATGCTTGCCCTAATTTCGGCTTTGGAGGTTACATGAGTGTTTGGCAACCCAGCCCACTTCTTGCTAGGGTGCTCGCCTAGTTTGTCCAAGTGCTAGGGGTGATGTCTTCTCGCATCCTCCACTTCTTGCAAGCGATGCCTAGTGAGGCCGCCATAGCCTAGGCGAGGGCTGGCCTCACCAAATTTGGTGAGGGGAGCCCTTGCTGGGGCTCGCCCTTGCCCAATCAAGGGTTGGCCTCACATAAACCAGATTTGTCGAGGCGAGGGTCGACTCTCACCGGGGCTCACCCTTGCCCAAGCAAGGGTCAACCGGGCCTCGCTTGTGGCAGGCCATGGCGGCCTCGCCCAGGCAAGGCCAGCCCACTTGGCCATGGTCAATGGTGCCACGTAGGTTGACCAGTATCGACGTCAGTAATATCTTGCCAAAATTAACTAAAATGACTATATTGGTACAAAGACAAAAGATTTAATACTAAATTGGCAATAAAAAAATATTTAGGATTAAATCGATACCAATACAATAAGTTTATGACTTTTCTGATACGTTTTCCCTAGACACTTGGGCACTATGCTGAAAAATACTTTCAGCTCCGGAAAATACTTCTAGGCCGGGTGCTTGCCTCGTTGCTGACTTATCCAAACACCAGGCGAGCGTCTTCTCGCGTTCTCAATTTGTCTGTCCCTATTTCCGAGTGCCCGGAAAACATTAGACTCATATCGACCTCGAATCAAACAGATTAATTTTGAGACGTAATCAACAACTATGAATTGTTATAAATGAAGGCGTCTTCCCTCGCTCACCTCCTTTCTGTAATTAAAAGTTGATGAAGACTTGAACTTCGATGAAAATTTTCATACAAGGGAACTAAAACTAGTGACTGACTATTCGCTCGTTTCACGCGACATTCACTTGCTTAACACTTGCATGAAACTATACATGTCCATCAATCATGAGTTTGAACTTTTGCATATAACTACATGATCACACAAAAACGACTACAACCGTGCTATAGCTAAACACTTAGATGAACTATCGCAGAATAAGCTTAGCTATGGCGTGGCCTTGCGTCATCTGGAAGTGATCGGTTAAGCCAAAGTGAGCCATCATGAGCCAGCCATGAGTGATAAGCTCTCCTCCTCGCCTGAGCTGCCGAGCATGACAATCTCCTCTGCACTGACTGGCAGCGCAAACTAGCATTTCCACCCAAACCTTGGAAATCATCTCCCACTTTTGAGAGATATCATACTTCTCGTTCAACCCCAACGCCAGCCTGCACCCATCGAATAAGACGGACTTGCTCCTGCCTCCTTTGACTTTGGCGGGCGGTACTTCGGTGTTCACTTCAAGCAACATCCTGCAGGCTTTTTGGCAAGCTTCATTTTCAACTGATGCTTCTGGGTTTCTCCTGAACAAGTGCGAAATCTTGTTGCAGGTATTTCCGCAGCAGGGGCAATGCCCACGTTTTTTAGGTGATAAGAGCAGCTTTTCTTTGAAAAAATTGGCAGTCTCTGCGAAAGTATCGCGAAGCCGGATCTGGCCTATCCCACTGGGCAACATGAAAGGATACATGACGAGGAGATAAAACATGTAACGAGACAGCTGCCTGCTCTGCAAGAAACTCGGGCAGCTTTCTTCGTTTAGGCCATCTGAGTAGTACCACAGTTCTGTTGCGACATGCCAAATTAAGATGCACTCGTCAAACTCTAACTCTGTATTCCAAGTCAGGCCAGGACGGCCATAACCTGTAAGCACGAGAGTGCAAAAGTACTTGTGATCGTATTTTTGATGGTTGTTCTTGTGAAATTTCTCTTGGAGATTTCCATGAATAAACTCCTTCATGGAATCTGGTAGTTCTTCATAATCTGTGTAATGGTACTTCTCTAGCTTCTCATGGATATGGATCAGCTTCAGGAACTTGTGGCAGGGTAGGATTTTCTCCTGGAGGCAGAAATTTAGAAGGCTGAATTGACCCATTGAATTCGACCAACTGGGCTGTTTAAACAATTGGAGAGGCTTTACAACCCATAAGATCGAACAATCACATTTGCTTAGCCAAACATCGGTCCAATCTGAGGAAACTAGCAACAATATGGAATACAACTCTAGGAGAATGACAAGAACAAGCAAGATGAAAGTCAGGGCTAGGTCGATGCTGGGGTAGTGAGGCCTTTAACCAAAAGAGAAGTTTGCCCATATGAAGCATGCCAATACGAAGCATGTTATCGACAAATTGATGATGCGGTGATATGAGGCCCATCGGGTATATAACACCATGGCCTTTGTGTGAAGCAAATTGTACATGAATCCGAGCTCAATCTCCACTATCTCAAAAACACTTTTGCATGACCTATTCTTGAACACAGATAAACTTGCATCTTTATCGTCATAGCTGAGAATGAGATCCACAAACAGGCGCTTGAATATCTTAGGCAAGCGATGGGCTTGGACCAACTCTTCATCGCCACCGGGTCGGCTGTCATTGGCCGAGAGATCCTCAGGCACCTGAACCTCAACTATTTCATCGGCTGTCACGAAGAAACCTTCAGCCTGCTTCAGAGTATATTCCTCCATGAAACACGGGTAATTGGGGCTAGGATAAGGGGGATCGAGCATGGATTCTTTAAGTTTATTGCTACTTGCCAGCCAAAGGACCCATACCCTCTCCCCGAACTTGATTAGACCAGCCACGATCATCAGGAAGGCTAAACCAGACAGATACGAAAGTGCCCATGCCATGAAGTAGATGTATATCGTCACTGCGGTTTGGACTATTAGTCCCAGCAGGTGCCTTAGCCACAGTTCATTGTCTTCCAAGGAATAAACCGTGATTGTGTCTGGCCCGCCCAGGAGCAAGAGAAGAGCTGGAGCCCAGAAAGCAATGAGCTTGCTGTTCGCATCCAGGGAACTGGATTCTTTATTGAAATCACCAAGCTTGCTTGAGAGTATGCCAAGCGCAACGCCGGCTATTGAGTCTGCTGATATATAGGCGCACCAGATGGCTATCCTGATGGAAAGTTTACGAGTGAACTTGCGGCGACCTCCTAGGACGATGAGTAATACTTGCAGGGAAAGGCTCAACAGGACCATCAGCCTAAGGTCCCAGTCATTCCAGAAGTTCCTGAGTTTGGAAACTGTTTGATCCATCGCAGTCTTCGTCTGAAGGTATAAGATCAGCGTAACAACATGGGCAATGAGCGTGTGTGCTTGGAGGGTAAGGTTGGAAGCAAATTGGCATAAGTTGAACCAAGGTTAGAGAAGCTCTAGTGACTTTTATCTTGGTCGTTCAATTAAAGATTTATTCATTGACTTGGTGGGTAATCTCAAGTTGTGCTAGGCAAGTCGTGGTATTCTAACAATGGAGTTATAGAATAACATAAACTTAATAATTTCCCACTTCTCAAGAACTAATGCGTTCTTTTTTCTTTTCTTTTTTAAAATGAGGAAATGAAAGAAGTGAAGAAGAATATCTACTTGTAGCTCTTCATATGTACAAGGGGCGTTGAAATATGTCATCTTTCTGTGGGAAAACTTTGAAATGGTCAAAGATGAATCATCCAGACAACATGTTTGGTACCTCCTTTTCCCGAGGCTCTCAATGTGGCTTGATGTGGGTAAATGCAGTGGAAGAAGGGTTATGTGATATTGACTTCAATGGTTCTTCTTCGTCCATGCATGCTCCTGTACGTAGCCGATCTAATAATCTTAGATCATTAGTGACGTCTCTCTTCCTTCACAAAAGCACATGCTTTATCAACTTCTTCTGTTCATTAGTTTCATGAGCGAAAAGTGACCTATACCTTGCTTCCAAGCAACCATAAAGCCGTTCATTAATAACAGAGACCCAGAAAAATTTAGCAGCCTCCATCGTGGAATCACATGGTTCTTCAATTTTCAATGGGATAAGGCCATTGGAGGTTGTTAAACTTTTCCAATTCATGTAACGTCGTTTCCAGAATTTTTTTTTTTTAGCTCAATATCGTCCTTGAATGATACATTTCTTTGATCGTATAAGTTCTTCTGTCAACTTTATGGATGGAAATACCAACATGGCCGTCAAGTGTCTGCTCTTATAATGCAGCAACCTCGGAGCACTCATGTTGCTAGAAAAATTGAACAAAAATCTTGTTTAACAATATTACCACATAAAATTGAAAAAGAATGAGGAATTGCTCCAGGCCAATTGAAGGCGGCAATGCCAGCTCCCAACCACCGATGGAGGTGGCCTGACCCTCGCCAGGACAGGGCAACCGCAGCACGGCCCCCCACCACACACACACTGTGAGGGATGAACAAAGACAGAGCAGGTGAGATAGGAGCCTCGTGGCACTTAGTGGCTACATCACCATTTTGTTGGGTATTTTAACAGAAAGAGAACAAACATATATAGTTTAGAAACAATATCGCAATTGAAAAAAATTTGAGAATGATATTATATATATTGAAAAAGTTCAGGGACCTCCAGCGGCTTTATTGCATTTTTCATTAGACAATGAGACAAGTAGTAAAGGAACCTAGAGCCTGGAATTTTTTTCCAATAAACCAAGGCACGATTATAGACCTTCCACCACACACACAGGGAGGGACAGACAAAGACAGCGCAAGTGAGATAGGTGCCACGTGGCTGCCAGATAGGCACCTTGTGGCACTTAGTGGCTACAACACCATTTTCGTTGGGTATTTTAACAGAAAGAGAACAAATAAATATATAGTTTAGAAACGATATTAAACTTAAAAAAGAATTCGAGACTGATATTGTATATATTGAAAAATTTCAGGGACCTCTGGCGGTTTTATTGCATTTTTCATCAGACAATGAGACAAGTAGTAAAGGAACCTAAGGCCTCGAATTTTTATCCAATAAACCAAGGCACGATTATAGACCTTCAAAAAATAAAAAATAAAAAAAGAGATACGGAGCAAGTGACATCTCTCCTCATATATTCCAGTCCTTAGCGTCTTAAACACGTTATAGAAATACTAAATAATTCAATATATCTGTATATTGGACTATATAAGATGTTGCAAATCAACAGGGTAGATTGACAAGTTTCTTCGATTGCTTCATGGGATTTGCATCTCGTTACTTGGTAGACGTTGAAATGAAAAAAAAAGAAATGACTAAGCAGGGTGTCCCTTTAAAACTGAGAAACTAACTTCATCTACTTACAACGGCAGACAATTTTACGAATCTGTAACTTCCTAACACTAGAAAAAAGTTACGAGATACCAGAATTTGCTAAGATGGAATTGCTAAGACAATCAGGTAATAGACACGGCTCCAGACAAACCAGTTTTCGGGCAATTTATTCACGAGTAACATCAACAGCGAGTTCCATGGTAATAGATACGGCTCTCCCATGAGCAATCCCCGAGTTTGATCACCCCAGAGCCAGCGGAAGATGAGTTTGTGTAGCCAATGCAGCTGGCTCCAATACCATGTACAATGAGAGAATTCTGAAAACATATATCGCATTCACTGAACCAAAGATGCACACAGGGGAACACCGCACAACAATCAAATGAAAGAGGCCAATCGTAGCAAAGGTCCTGCGTGATTCTAGCGATCGCCTAAATATCCCAATGTTTCTTAAGTACCTCTAACCTGTCGAGACTCAAAAGCTAACACCTTTGATAACAAGTCCCGATTTCCAGTTCCCACCATGATCATTAAGAGCAAAGGTGACTTCGCCAACATTTTCAGGCAACATCACGAATTTGCAAATCGGGATGTGTTCCCAGCGTTGTTGAGGCACTCTTCTCAAGCTTTTGACACATTCTTCCTCATTACCATTAGGGAGAGTGACTGTGAATGTCACAGGAGCATCGCACCGGTAATATGGGTCTCTCCTTGTCACCACAAATGCAATTTCGTACTTAGTCATCGGTGCGAGCGCAATCGTTCGGAATTTCCCGCTCACTTCCAAACCAACACACCTCTCGCAGTACAGCCACTTCTACCTCCATTTCACTAGGAAAAAAATAGAGAGGATAAAAGAGAAAACAATGGTCAGAATTGAAACTTTTCCATCGTAAGTTCATTGGGTAATTAGCTTATTAAATAATAGTTGATGTTTTGGTAGTAATAAGATAATATTAGTTATCATAGAGAGTAATGCTGTGTACCAAGAATTTACTAAGATATTTCTACAAAACAATGTGGTGATCCAGGTGACATAAGCCTATGTCCTCGACTATGTGTACAGTAAGCAATAATACAAAGTAAACAGGAAAGAAAATACAAATTGGTCAAGTTCAGAAAAGATTTTTTCTTTTTCTATTTTCCATTTCTGCCAAGTTGAAGGAAACTAAAAGATTTTCCGAGCTTCACTTTATCCTACTAGAATTAGAGTTAAAGTTGGACTAGGTATGATTAACTTGCATCAAAAGAAAGTATGACTGGGAAAATTTGTCTAAATCATTGGGATAGAGGGCTCCTATAACACGAGGATCATTACTGAAGTTCTTCCACGCTTTATTAATGTTAACTGTACCTTCTTCATAGAGGTATATGAAAGCAATCGAGCAATCTGAGTTAAACCATATAAGTATCTTAGTAAAATTCCTATTTGAGATGAGAAAAATATATAATATCATTGTTGATGTTACGATAACTAAAATATATAATAATTTGCTTATGAAATTTTTTACTTGAAAACATAACAAACAAGAAACAACAGAAACGATCCATTATGATGATTTGTGCTTAATTCTGAAAGAGTTTGAAGGACGAGGGATGTCGGTCTTCATTGGAAAGATTGTGATACTCACTTAAGAAGGAATAACAAAGATAGGGAGAGATGATTCTTTTCTCTGATCTTTGTTTGTGTTTGCTTTGTTTCCTTTTTCTCAATGCATTCTTTTTACTAACATTACACATAACTGATGGCATGGCATATACCACGTTGTCTCTAAAGATGATATACCTTGTCGATCTCTTGAGATGGGATCCATTCCCAATTGTCCTTGTTTCCACCCCCAAGCAATTGCTAGGTTTCTTGCAAGCACCATGAAGCAGTTCTTGTTTGACTCTTTGTCAACACAATATTTCTGCAAGAGCAAAATTCGAAACAACTCAAGAAAATGCCCGTAAATTGTCCAATTCTTAAATTTAGGGGTCCCGCTTTCGTGGATCAAGAAAATGGTTTGTAGACAAAGTCAAATCACACCTAATTTTGTTAACAAATTGAATCTTCCGATGCAATTTGCAGGAATACAATAGTTATAACAATATAACCAAAACTCTCGAATTAATCAACCTACCATATGCTACCAACCAACGATAAGAAATCACCAAAGCAATTCAAGCAAATGCACTTGCCTTTTTCTTGTTATTCAACAGAACTCCATCGTAGAGCTGCTCACACACCTTCTCCTTGGACGAGCAGTCAATTGGTTCATCTGCATCTTTCAGAATGGCTACGAAATTGTGTGGTGGTCTCCTTGTAATTTTGCCTTCTGGTGTTTTTGGGTCGTCATCATATTCACACTCCTTTCCCATCTATTCACTTTGGGCAAGCAAGAGTCTAATTAGCAATTTTTTTTTTGGAAACAATATTTCTGGGTCTATGAGTTTATCAATCTGTATGAAGAAGACTTAGCGCAGGCCGAGCTTCAGTCACAAGGATTGCATATATGAAATCCATCAAGTTCAACAAACAAGCATCTTCTCCAGGAAAAGCTAATTAAAGAAAAATGAATAAATAGACTTTAAAAAAAGCAGAATAAGACTTACAGTTCTTAGTTCTTTGCTCTTGCACAGCTTCCTACTAAATGCGCAGAGAGAGAGAGAGAGAGAGAGAGAGAGGTCTGCTCATATTTGTTGTACCTTGAGTAACAATAAACCAGTAGAGTCAATTAAGTCAACGGTGGCCATTTCATGTGATCATTATAATATGATTACCAATTTCGGACCATATTAAAAATAATCTCCATGGTAGATGGATCATATTAATCAAATGAAAAAGATGAGGATGAAATTGCATATATTACACCAAAAGTTAGGATCACAGGTGCCAAACTAGCCCAATCTATATACATTCATGGACCAAGTCTCCATTTTCTTATCGAGAATTCCAATTCGAGTTTTCAACATTTAGTGTCTGTCTCTACTTATGAATTGCTTTACTTGCTCTCTTCCGATCAATATGGAACTTGTTACATTATTGAGATAAAATTATTCATGGAAAGAATTCTGTCAATCTTGTGCCGTCTTCTGAATTGCAATGTCAAAATGCGGACGGCAAATTGATTTAGAGTATAAAAGTGTAAGACATAAAGTGAACCAAAAATGGATGTGTAGAATTCAAGGGAAGTAGAACGAGGGTTTTTAGAATTCTTCCAGCATAGATGCAGTAAAAGTTATCAGTCTCCACTTTTGTCGCCAACTGCGCAAAATTATGGTCCCATTGATTTGGAACACAAGAGTAAGCGTTCGATAAATCAAAGGTTCAAGATCAAGAGCTTCAATCTAAATTTGCTATGCCATGGCCATGGAATTTCGCAGCTGATTCTTCATGAAAGATTTGAAAATATGCAGCCCTTAGACTCCTCATAGAAATGTAAGATACTGGCCACTCCTCTGTATATAGAATTTCGAACGTTTTAAGCTAACGAATCCAAGACCAATATTGTGTTCTTTGCTAGTAGACCTGTTAAAATGAATCATAAACCCATTTCTTATTTTATATATGATGGGCTGAGTTGCTATATGAGTCAGTTATATTAAATAAATTGGTCATAAATTGATTTAAATATACTATGGTTGTTAAATGAGTTGTAAATGGATCAAAAATGGATTTACAACTTAATTAGACAAAACTCACCTCCATGAATTTTTCTTTTTTCCCTTTCGCCTTTATTCGATCTCGTGCTCACTCACTCCGCACTATCACCTTAGTTTGGGTATGAGTTTTCCCAGATTGAGTTAATCATGAAAGTATGTTACGAATACGGATCGGGTCGAGTTTGGATCTAATTAGGTATGGGTCACTAAATTTACATTGCATAGAAATGAGTATATTTGAGTTGAACCATTTTCGACCTAACCAAAACCTAACCCAATCTACTCGTTTGATGTGTCTAGTTGTTAGTCAAATCATTAGTCCAGTCACTAAAGAAACAAGAATCATAAATCATAACATTCTTCGCACGTTTTTGGAATTTAATTTCGTTAGACAATATTACCAAAAGAAGGCATAATGATGCCATTAAGTCCTTACCAAAAACTTAGATCAGCAACTAAATTGGCTCACATATGTAATAATGGCTCAGCCTAGCCCATGTTCCCAAGACCCAAGCCCATCCCATTTTTCTTTCTTCTTTAACAGATTTGTGCGTGAGCATAAAAAGGAAAAGAAGAAGCGCGAAGCCAGCGGAGAAAACAAAGCTCGCCCGTGAATAGGAAAAGTGGAAAAGAAGAAAGAGAAAAGGAAAAGAAGAAGCACGAAGCCTACAGAGAAAACAAAGCTCGCCTGTGAATAGGAAAAGAGGAAAAGAAAAAACAGAAATTTTCGCGTGTAGTCATTTCGAACGTCTGACAAGCCAAATCAACTCCGAATTACAATGCCCAATATGTATTCGAGCCCAAGCCCAAGCCCATTATTTGTCTAATTGGAGCAATTTTCGAAATTAGGTTGTAAATCTGAAGTTATGCCAATTTTGAACTATGAGATTTACATGATGAGTTATTGAGCTATGGATTTATATAGAAATGATAGTTTAAGGTATTGTAGAGTCATGGGGTTTGACAAAAATTGAATTCAAAGTACGGTTTGATTGGAACGAATTTATGAAGTTTCGCATAACGGTCAATTTGTGTAACGGACAAAGATGAACGTTCGCTATAAATGAGTTTTTAAGTTGGTGCGTAGGAGTCGTTTTTTCGATGATTAAGCATAGCCTAGTCGAGTTGTTAGGTTAAAGTAGAGTTTTACTTGGTTTTGACTTCGTTTTTCAATTAATTGATAAGATTTTGAGTTCGTCGATTCGAGTAACCTTTGTAGATTAGTTTTTAGCTTTCCCATGTGAGTGGTATTACCTCTTCAATGAATTTACAATCACATATCTTGAAAGTGGTAGAGATTTAATATAGTATAAGTTCTGAAAGAGCTTTTTTTTTTGCTTAAATTGGATCGAGTTTTTACTACATTTTTTGTCGGTTGACAAAGCATGGGAAGACATTATTTGAAATAGTTTGAAATGATCATTTGCAAATGTCTTAATTGAATGCTTTGTGAAAGGAATTGCCAAAAGCTATACATGATTTGTGAAATGTTTCATGAAATACTTTCTATTTGATAAATGGAATTGAGAAATATTATATAATTTGGTTTGTGAAACCGATTTATGATATGAATTATGGATTTGATTTGTGGATTTATGGAGAATGCTATTAGGGTATTGTGCCTATATTGCTATGATTAGAACCAATATAGGGGGTACGTATGCATACTATTATTAGGATGTCCTTCTTAGCCAAACCACCAGCTAATATGAATGGAGACCAAGTCAAATTGGGTAAACTTGATCATCTTTATCACAGTTGTTAAGTGTGGTCATTGTTAGATATTGAGCACTAGATTAGACGATGGATTCGATCATTGATGTTTGATTGGATTGAGATTGATCAATGAAATAAACTATTTATGGTTGATTTGTTATTATGAGTTGATATTGTTAATTGATCTTAAACGTAAAATGTTTTGTTGGACAGATTTCATGCACTTTTGATATTTATACTGAATTTGGGATTGAAGAATTATGGTATCAATTTATAAAGATGCATAGTGTATGTTAGATCTGCTTAGCAGAGATATACTACTCATAGGACTGTAGTTACTCATTTTATTCATTTTACTTGCTTTTTAGGTTCTTCAGCGAGTCGCAAGTAAGACGAGAGTGCTATCGTTATCATAAGAGAACATTTTCATAGTGGGGATTTTTTTTGTGTGAACTGTATATGGCTATGATAAAATTCTGAGTTAGTTGTTTGTTGGAGATGTATATATCTTTTTGATGAATTATAGAAATCCTGATATTGTAACCAAATGACTTTTTTATCAAATATACATATGGATATACATATTTCGATAACAGGTTGTTGACGTTTATGTTTGAGGCTACATCCATCGAGTAGTAGGACGGCTGTGTCGTTGCCCTTGCACTCGTAAAGTTGGGAGTGTGATAACGTCAACCTCTAAATATCATGCTACATTGACTGGTCACCTGTGTATGAATGTAAGCTCGAATCTGTGTTACTTTATTTGGAAAACTCTATTCAGTGGCGATTGAGACGGACCAAAGCCGGATATGCATTCGTCATTACTCGGAAATTCGGAATCAAGGCCTATCTCAATATGAGTTTAGCAATGGCTTGGCCTTGGGTCATCTGGAAATGATCGGTCAGGCCGAAATGAGCCATCATGAGCCAAACATGGGTCAGAAGCTCTCCCCCTCGCCTAAGCTGCCCAGCATGACGATCCCCTCTGCATTGGCTCGCGGCGTAAATCAATATCTTCACCCAGAGCTTCCCAATCGTTTCCCACTTTATGCTTATTTCTCTCTCTCTTATCGCCGCCACGATCCTGCATCCATCGAACAACACAGACTTGCTCTTTCCGCCCTTCACTTTGCTCGGCGGAACCTCTGTGTTCACCTCTAGCAGCATTTTAGAAGCTCGCTGAAGATACGAGTTCATTTCATTATTCTTCCCTCTATTGATCACTAGATTTTTGATCCACCAATTGGGTTCTCGATTAGATTTGGAATTGGGCATTTGGTGATCCTCAAAGAACTTTAAGGCCTCGGCAGAAGTGTCGCGGAGCCTTATTTCCCCAATTCCACTGGGCAGCATGGAAGGGTACATAACCAGAAGATAAAGCATGTACCTGGAGAGAAGCTTGCTCTCCCGAAAATGAGGGAGACCGGATTCGCTCTCCACTTTCTCTTTATCAGAGTAGTATGATAGTTCGGTGGCAATGTGCCAAGTTAGGATAACCTGGTCGAAATCCCCCTCGGTTGCCCACTCAACTTGAGAGAGGCCATAATCATGGAGTAGCTTAGCGAGAGATTTCTGAAGATCCGTGCGGACTGGCAAGTGGTACTCCTCTGTGTAGTATAGAGCTTCCTTGATATGACGGAAGACCAAATTCCTGATCTCCTTGGATACGTCTTCATGGAGGGTGTAGTGATACTTCTCCAGCTTCTCCCTGATCTTCAAGAACTCAAGCACATTTTGGCAAACCAAGGGCCTCTCTTTACTGCAAAAGCTGAGCAAGCTGAATTGGGCAATTGAATGTGACCACCTGGGTTGTCTAGGCAATCTTATAAGGTTCACGGCACGTCTCAAGGCACGGTTCTTGTCTTGCTTGCGCAACCAAACTTCACTCCAATCCGAGGAAACCAGCATCAAAATTGAATAGGTCTCAAAGAAAACAATAATGGCCAGCAACAAGTAAGTGATGGAAAGATCGACCCTCGACAGGTGAGACTTTTGGGCCCAAGAGAAGAGCACCAGCACCAGCAGAGCGGACGAGAAAGTGAACAAGCGGAGTCGGAGTCCCCACTTGGTGTAAAGCACCATTGCCTTCGTGTGGAGCAAATCGTAGATGAACCCAAGCTCGATCTCAACGATCCTAAAAGCTTTCACATAATCGATCGCCTTGAATATGGACTTGCTAGTATTCCTCTCGTCATGACTGAGTATCAACTCAACAAAGAGGCACTTGAACATCTGAAGCAGGTCATAGGATTTCACAATGGCCTCAGAATCATTCACCAGATCATCACCATTACTATGAATACCTTCTGGCACTTGGACCTCTATCACCTCATCAGCCACAACGTAATACCCCTCGGCCTGCTTCAAAGTGTACTCCTCCATGAAACGGGGGTAATTCGGGCTCGGATCAGGCGGGGCCAGCATTGACTGCTTGAGCTTGTCGTTGCTCGCCATCCAAAGAGCGCACGCTCTCTCCCCATACTTGACGAGTCCAACCAATGCCATTACCGATGAGAGGTAGGAGAGATAAGAGCTTGTCCAGGCCATGAAGATGATATATGTTGTGGCTGACGTTTGAACCGCTAGGCCAAGGCAGTGCCTGAGCCAGAGTGCATTGTCCTCCAGAGAATAGGAAGTGATTGTGTCAGGGCCACCCAAGAGAATCAGAAGCAGTGGGGACCAGAACGCGAGCAACTTGTCATTGTCACCGAGGCGACCGCCATTTCTCTCGTTCACGTCTCCAAGCTTGCTGGAGAGGACTCCAAGGGCGACGGTAGCCACGGAATCTGCAGTCAGGTACGCAGACCAGACGGCAATCCTGAGCTTGCGATTGTAGCTGGACTTCCTCTTTTGGCCAAAGAAAACGAGTACGATTTGGACCGCTAGTGTGAACAGCACCATGGCTCTCAGCTCCCACGAGTTCCAAATTTTCCTCCAGAATTCCGCACGAAGCACGTCCATTGTGATTGGTTTTCTGTTTCTCTGAGAAAGAGAGGGATGGGTTGGTGATAAGAATTTGGAAAATAGTAGAAATGCTCATCGTGAGTTAGCTCACCCAGCCGTACTTTAAAAGGAAATAGGCCTGAACACGTCACATTGAATCCGAATTCCTTGTAAATTGGAAACGAGGAGTTTTCTCGTAAATGACATTCAGTGATTGTTGATCTAGATCAAAAGTATTGCGAAAAACAATTGATCGAACGATAAATAGATAGAACAAAATATATATGGTTCAATCGGTGAGCAATGCATTATTCTATTATAAATCAAGCAACACAATGGATATTACAACCACATTCGAGTCACTTAAATATTTTAAGTGTTTCTTATCCCTAATTACAGCCAATTACTCACACGATGTCTTTTCTCATAATTGATTGCAAAACAATATCTCAATCTCACAAAGAAGTTACACAAAATCTTAATAAAATATTTTCACGACTTCAAATACTCGGGATGTAATTTATGAGCACACTACACAATTGATTGTTACAACCCAAAGCTCCTCTTGAATGCTACATAATGTAAGTCGCATCGTGGATGTAATTCACCAAGAAGAATCACTTATATAAAAGTGGATCCAAAACGTGTTACCAACTTAAACTAGAAATCTATGACAAAAAAAAAGAAATCCAAATCTAATTAGAAAACCTACTTGGATTAGACTTTTTTTCATAGGCTTAAAATCGAGATATTCTTAACAAATAAGTTGGGTGAGGAGTGAGACCGGGCCTAGCTCTGGAGGGCCATGCTTATAAAACTATTTGAATTTCTATACAAAATAAGCTGTATTAGGCAGGTCGAGGTGAGTGGGCCAGGCCTAAGAAGAGAATTGCTTTCCTAGATCTGTCTATTTTGCCCCTTGACCCGAACGGAGCAAAGTGGGCCCAATGAACCGACCTCCTGTTGATCAATTCTAGTCTTGTCATTGTCAAATGGTTGATAATGTTATGAAAACCGTGAAGTTAAAATATGTATTAATTCAAATAGCAAGGCTAGATTGTGAATAACTTTTGTTGTGCCAAATCATTCAAATTATATTACGCACACCCAGTTTATATAGATCAATACTATTATAGCCATTGATCCTGTGGGTTTTATAATGAGATATATACATTCGGTGGTTATTATAGTATTAGTCTACATATAGTATCTACATGACTTCTTATAATATTAGCCAATTTATTGATGATTGACTTGCAATGAGTTATGTTGGCGGCTTCATGACACAAATTTTCTATATATTTTATTGCAACGTTTCTTTTAGTTTTAGGTCGGGTAAATTAACAACAATGACAGATTTGTGCAAGGTATCCGAGAAACATTTAGAATTATGGGAACTAGACAGAGCCAAAAGTAAAGTCTGGAACACGAAGGACAAATGTCGCAGTACGGTTAAAGAGAAAAGACTAAAGTCACAAGAATGAAAAAAAAGAAAGATAAAGAACAAAAACAAATGAAAGTACTTAAGATTAAAGAAATGTTTGCAAATAATTTATAAAAAAATGAAATTGGCATTTTCAATAAATGAGGCATATTCAATCACTTCTTAGTAACTTATCACATCATTTTATAAGTATATTTTTCTATGTAAATTTTTCTAAATCTTCATTATTTAAGTTGAAATAGCGTTGGTCCTAGTTTTAGGAATTGGATGAGACTGGTGATATGATAATTGATCTGGACCACGACTTTCATGGGAAGAGGATCACATATTTTTTTTTTCTTTTTTACTTTTTTTTTCCAAAGTAAATAGGTGATTTGGTAAAGGAACTAGGAGATATTGACCGGCCTGTCCATCAATCAATTCTGGTCTTGTCACTGTGGAATGATTGATAATGACATGAAAACCATGAAGTTAAAATTTTAGGATTAATATAATGAAAAATCATAAACTGGTACACTTAAGATAAATTTATCCTAAATTAATTTTTTGATTAAGAAAAAGCTCAAACTGGTACACATATGATAATTTTATCAAAAACTAATTTATGATCATGAAAAACTCTAAACTAGTATACTTGTAATAAATTTACCACGAACTAATTTTTTGACTATCAAAAATTTTAAACTGGTATTTTTATGATAAATTTACCCTACGTTAGCGGACAAATTTTGTGTTTTTCGTGGTATTTATCCTATGGATTCACATCACCATATCATGTCACTGTGTGTCATACACGTTAGCAAATTTAATGGCAAAAATTGACGGAAACTAACGGAGGGTAAATTTGTCACAAGTGTACTAGTTTAAGGTTTTTTATGATCAAAAAATTAGTTTGAGATAAATTTGTCACAGGTTTACCAATTTGGAATTTTTTGTGATTAAAAAATTAATTTAAGGTAAAATTATCATAAGTATACCAATTTGGAGTTTTTCGTGGTATAAACCCAAATTTTTATTACTTCAAATAGCAAGTTTAGATTGTGAATAGTTTTTGTTATGGCTCATATGGTATTGGTGTACATCAACTATTCACGTAATAACTTCTCGTAATACTAGCCGATTTACCGATGATGAGGTATCACGGTGCATTCGCGACACAAACTTTTCTATCTTTTCTTAATCAGGTTCCTTTCAATTTTAGGTCGGGTAAGCTAACAATGATGACAAGTTTACGCAAGGCATCCGAGAAACGTGTGACATTATGTCACTGGACAGCACCAAAAGTAAAGGTCTGGAAACATGAAGGACAATAGTTAAAGTACAATTAAAGAGAAAAGACCAAAGTCACAAGAAATTATAAAAAAAAATAAAAAAAGGTAAAGAAGAATCAAGGATGAACGTACTTCAGAATTAAAGATATGTTTGCAAATAATTTTAAAACATATATATTTTTCTAAGTAAATTGTTCTAAATCTTCATTATTTTAGTTGAAACAATGATGCCTTAGTCTCGGGGATGGGATTGGATTGGACTGACGATAACGATCAGAAGTCTCGGGGATGGGATTGGATTGGACTGACGATAACGATCAGAATCTTTGAAACATGCATTTCTTTACTAGGCTTGGACCATGTCCCGACAATTAATTTGGACCGCGACTTTCATGGGAAGAGAACCACATTCTTCTTCTTTTTGCCCTTTTTGTCTTTTTTCTAGTGCAAGCAGGTGATTTGGTCAAGGTACCCGGAGATGCCAGATCGATGCATGGCATTGGTACAGTCGCATTCTCAAGAGCGATCCATTTTCATGTTTCCTTTCCCACATATAGAAGGGAACCTGAAAGTTCTTGTCTCATTTGTTGATTCCCACCATAATGTGCTCCCAAGATTCAACATTAGTAAGTAAATAGTTTTGATCATAACTCTCTATAGAGGAACTCTTTGCCCGTTAACTATAAACATCGTCTAGGAGTGGAAAGTCAAGGAAATAATGCACGTGTATAGGCTTGACAACAGGGACGTACAAGGATTATCATTGCATTAGTTGAAGTGGATATAATTGTAGGAAAATTTGCACAACTCTCCGGAACTTTTGGGATAGTAACTGTTACCGGGTACTCCTTGAACTTTCATTTTATTGCGGCCATCAAATCCTCCATTAGTTTGTGCAATGCGCATGACTTTTAAGAGAAAAAAAATGTATTTTCATTTCATGTTTTGTATGAAATCTCTCATTTACCCATAATTATTTTAAAAATGAAAAAGATA
Source organism: Syzygium syzygioides (assembly GCA_031216285.1). Classification (NCBI taxonomy): domain Eukaryota; kingdom Viridiplantae; phylum Streptophyta; class Magnoliopsida; order Myrtales; family Myrtaceae; genus Syzygium; species Syzygium syzygioides. The sequence goes on along the minus strand of CM062247.1, from coordinate 46,616,051 downwards.
GAAAATGAAGAAAAATAAATTAACTAAAATTATAATGATATTGAAAAGCTTGTTCACATTTGAACTCGATAACAAAATGTCAAATTACAGAAACCGGATATGTATTATGTATTTTTAAAAGTTAATTAATATAAAAATGATTGATCAATAAAAAATATTTCACTAGATAACCTTGTATTTCAATTAATTATGTCCTTGTACAAGTTGAGGACATCGTTTCTTTTTTAATTAATACCACGGAAAACCCCAAACTGATATACCTATGACAAATTTACCTTACGTTAGTTTTTGTTAAATTTTATCATCAAATTGTTGAGTTGGATGACATGTAATAGTTGACGAGTTTACCAATTTGGGATTTTAGCCGTCCATTTGTCACATATTTACCAATTTGCGACTTTTCATGGAATTAATCCAATTTAACGGAGGGTAACTTTGTCATAAATGCACTAGTTTGGGGTCTTTTATAGTCAAAAAATTAATTTGGGATAAATTTGTCACATGTGCACCAGTTTGAAATTTTTGGTGGTCAAAAAATTAATTCGAGGTAAATTTGTTGCGGATATACTAGTTTGGAGTTTTTCATGGTATTAACCCTTTCTTTTTATAATTTCTCAGATATTTTTGTGACAAATCATTTTTTACATTAACTAACCATTTTACAGATACATAAGGACTAACCAGTTCATGTTTATTCTCATTCTTGAAATATGTTATTTAGTTCTATTGGAGTGGTTGCATTCACCAAAATCTTGGAATATAGGAATGGGAGCAAGCCAAATTAACTAAAATACTAATAATAGAAAAAATAAATATAAATAATAATATTTAACAATGAAAATTCTTGAAATTTGGTGAATGCAAGCACTCTAATAGAACTAAACAACATATTTCAAGAATGAGAATAAACCCAAACTGGTTAGTCAATATGTATATGTAAAATGGTTAGTTAATGTGAAAAAATGATTTGTCCCAAAAATATGTAAGAAATTATAAAAAGAAAAGGTTAATATCATCAAAAATTTCAAATTGGTACACATGTGATAAATTTACCTCAAACTAATTTTTTGACTACAAAAAACCCCAAATTGGTACAGTTTTGACAAATTTACCCCAAACTAATTTTTGACCATCAAAAACCCCAAATTGGTATACTTGTGACAATTTACCATCCATTAAATTGAATTAATACCACAAAAAATCACAGATTGATAAACATATGGCAAACAAAGGGATAAAATCCTAAATTGGTATATCCATTAACTGTCATATGTCATCCAATTCAGTAATTTGACTGTAAAATTTAACATAAACTAATGAAAAATAAATTTATCACAGATATACCGATTTATGATTTTTAATAATTAAAAAATTAATATAGGATAAATTTATTATAAGTGTACCAGTTTAAAATTGTTTATGATATTAACTCTTTAATACTATTGACCAACCAGCAGTAACAGTAGAGGTCTGCTCACCTCTTGCATTATTATTGCTTCTTCGGACTTTACTTGACTTTTGCCTCGTGTTCTTTCTAACGAGGTAAGTTAAGATGACATCACCCACTCGAGTGGGCATAGGCAGAACATGGACCGCAAGATCTCCGACCGGTAGCCGGTGAACCTATTTCACCTAAGGTAGAACTACCCGTCATCGCTGTACTTGTGTCGCATCACCGGTCTCACTGCCTTGAAGAAAGCAAAAAATGAAAATCACCATGACACGCTGATTACACTTTAGCACAACCTCTAAATGCTAAACATTCACTTTGGTCAAACAAAAATCCTAAAAGAATTATGTTTTTTCCTTAAGCTATTTTTCACAAAACCCCATATAGCTTAAGGAAAAAATTTTTTTGATCTGACTCAAGTGCATCGGTTCAAGCATAATCGGTTCGGTTCAAGCATAGATCCTGATGGTTCGGTTCGAGTTTTCAAAAAACCCAAACCGAATCCAACCGTCTTTGCTTTTTAGGTCAACGTCAACTTGCACAAACGGTCTTGTCTAGGCTTATTTTATGGAGAGAGAGAGAGAGAGAGAGAGAGAGAGAGAGAGAGAGAGAGAGAGAGAGAGAGAGAGAGATGTGTGTGTGTGTGTGTGTGTGTGTGTTGATGTCCCAGGCCCACATTTTGGAATCCAACGCTGCTTTTGTCAATTGCATATGATGCTTGTGTCATCGGTCGATAGTTTGTGAACGACCCATGCGGCGACTTAGGCTTCCTTGGATCGTTGGAACGCTTAGACCAAGCCTTTTCTCAATCACTCACTTGCTCATCTGGATCATAGAGAGAGATTCTAGAGAGATCATAGAGAGAAATTTTAGAGAGAGAAACTCTGGGAGAAAATGAAAATGCTTCTTATTGATTTGGATGATTCAAATGAAAAGGAGGACACTCATTTATATAGTAGAGGACCTATGATTACATACGTTGATTGACTCTCTTGAACGGGTTGCTGAGATCGCATTGTTCCCGTCTATCACCTAGTGTCATTTATGCAGAGAACTCTCCAAAATATGGCACAATTACCATCTCGCCCGTCCCTGGGAATGTTCCAAAAGCTCCATTAGGATTTGGATAAGCATTCTTTGATGATGCACGGTCCTCAGTGCTTAAAAACCTCTCGACCGTGACATTCTCGCCCACCCATTTGAGCGATGTCCTCGGCACTCTCAACTCGGGGTTGTTCAATGGCTTCTTGGAGTGCTTCGAATTCTTCCGAAGTCTCTTGGCCTTTGTCTTCTCGGCTTGTCGGGCATTTGGCTCCTTTGTTTTGGTTTTTTCCATGTTGGTTGGCAAGACCACCACTTCCAGGAATAGGACATGGATCGACATTTCATGTTGAGGAGGATGGACCACCTTCGGTTTTGGCTCGGTGCGGGGCTCGGGCACAGACTTCTGAACTCTTGGTCCCTCGTCCACGCATCGGATTGTGGAGAGGACTTTTGCTTTGGTCACACCGTGGACATTGGGATTATGGATGGGCACTCCGGGTTAGTGATGATGATCATATTGGTCCTTAGGTGTATCATGGCCCTTGCCATATTGAAGAATTCCATACCTAAAATGAGATCGTAATCATCGAGTGGAATTACCTCGAATGGGAGTTTGCCTATCCATCCTCCAACTTGGAGCTCCACATTTTTGGCCACTTCCACGACTGGTATGTCCTTTGAATTGGCAGCCTTGTAGCGATAATGAGTTGGCTCAATGCGAAGTCCTAAGCTCTTGGCTGGTTCACTTGACATAAACAAGTTCGAAGCACCCGTATCGACCAAGACAAAGAGGGATCTGCCATGTACCTTGACCTCAACGAATGATAGATTCGAACTTGTGGACTTCTTCTTGGGTGGTGCTTTGTCTTTCATGGAGTTGATCGTATTGAGAGTCTTTACAGTTCCGAGTCGCACCTCGCATTTTTGTTTCTCTTGTTTTGGCTCTTCATCATCTTCTACGTCGAGAATCGCGTTGATTTTGTGCTTCTTCAAGCGTTTTTGGGTCCAGTGGGGACCGTTGCAATTGAAGCACGGGGATAGCGGTGGAGTCTCAAACTTGTTCTTATAATTCCCTTGGGGTCGATTCCACTTTGGATCGCTTGACTTGGACGATCCTTCTCCCCATGTCTTCTCACATCCACTATGGTCTCTTTGGCCATGGTTGTGATCACTATGTACGTCTTTTCGACCACGGACAACTTGGTCTTCTTCATCATCGTGGTGGTAATCTGACCTCCACCCGCTTCCTCTTGACTTTGGGGACTCCTTGGTGAAGTCGGCAAGAGACTTGACCGTGGTTAGCGCTCATGAGAGGCTTCAGACGTCCCTTCATTTGAGCTTGAGCAGTGCCCATGACTTCAATCCATCCATGAACGCCCCAAGAGCCTCCTCCTTCCCAAGGTTGGGAATTTGGAGCTTGAGCTCGATGAATTACTTCACGTACTCTCGGACCGTGCCTCGTTGCTCAAAGCGATGGAGCTTGCTACGGGCTTCTCGTTGAGCAAACTTGGGGAAGAAGTAGTCCTGAAATTCCTCTACAAAACCATCCCAAGTATTGATGGGATCGGCACCACGCTTTGTCTTGTCGCACCTATTATGCCACCAAAGCATGACATTATCAACTAGGAACATCGAGGAGGTTCGTACCTTGGCCGAGTCTTCTTGGATCCCAATGGCATCAAAGTATTGCTCCATGCTTCATAGGAAGTTGTCCACCTCTTTGGTGGAGCGATTGACTTTGAATTCCTTTGGTTTCGGCACATATGGCTATTGTGCCGCTCGAATGGGTAATGCACCATTTGTAATGCTTGCTTTGCATAGGGCGAGCTTGGTCTTGAGCTCTTGCAACTCCATCTTCAAGGCTTCAACCTCGGCTTTGGAGTTGCCTTCTTTGAACTCCACGACTTCAAGCTTTAGAGTCTCGACTGATGCTTTGAGGGCATTGTCCCTCTCGAACAAGGGGTCCGTCATATGATTGACGATGTTTATGAATTCATGGCGAAGAGTTCCTTCGACCTTGTTGATCCGCCCTTTGACTTCATCGAGTTCTTCAATGAACTCCAACATTGCGTTTCTCATCCTCGTGAGCTTCTCATCGACCACAGCCAAGGCATCCAACAAGCCATCTCTTCTTCTGGATCTCCCACGAGTTCTTTGTTGGACACCCGATTCTTGGGAAGCCCTTTCATTCATAATCACCGAAGCGAGTTGATCTTGGTTCAACATTCTTGCGACTAGTTGGTGTGCTCCTTGATTTCCTTGGACGGACTTTCTACTTGCTCCAATACCACTTGTCACAGGTCGATAGTTTTGGGAACGACCCATGCGGTGACTTAGGCTTCCTTGGATTGTTGGAATGCCTAGGCCAAGCCATTTCTCGATCACTTACTCGGATCGTAGAGAGAGATTCTAGAGCGAGAAGCTCTGGGAGAGAGTGGAAATGCTTCTTATTGATTTGGATGATTCAAATGAGGAAGACACCCCTTTATATAGTAGAAGACGTCAAATTACATACGTTGATCGACTCTTGATCGGGTGGCCGAGATCGCATCGTTCCCGTCTACCACCTACTGGCATTTATGCTGAGAACTCTCTAAAATACGGCACAATTACCGTCTCGCCTATCTCTGGGAATGTTTCAAAAGTTCCGTTAGGGTTTGGACAAGCATTCTTTGATGATGCACAGTCCTCCGTGCTTGAAAACCTCTCGACCGTGACACTTGGATATATCTTTGTTTCAAGCTGAAGCAGTGAAGAAAGTTGCTTTTCTTTAGAAAGTTAAAATCAAGAGAAATGGTGATAGATTTACACTAATTTTTCAAACCTTATTTGGTTTAAATTAGGTATGGCTACTAAACGAAAAATTTTAAAACAATTCAATGGATCTTTTTAGTTTTATTAACTACAACAGCAAAGTATGTCTAGGTTAATAAAGTATACACCAATAACTATTTAAGTACTAACCTAATAAATTAATGTTACTATTAGTGGGATGAGTTTCTTTTTTCTAATTAATGTAAAGAATAGTGAGCTATATCGTGACGTGGCTATAGAATTTTATTCTAGTCACTTTGCTATTTGTATGTTAGATATTCTTATTTCCATGTAACCTTGAAGTTGAAGTGTATGTAATCTAACTGAACCTTTCCCTGCTGACCCAAGAAAAAAAAAGTCTGACCTTTCTTTGTCGTTGTACTCTATATATAAATCTCGTTTTGAAAAACTACGTACTTATATGAATTAAGCATAGTACCTGGATATGTGGTGGTTGTCTCATTTCTTATACTTCTCATAGTTACCCTTACATTAGAGATTCTTAAAAATCGGCAAAAGAACACTATAAGTACCATAACTTATTACGGCGCTCATTTTGGTGCCATAACTTTTTTTTGGATCACTTTAGTGCTAAAATTTTTGAAAAATGATCACTTAAGTGCTAAAATTTTTGAAAAACAATTACTTAAGTGCCAACTCCGGTGCCGTACACAATTTTTCGCCGGAAATTCGACGTGGTATTTTTTTATTAATTTCTGAAGCTGACGTGGCTCGCCAGAGTCTCGCCGAAGATTGACTCTTAAGTGATCGTTTTTCAAAAGTTTTAGCACTTAAATGATCGTTTTTCAAAAATTTTAACACTTAAGTGATCATTTTTCAAAAATTTTAGCGCTGAAGTGATCCAAAAAAAAGTTATGACACTTAAGTGATCGTTTTTTCTCTGACTTGACACCAAAGTGATCCGAAAAAAAGTTATGACATCAAAGTGAGCGCCGTACACAAGTTATGGCACTTATAGACAAAAATTTTAGCGCTGAAGTGATCCAAAAAAAGTTATGACACTTAAGTGATCGTTTTTTCTCCGACTTGACACCAAAGTGATCCGAAAAAAAGTTATGACATCAAAGTGAGCGCCGTACACAAGTTATGGCACTTATAGTGTCCTTTTGCCCTTAAAAATCAAACTGCCTACCAAAGTCAATTCACTAAGTGACCATCAAATTCACAGAATTATTTGGGCTACCGACTACATCCATTCTATCAAGTAACTATCAAATTTCTCGGGAAAAAAATATAAAAAAAGTCATAAACCTATCGCATTGATGCCAATTTGAAAGACTGTTGGTAATCTGGAGAGCATTACACTCAGTAATTTCTCCAGAGGAAAATGAACATCTTCCACACCCATTGCACTATCAATGGAAAGTGTGTACGATGAGTCCAATTTAGCCTTAAACATGTCACATTAGTATCAATTGAGTCAATTTAGCCAATTTAATCGGAAAATTGCTGACGTGGATGCTGGAGATCCTACGTGACACTGTCGGCACTAACGTAATAAAATTTTAAATAATTTTTTGAATTCTTTTATTAATTTCTTTTCCCTTTTTTTCCTTTTCTTTTTCTTTGGCCATGGCCATAGGCGAGGGCCCATGAGGCTTTGGTGTTTCCAAAAAGATAAATTTATCATTCATTAGATTTGATTTAATTATATTGTATACATCTACTAGCATCGAGGCACACGTTTCAATTTTGAGTGATTATATCTGAAGAGAAAAAAAAAAAGAACCACTTTACAAGAAATCGGAAAATTATCAAAAAAATCTTAAACCTATTATATTGGTACCAATTTAGTTTTAAACCTTTTAATTGGACCAATTTAGTCTTAAAAATTGTCACGTTATACCAATTGAGTCAATCTAACCAATTTAGGTTGAAAATTGCTGACATGGACGCTGGCTGTCGTAAGTGGCACAGTCACATTTTTTTATATAATTTTTTCCTTTTTTTCTTTCCTTTTTTCCATTTCTTTTCCTTTGGTGTGTGGCCGGTACTCGGCCATGGCCGACGACTGACCACAGGCGAGGGCTAGCGAGGGTCAAGCCCTCGCTAAAGGCCGCAACCATGCTATTTGCTATATACCCTCTCTCAAAATTAGTTCGTATATTTATTTTTAGGGTTAATACCATGAAAAATCCCAAACTAGTACACCAGTGATAATTTTACCCAAAAATGATTTTTTGATCACCAAAAATACCAAACTAGTACATATGTTACAAATTTACCCCAAACTAATTTTTTGACCACTAAAGACCTCAAACTAGAATATTTGTGACAAATTTATCCTTTGTTAATTTCCGTTAAATTAGATTAATACCATAAAAAATCGCAATCTAGTACATCCGTGACAAACAGAGGGTAAAACATAAAACTAGTATATTAGTTAACTATCATGTGTCATTTAACAAAGTAATTTGATAGTAAAATTTAACAGAAACAAACTTCGGATAAATACGTCATAGGTGTACCATTTTTGGATTTTTGATCGTCAAAAAATTAGTTTTGGGTAAAATTATCACATATGTACCAATTTGGGTTTTTCGTTGTATTAACCTTTATTTTAATATGATGAAGGTTGGTATGATTGATTAGTTACTTCAAGGGCATTCGAATTGACATACAAGAATAAATGTTGGTAACTCGTTAAATTGTTAGTAATCTTGAAAGCATAAAGAATTCTTGGTACATTTTTTTTTGGTAAGGATTCTTGGTACATTTTTTAATCAAGCAAGATACTAAAATTAGCTGATATCTCAATGTGACGAATGTCGGCATATCACTCAAATTAAAATTGATAATTTCAATAAAAGTTCATAACTTCAAAAGGTGTTGGTAACTCTTAAAAATAAATATTGGTACATTATTAAAATAGTTTAAGGAGTTTTGATACTATTCAAAACCAGGATAAAATGTTACCAAGTAATTAAAATATGTTGTTATATTGACAGATATTGGTATATCAGTCAAATTAAGATTGATAATTTCAATTTCCGCGGTGTTGGTAAGCCATAAAAATAAATGTTGATAGATTGTTAAAATAGTTGGTAATTTTTGACGTATGCATAAAAAATTAATTATGAAAGTATGAGCTTTCTCGTGCTCACTTGCTCTGCACTTTCATCTCAGTTTAGATATGAGTTTTTCTAAATTGAGTTAATTATGAAAGTATGTTACGAATACAAGTTAGGTTGGGTATGGGTTGGGTTTGGGTCTGATCGTGTATGGGCAACTAGATTTGCATTGCATAAAATTAAGTTTATTTGAGTCGGACCATTCTCGACCTGACCCAAACCTAACTCGATCCACCCATTTGACGGGTCTAGTTGCTAGTCAAACCATTAGTCCAGTCGCTCTAGAAACAAGAATCATAAATCATAACATTCTTTGCACGTTTTTGGAATTTAATTTCGTTAGACAATATCACCAAAAGAAGGCATAATGATGCCATTAAGTCCTTTCTAAAAGCTTAGATCAACAACTAAATTGGCTCACATATGTAATAATGGCTCAACCTAGCCCATGTTCCTAAGACCCAAGCCTATCCCATTTTCCTTTCTTCTTCAACAGATTTGTGCATGAGCATAAAAAGGAAAAGAAGAAGCGTGAAGCCAGCGGAGAAAACAAAGCTCGCCCGTGAATAGGAAAAGTGGAAAAGAAGAAGGGTGAAGCCAGCGGAGAAAACAAGGCTCGCTTGTGAATAGGAAAAGAGGAAAAGAAGAAAGAGAAATTTTCACGTGTAGTCATTTCGGACATCCCGACAAGCTGAATCAACTCTGAATTACAACGCTCAGTAAGTATTCAAGCCCATTATTCTCCTAATTAAGGCAATTTTCGAAATTAGGTCGTAAATCCGAAGTTATGTCAATTTTGAATTACAAGATTCAATTGAGGAGTTAATGAGTTGTGAATTTATATAAAAATGATAGTTTAAAGTATTGTAGAGTCATAGGGTTTGAAAAAATCGATTTCAAACTACGGTATGATTGGAACAAATTTATGAAGTTTCGCATAACGGTCAATTTGTGTAACGGACAAAGATAAACGTTCGCTATAAACGAGTTTTTGTGTTAGCCCGGAGGAATCATTTTATCGACAATTAAGCATAGTCTAGTTGAGTTATTAGTTAAAGTAGAGTTTTACTTGGTTGTAACTTTGTTTTTCAATTAATTGATAAGAGTACGAGTTCATCGATTTGAGTAACCTTTGTAGATTGGTTTCAGCTTTCCCATGTGAGTGTACCTCTTCAATGAATTTACAAACTCATATCTTGAAAGTAGTAGAAATTTAATATAGTATAAGTTATGACAGAGCAATTTTCTTGCATAAATTGGATCAACTTTTTACTGCCTTTTTAGTCAGTTGACAAGGCATTGGAAGACATTATTTGAAATAGTTTGAAATAATAATTTGTAAATGTCTTAATTAAATGCTTTGTGAAAGGAATTGCCAAAAGCTATATGTACTGATTTGTGAAATGCTTCATGAAATACTTTCTATTTGATAAATGGAATTAAGAAAGATTATATAATTCAGTTTATGAAACCGATTTATGATATTAATTATGGATTTGATTTGTGGATTTATGGAGAATGCTATTAGTGTATTGTGCCTATATCTCTATGATTAGAACCCATGTAGGGGATACGTATCCATACTATTATTATGATGTCTTCTCGGCTGAACCACCGACTGATATAAGTGGAGACCAAGCCAAATCGGATAAACTTGGTCGCCTTTGTCACGGGCGTTAAGTGTGACTATAGTTAGATATTCAGCATTAGATTGGACGATGGATTCGATCATTAATGTTTGATTTGATTGAAATTGATCAATGAAATAGACTATTGATAGTTGATTTGTTATTGTGAGTTGAAATTGTTGATTGATCTTAAACGTAAAATGTTTTGTTGGACAAATCATCCACTTTTGATATTTATATTGAATTTGGGATTGAATGTCACACCCCAAGCCCCGACAGGATCGCGACACCCCTCCGATGGCCATGTTGAATGCAACGTCTCTGGACGTGTCGCTGACCCAAACGAAACACTCAAAGTTGTACGCAAGCGAAAGAGAAATTTAAACAACTCAGACAATTAATAAAGACAAAGAGGTAGTACATACACAAATCAATAAACTCATAACATTAGCTTGAAACCACAAATATTCAAATGAGGGACCTTTAAGATTCGCATCCACCTTCATCGTAAAAAAGGAATAGGTGGTAGGGTAGGCTAGCTAGCTGCACAAAAAGAAGGCTCTACCAAAAAGTGCTTCTAAGCCTGGCACGGCCAGCCCTTACTGTGCCCAATCAGGATCAAACCCTGAAGACTCAGACTCTGTATCAGCTTCGATCTCAATTGGCTCATCTTTGGGCTCCAGCTCCATGGGCTCTCCATCAGACTCGAACTCAGACTCGAAGGGTTCAACTACAGGTTCCGACTCCAGGTCAAACTCCATCGGGTTCGGTTCTGGTTCCAGGTCAGGGCTTTCAGGGATGAACTCCGGATCGATAACTTCACCATCAGAAGGGACAACTTCCATTGGGTCCCAATCCCCTAATCCTGCCACTAAACCCCTTTGGGGAACATCAAAACCTTGTATCGGCCCCATCAATTCCTGGTCATTCTCTCGATATAGCCAAGCCAAAAACACTATGGGCTTTTAGTTCACGGTGCCCACGTCTACATGCACTACACTAGCATGCCTATAGTACACCATGTTCTCCCCCACTAGATACTCCATCACCATGTGTTCGATATGCATGGGTATCCCAAAATGCCGAGACGGCATGATCAAGGATGGGGATCTGAAAAGGTTTGCACTACAGCAATGAAAATAAATCTTAATAAGCAGACAACCTATACCCCACCTAGGCCAATGCGTACCCAGATGAGTTTTAACATGCAAACTAACCGATAACATATATAATTCACATCAATGGACTTACCTCGCCATCCAATCACATGCCCCCACTGCACATTAGTCAAATCATGATCATGAAATAATGTCTCAAGAATATAACACGATCATTTAAGCGCTATCCACACTCGCACCCAACCAATGCAACCAAACATTCACACGTACCATCAATCGATCCAATCAAACATCTACACGTACCATCAATCAATCCAATCAAACATCCACACGTACTTTCAGCCAATCCAACCTATCACATTTTGCACACGGGCCCAACCAACCATCTCACAACTTACGCCACTGCGCCTTAGGTTCATAATTACAGCCCGCACCAATACGCCTCAGGCTCATTCTCACAGCCCGTGCCAATGCACCTTAAGCTCAGCCCTCTGATCAATCTGGACTCAATCCCGCGTAATCATGCCTCGGGACATTTCTTTCTTTCCAATGACCCGTGTAAACACACCTTAGGCTTGTTCATGCCTTTCTCGCCGCACCTGTGCAATCATGCCTTAAGTTGGCAATCATCCGATCAATCCGGGCTTTTCTCATGCACAAGCACCACAACACAATTCGTCATTTTCACAAGTCGTACCATTCAAATTTAAGGCATGCTCATTACATTGTCCTACTAACCCGACATTCAAGCTGGCCACATTCAGATATCAAAATCACTATCAAACGCCATGACAACTAGCCAATCATTTCATCTCAGTCAATCACTTAATATGCCACAATATCATCACAATTAAACCTGCTAACCGATCACATTTAATTCAACCAATTTATCCCCATCTCATCCCCTAAACTGGTACTAATCAATCCCTAAATAAATCTAATAATACTCAAAGTACTAGGTAGGGTTTAGGGAGTCACTTACCTAAGTTTAGCCCGGAAAAAATCCACACAAGCTCAAAATAGCCCAAGTGAATAGTGACTGGCTTAGCACAAGCAAGGGCGCGACGGGCGTGAGGCTCGGTACACAGCCTAGTGACTCAGCGCAGTGCTCGGCCACGGCTTAGGACACTCGGCCACGGCAAGGGCAGCGGCTAGGCAACCGGCCAGGTTGTCCGGCCACAGCTGGGCAGTAGCCTGGCTATCTAGCCACGGCCTAGGCACACTCAGGCTGGCTGGCCGGCTAGGATGGGTGAGCGGTGGCGGCGACGACGATAGCTACAATGGTGGCGGCGGTGATGGCGATGGCGACGGTGGCAACAACGACACAGCGACGAGCTCGGCGATTATCTCGGCCAAAGAAGGCGACAGCAGCATCATGTCGGGTAGCAGGGGCGACGGCAGTGCAGCGATGAGCTGGTCCTGGTGAGCTAGCATGGCGACACAGCACGCGAGCTGGTCCCAACAAGCTGGCACGACGATGGCGCGGAGGGAAGGAAGAGGAAAGCTGAGCGATAGTGGCGAGGGAGAGGAAGAAGTAGAGCTGAGGGGGTGAGCCGGCAGCGACGGGGCGGCACAGCATGGCGGTTGGCAACGCAGGGTCGGCCAATGAGCAATTAAGCAGCACCGGGCGGGCTACTGGCATGGTCGCGAGCTGGTGATTTCAAGGTAACGGGTGACGATGCAACTCGACTGGGTGGAGCGACGGTCAAGGGTGGCACGGCGAAGTGGAGCAGGATGGCTGGCTGGGCAATGTCGAGCCATGACAGAAGTGGCGGCGATCGGGCATGGCGAGCTCGAGCAGCAAGCTAGGCACGAAAGAGAGGGAGAGAACAGTCGGTCGTGAGTAGCAGCTGGCGGACGATGCGGCGCGGCAGTCGAGCTGGCTGGCGACGGTGGCGATGCACAGCGGTTAGGCGACGAGCAACGATTGGGCAAGCAGAACAGAAGTAGGAGCAGAACCAATCAGGGCTAAGGAAGAAGGAAGGAAGGAAGAAGAAGAAGAAGAAGACAAGCAAGAAAAGAAAAGAAAAGAAAGGAAGAGAGAGGGAGTAACGTGAGCAAGAAAAGGGGGAAGAGACGTGTGCATGGGGGAGAAACGTACACGACAGAGGGGGAAGAGAGAGAGAGACAAAAGTTAATTTTTGTCATCGAGTGCGTTCCAATGGTCACAATTTGAATTAAAAAACAATCTAATGATCCACAAAAATCCTAATTAATAATTAGGAAAAATGGCCAAAAGAAATAAAATAAAACACACTACGAAGGAGGTCTACTAATCAAAATCCGCACTCGATCAAAATTTCACTTTTCGCATATTCCGGAAAATATCGAGACTCGCCACAATAATATCGACACTGTCCTATTAAATTTGTTCTGGAACTCCGAGAAATTCGACATCAAAGTTTGGGTTCTAAAGAATGACCAAATTCAATCGAGTGCAATTCTAGTGAAATCTCTAATTTAAAAATAATAACCCATGAGTAATCAGTTTTGGGTGAGATTTTATTATAAGCGCACTGACAAAATACCCGTTTTATAAATCCCAAAAATGGCCCGAAATTCGCAATGTCACATTGAAGAATTATGATATCAGTTTATAAAGATGCATAGTGAATATTAGATCTACTTAACAGAAATGTACTACTCATTGGGCTGGGAGTGCTTATTTTATTTATCTTACTTGCTTTTTAGGTTCTTCAGTGAGCCGTAAGTAAAACGAGAGCACTATCGTTATCAGAGGAGAACATTTTCATAGTTGGGATTTTTTTGTATGAGTTATATATGGCTATGATAAACTTATGAATTAGTTATTTGTTGACAATGTATATATATCTTTTTTATTGTAACCAAACGGCTCTTTTGTCAAATATATATGGATGAACATATTTCGATAACAGATTGTTCATGGTTATGCTTGAAACTTCATCTTTCGAGTAAAAGGACGGTTGTGTCATTGCCCCTATACTGTAGAGTTGGGGGAGTGACAACATCAACCACTAAATATCATGCTACATTGACTGATCACCTGTGTATGAATGTAAGCTCGAATCTGGGTTACTTTATTTGGAAGACTCCATTCAATGGCGATTGAGACGGACCAAACCCAGATATCGATTCGTCATTATTCGGAATCAAGGCCTATCTCAATATGAGCTTAGCAATGGCCTGGCCTTGGGCCTTTTGGAAATGACCAGTCAGGCCGAAATGAGCCATCATGAGCCAAACATGGGTCAGAAGCTCTCCCCCACGCCTCAGCTGCCAAGCATGGCGATTCCCTCTGCATTGGCTCGCGGCGTAAATCAATATCTTCACCCAGAGCTTCCCAATCGTTTCCCACTTTATGCTTATTTCTCTCTCTCTTATTGCCGCCACGATCCTGCATCCATCGAACAACACAGACTTGCTCTTTCCGCCCTTCACTTTGCTCGGCGGAACCTCTGTGTTCACCTCTAGCAGCATTTTAGAAGCTCGCTGAAGATACGAGTTCATTTCATTACTCTTCCCTCTATTGATCACTAGATTTTTGATCCACCAATTGGATTCTCGATTAGATTTGGAATTGGGCATTTGGTGATCCTCAAAGAACTTTAAGGCCTCGGCAGAAGTGTCGCGGAGCCTTATTTCCCCAATTCCACTGGGCAGCATGGAAGGGTACATAACCAGAAGATAAAGCATGTACCTGGAGAGAAGCTTGCTCTCCCGAAAATGAGGGAGGCCGGATTCATTTTTCACTTTCTCTTTATCAGAGTAGTATGATAGTTCGGTGGCAATGTACCAAGTTAGGACAACCTGGTGGAAATGCCCCTCGGTTGCCCACTCAACTTGAGAGAGGCCATAACCAACGAGTAGCTTAGCGAGAGATTTCTGAAGATCTGTGCGGACTGGCAAGTGGTACTCCTCTGTGTTGTATAGATCTTCCTTGACATGACGGAAGACCAAATTCCTAATCTCCTTGGATACGTCTTCATCGAGGGTGTACTGATACTTCTCTAGCTTCTCCCTGATCTTCAAGAACTCGAGCACATTTTGGCAAAACCAAGGGCCTCTCTTTACTGCAAAAGCTGAGCAAGCTGAATTGGGCAATTGAATGTGACCACCTGGGTCGCCTAGGCAATCTTATAAGGTTCACGGCACGTCTCAAGGCACGGTTCTTGTTGTGCTTGCGCAGCCAAACTACACTCCAATCCGAGGAAACCAGCATCAAAATCGTATAGGTCTTGAAGAAAACAATAATGGCCAGCAACAAGTAAGTGATGGAAAGATCGACCCTCGACAGGTGAGACTTGTGGGCCCAAGAGAAGAGCACCAGCACCAGCAGAGCGGACGAGAAAGTGAACAAGCGGAGTCGGAGTCCCCACTTGGTGTAAAGCACCATTGCCTTCGTGTGGAGCAAATCGTAGATGAACCCAAGCTTGATCTCAACGATCCTAAAAGCTTTCACATAATCGATCGCCTTGAATATGGACTTGCTAGTATTCCTCTCGTCATGGCTGAGTATCAACTCAACAAAGAGGCACTTTGAGCATCTGAAGCATGTCATAGGATTTCACAATGACCTCAGAATCATTCACCAGATCATCACCATTACTATGAATACCTTCCGGCACTTGGACCTCTATCACCTCATCAGCCACAACGTAATACCCCTCGGCCTGCTTCAAAGTGTACTCCTCCATGAAATGGGGGTAATTCGGGCTCGGATCAGGCGGGGCCAGCATGGACTGCTTGAGCTTGTCATTGCTCGCCATCCAAAGAGCGCACACTCTCTCCCCGTACTTGATGAGTCCAACCAATGCCATTACTGATGAGAGGTATGAGAGATAAGAGCTTGTCCAGGCCATGAAGATGATATATGTTGTGGCTGACGTTTGAACCGCTTGGCCAAGGTAGTGCCTGAGCCAGAGTGCATTGTCGTCCAGAGAATACGAAGTGATTGTGTGAGGGCCACCCAAGAGAATCAGAAGCAGTGGGGACCAGAACGCGAGCAACTTCTTGTTGTCGCCGAGGTTGTTGGTTTTTTAGTCGAGAGAGGAAAGACAACAGACTTAAGAAAGGCGTATGAAAGGAAAGACAACTTTTTTTATAACTTCAGCAAACATTACAATTTAAAGGAAAGAAAAATAACTAACCACTAACAACATGGCCCTACAAATAAACCACGATCAACAGCACTAATAAAAATAGCTTAACCGCTTCCTAAAGACTAGGACAACCATTTAACAAATTGAAATAACAAAAACATATGCTGTACATGGACATGTTTCAGTCCCAAAGCATATTCCTAACACTCCTCCTTGCTTTAGGAGCTGCAAACACCAATTTTCTGCCTCAAAAACTTGAACTTGCTGATTGGAAGGGGCTTTGTAAATAGATCTGCCAGCTGATCTTCAGACTTGCAATAAACCAAAGTCACAAATTCTTCTTTTTGCACTTCTCTCAGAAAGAATAGCTTGATGTTGAAATGCTTAGTTTCCCCATGAAACACAGGATTGTGGGAAATAGCAATGGTAGCTTGGTTGTCAACAAATATCTTAGTGTTTTCTTTCTGCTCAAGATTGAGATCCATTAGAATTTTCCTCAGCCACAAAGCTTGATTAACAGAAGCTGTTGCAGCAACAAACTCTACTTCAGCAGTGGATTGAGCCACAGTTTCTTGCTTCTTTGAGCTTCAAGAGAAAACACCAGATCAAGAACAAAACAGTAGCTTGAAGTGCTTCTCATATCATCAATGGAACCTCCCCAATCACTGTCAGAAAAACCAACCAGCTTGAACTCCTTGCTTTTCGTGAATTTGACACCAAAATCACTTGTCCCTTTAACATATCGAATCACTCTCTTGGCAGCCTTGAGATGCAATTCACTTGAGCAATGCATAAATATGGACAAAATACTTACAGCATTCAAAATTTCAGGCCTTGTTGCTATGAGATACATTAAGCAACCTAGCTAACTCTTGAAATATCCCTCATCAACTTTATCCGCACCATCTTCTTTGTATAGCTTCTCCTTTTGATTTATAGGAGTGCTTACTTCCTTGCATTCTTCAAGCTTAAACTTTTTGAAGATCTCCTTCACATACTTCTTCTGGCAGATGAAAACCTCATGCTCAGCTTGCTTAATTTCCATTCCAAGAAAGAATGACATTAAGCCGAGATCTATCATCTCAAAGACCTTCATCATTTCATGTTTAAACTCCTCAACCAGCTTTGCATCATTTCCTATCAGCAAAAGATCATCGACATAAAGAGAAACTATGAGAACATCATTGCTTAGACGTTTGACATAAAAAGTGGCCTCAGACATTTCAAAGCCTAAGCTAAGCAAATAGTCATCAATTTTGCTGTACCAAGTTCTTGGAGCTTGCTTCAAACCGTAAAGAGCTTTCTTGAGAAGAAACACCTTGTCCTCCTCTCCTTTCTTCTCAAATCCTTCAGGCTGTTCAACATAAATTTCTTCCTAAAAAACACCATTTAGAAATGCTAATTTTACATCAAGTTGATATACTCTCCAATTCATTTGAGCAGCTACAGCAAGTAGAATTCTTATGGTGTCCAATCGAGCAACTGGTGCAAAGGTATCTGAGTAGTCCACGCCAAAAACTTGAGCATAGCCCTTTACCACAAGTCTTGCCTTATGTTTGTTGATAGAGCCATCAGCATTGAGCTTGGTTCTGAACACCCACTTGACTCCAATTACTTTTCTATCTTGAGGCCTTTTCGCTGGAATCCATGTGTTGTTCTTCTCTATCATGGACAGCTCCTCCTTCATTGCAGCTATCCACCTTTGATCATTTCTTGCTTCTTCATAATCTATAGGTTCACAAACAGCAATGTTGCATCTTTGATAAATGTCAGAGAGCAACCTAGTTCCTCTCACGGGGACATTATCTACTATTTCATTTTGTCTTTCTTCATCTTCTTCAATGCTTGAACCAAAGAGCTTGAATTTTGGCTCTACCACGATCTGACTTCTCTTCTTTGCATCATCCCAGTTCCACTCTTCATCCTCCACGAAGTGGACATCCCTGCTAACTATAACATTTCCAGTTTGTGGCTGGAAAATTTTATAGGCCTTGTTAACTGTACTGTAGCCTATAAAAATACCCAATAAAACTCTTCTATCTAGCTTGTCATGCTTACTCTGTGGAATATGAGTGAAGCACAAGCAACCAAAAGCTTTAAGATATTTTAGAGTTGGTTTGTAACCATACTATGCCTCATATGGTGTCTGATCTTTCATTGCCTTTGTGGGAAGTCTGTTTTGAAGAAACACAGCCATACTTGCTGCCTTTGCCCAAAACTTCTTTGGCAAATTCTTCTCATGCAGCATGCATCTTGACATTTCCATGATGTACCTATTTCTCCTCTCACTAACTCCATTTTGCTTAAGAGTGTAAGAGGCTGTAAGCTTATGCTCAATTCCTACATCTTCACAAAACTTGTTGAATTGTACCGAAGTGTACTCCTTCCCATTGTTAAATCTAATAATCTGAATTTTGCAGCCACTCTCATTCTCTACTCTTGCCTTGAAATTCCAAAAAACTTGAGCCACTTCTGATTTAAACTTGAAAAAAAAAAAATCCAACATATTCTGGTGAAATCATCAATAAAGGCAATATAATAGAGACTACCCTTTAGAGAAGGTGTTCTTTGAGGGCCTGAGACATCTGTATGGATCAATTGCAGCTTCCTTGAAGCTCTGCCAGTTGACTTTGAGAATGGTTTTCTATTGAGCTTGCCGAATTGACATGCCTTGTAGCTTGAAATCTGGTTTTCAAATTCCGGAAGACCTTCTACCATTGTATTGGATTTCATTTGTAGTATCCCGTGGTGGTGGTAATGCTCGAGTCTCTTGTACCAAATCTCAGTGGCATTCTCCTTAATTGAGAAGGCTGCCTGCTCCTCCTCCAATGGATTTAGAGCAAAACTTTTGCCTTTCATTCTTACTTTAAAGATTTCTTGGTTGGCTACATCTCTAATTAGGCAAAAATTATCTTCGAAAGCAACTTTAAACCCTCTTCCAATTAACTGACCAACACTCAACAAGTTTTGTTGAATTTCAGGAACAAAAAGAACATCAGGAATGAACTTTGTACCTGAACAAGAAGTTATTGCAACTGTTCCCTTGCCTTTAACTGAAATATAGTCGCCATTCCCAATTCTCACTTTGGTAATAGTGGTAGGCCTCAAATCTGTGAAAAGCTCCTTATCATTGGTCATATGATTGGTGCAGCCACCATTAATCAGCCAGCTCTCACTTGCTTCATTGCCTGCAAAACACGTGGCTACAAAAAGTTGATCCTCGTCCTCTTGATCAACAAGTTTAGCCTCTTCTCCTTGTTGTGGATTTTTGTTTTTGCATATGATGGTTTCATGTCCAGTTTGATTGCATTTTTTGCATTTTGCATCAGGTCTTCTCCAACATTTGAAAGGTAAATGACCTTTTTTCTCGCAATGTTGACAGGGAGGATAGTTCCCTTTCACTTTAGCTTTCTTATCTCTGGCCTTGTTTTTGTTGCCCGATGTTGAACCTTCACCTGTTGCTTGAGTCTTTTTGCTTTTCTGCCATCTAAATTTTCCATCATCTTGATGCTTGGCTAATAAGGTTCCTTCAACAACTCCCTCTTGCCTCATTAAACGCCTTTGCTCTTGTGCTTGCAGGGCACTTAAGAGTTCTGCTAGTGTGATCGCGGACAAGTCCTTCGTGTTTTCTAAGGTGGTTATTGTAGCCTCAAACCTTTCAGGCAGTGTCACAAGAATTTTTTCGACAATTCTTGAGTCTGTCAATGAAGAACAGAGTAACCGAACTCGATTGGCTATCTCGAGAAGTCTGTCAGCATACTCCTTTATGGTCTCAGTTTCCTTCATTTTCTGTATCTCAAAATCACGGATTAGATTCAACACCTGCATTCCACGAATTCTCTCATCTCCTTCATAATCAGACTTGAGAAAATCCCATACCTCATTTGCCGTCTTGAGAGACAAAATTCGAGAAAAAATGGTGGCTGAAACTGCAGCAAACAAGCAAGCTTTGGCCTTTGACTTTTTTGTCTTCTTCTCCTTATGAGCTTTGATCTGAGCCATGGTTGGATTGGCAGGAAGTGCAGAGATTTCATAATCTTCTTCCATTGCTTCCCAAAGATCCAAAGCATCCAGGTATGTCTCCATGCATACTGCCCATATCTGGTAGTTATCTCCATCAAACACTGGTGGAGCAATTGAAGAGAGACCAACTTCGGTGTCCATGGCTTGTCAAACTCACACAGGTCCCTTAAGAAGAAAGCTCTAATACCAATTGTTGATTTTTTAGTCGAGAGAAGAAAGACAACAGACTTAAGAAAGGCATATGGAAGGAAAGACAACTTTTTTTTATAACTTCAGCAAACATTACAATTTAAAGGAAAGAAAAATAACCAACCACTGACAACATGACCCTACAAATAAACCACGTTCAACAGCACTAATAAAAATAGCTTAACCGCTTCCTAAAGACTAGGACAACCATTTAACAAACTGAAATAACAAAAACATATGCTGTACGTGGACATGTTTAAGTCCTAAAGCATATTCCTAATAGAGGTGACCGCCATTTTTCTCATTCATGTCTCCAAGCTTGCTGGAGAGGACGCCGAGGGTGACGGTGGCCATAGAATCCGCAGTCAGGTACGCAGACCAGACGGCGATCCTGAGCTTGAGATTGTAGCTAGACTTCCTCTTGTGGCCAAAGAAAATGAGTACAATTTGGACCGCTAGTGTGAACAACACCATGGCTCTTAGCTCCCACGAGTTCCAAATTTTCCTCCAGAATTCCGCACGAAGCACCTCCATTCTGATTGGTTTTCTGTTTCTCCGAGAAAGAGAGGGATGGGTTGGTGATAAGAATTTGGAAATTAGTAGAAATGCTCATCGTGAGTTAGTTCACCCAGTTAGACTTTAAAAGGAAATAGGCCTGAACACGTCACATTGAATCTGAATTCCTTGTAAATTGGAAATGAGGAGTTTTCTCGTAAATGACATTCAGTGATTGTTGATCTAGATCAAAAGTATTGCGAAAAACAATTGATCAAACGATAAATAAATAGAACAAAATATATATGGTTCAATCGGTGAACAATACATTATTCTACTATAAATCAAGTAATACAATGGATATTACAACCACACTCGAGTTACTTAAATATTCTAAGTGTTTCTTATCCCTAATTACAGCCAATTACTCACACAATGTCTTTTCTCATAATTTATTGCGAAACAATATCTCAATCTCGCAAATGAGTTACACAAAATCTTAATAAAATATTTTCATGACTTCAAATACTCAGGATGTAATTTGTGAGCACACTACACAACTTGTCACGCCCCGCACCCTACGGCACACCACATCCCTGCCGCGGTCGATTCAAGTGCAACGTCTCAAGACATGTCGCCGACCCAACACCCAACATAGAAAATCAAGCACATGCGGAAGCATCATAACACCCATACAAATTAAACACATGACCAAAGATAGCAGTAATACCATAAATACAGCTTGCACTAATAACGAGGATTTACAATATCCATTACAACAGAATAAACATATAAAAACCGAAACGGGTCAATAGCCACCTACATCAAAAGGGGGTACATGGCTCGGCGGTCAGGCACTATATCTAGCCGGGGCTCCTCCCAAATGTATCGGTATGCCTGCCATCATCAATGCTGAGGATCTGAAAAATTGAGATTTAAACAACAGTGAAAATAAATCTCAGCAAGTAGGCCCTCTAAACCTTAACTAAGCTAACATGCACCTCTCCGACAAGTCTTAACTAAACAAACAGTCAAACAATCACATGACTTAGGACCTTGCCCCAAATCCAACACTTACTTGGCCCTGCAGATTAGACATTTTATAAATTCACAATAATAGCACAAAACCACATTGTGGCACGTACATAACATCACTTGGTCACAATGCATATCATGCATATGCTCATGCTCATGTTCATACCCGTACTCATGTCTCATCAATGCACTTACGCACACTTGCAATTTCTCAATTCTCCTCCGACCTGTATAAAACACATCAGGTCCGACTCACGTAAAACGCATTAGGTCTATCACTTCGAGATAGATCACTGGCCTGCGTAAAACGCATCAGGCTCATGACACAAAACCAGCGTAAAACGCATCAAGTTGGTCATCTTCCGGTAGTCCGGGCATTGTCCTGCATAACACGCCTCAGGACGGGTTCAATACCCCGCGTAAAACGCATCAGGGCTTTATGTGGTCACATACATAATTACCAATTATTATTTGAACCCCGCGTAAAATGCATCAAGGCATTTTAGGTGATCACATGCTCATGTCATTCGTGCACACTCACATATGCACATGTTATGCCAATGCTCAAAATGCACACTCATGGCCATAACGCTCACACTTGGGCATTCATGAAATTCACAATAAGCATTCAATTGCACAACGCTACTTGTTCAATTCACCACGCAATATGCTCAATTCAATATATCACAAGCCCGGCTATTCAAATCATCCAGTCCAGCCATGGCACAAACTTGGAACACGAAATCACGAAATTAAATCATTAAAATTCACAAGTCCATGACCCCCAAGGCTCCCTCAAGTCACGGCCACATGAATACTCAGCATGGCATCGAACTACTAACGTAAATTCACGTTCAATTCAACCTCCTCAAGGGCCGCTCACAAAACACTCGACGATTTCCACTAAGGCCATGATTAATCAAATATGGTCCGGATTCAATCCACACTAAATCAGCCATGAACAGCCCACCCTAGGCCATCAATTCACTTACAAATCACTACATTAGATCACAAAAATCACCACGAGAATAGCCACCACACATCCTACAAATTACACTCGCTTAATCCACATTTTTACCCAAATCAAGGCTTCATTGATCAGTCACCACACAGCACATTCTAGGCCACCAAACCACAATTACATCATCACACTAAGCCACAAAAACAGCTATAAGATCAGCCCTAATCATTGCACACTTAGCATCTCACAATTGATCCATTAATCAATCGCACAAGGTCCTTACGAGCCTACTATAATCAGCCATTAATCATAACAATCTAGGCTTCTAAACAACTTCCAAATCAGTATATTAAACCTCCAAAATCACCACAAGGTCAGCCACTACACGACTCACACACAAATTCACCGATTTTGATCCACATAATCGCCTAAATTAATTTCCCCAATGAACAGCCAACCATTAGCCCACTCTAGACCATCAAGTCATATTTAAATCATCACATTAGGTTCCCAAATTCACCGCATAATCAGCCTAAGCACCAGCCCACTACACAACCCCTAAAATACCCTAAACTAATCCCTAAAACTTGTCTAAAGTGCACAAAATCCTAATTAGGGTTTAGGTTTGTACTCACCAAGATTCCTAAGCTCCTAATGAAAGCTGGGCAGGTGGCAAGGGCGGCTGAGCAGTGGCGGTTCCTAAGCTCCTAATGAAAGCTGGGCAGGTGGTGGCGAGCGGCGGCTCCCCGGCGGTGGCAACGGTGATGGCGGTCCTAGACGAGGGCTGATCACATGAATGGGAAAGGGAGAGAGAGAATGGGATGGATGGATGGTGGTGGTGAGGCGAGGCGCGCGGACGGTGGCAACGCCGGCATGTGGGGGCGGCGGCTCCCCAGTAGGCGGCGCGCGGCCGAGAGGGAGAGAGAGAAATGAGAGGGAGAGTAAGCTGACTTGGGGAGGAGAAAATGAGAAGGAGAGAGAATGAGAGAGGTTTATATGGACAATGCTTAGTGGGGTTAGGTGACCTACTTCCCAATAAAGACCATTTTGCCTCTAATCCAAAAGTTGGGGTTAATCTAGCCAAAATATCTTGGGATCACACTTGTCTAACATTTCTAGCAATAATAGAAGCTGATTTAATCCCAATTTACCCTCTCAAAATTCAAAATCCAAGCTTAGGGGTCTAGGGGCAAAATCGTAATTTTTCGGTCCCGGGTCAAATTTTCAATTTTCGACTCTACCGATCCCAAATATGATTAGCCACACTTTTACGACGTTGTCCTTGCAAAAATAGTCGCGTACACCCACGAAATTCGACACCGAAGTCTAGATTCAATTTCACGATCGATTTTGCTCAAATACGATTTTAGCGTCTCTCACTAATGGGCGGCTATTTAGGGATTACGCGTATCAACCTAGGATTACTCGGGTTGTGACGGTCTCAATTCCTGAGAGAATACGAGGATCTATCGCTAGTTCCGAGGGTCGCGATTGTTCGGAGTAAGTTCGGGGTCATTCGCCACACGCACTCTCAGTAGTGCGTAATCATCCGCGATCTGATCGTACGTCATTGGCCAAACTGAATCTATCACTCTTCTTGGATCGGCCCACATTGGTGCAAAATATTCACTCGTCGTTTCTCATAATCGAATTCAATTCACGGTCGAGTTCTTAGATCCACGTACCATTCCCTAGTTAGCCATTCCCTACTGGTCAATATCCCGTGAATGATCAGTTCCGGACGAGACTTACTAAAATGAAATGAGGAATAACCAACTATTTTATTAATCCCGGAAGTGGGTCGAATTCAGGACGTTGCACAAGTGATTGTCACAGCCCAAAGCTCCTCTTGAATGCTACATAATGTAAGTCACATCTTGGATGTAATTCACCAAAAGAATCAAGGATCCAAAACATGTTACCCACTCAAACTAGAAATCTTTGACAAAAAAAAAAAAAGAAATCCAAATCTAATTAGAAAATCTAATTGGATTAGACTTTTTTTCATATGCTCAAAATTGAGATATATTCTTAACAAATGAGTTGGGTGAGGAGTGGTACTGAGCCTAGCTCCGGAGGGCCATGCTGATAAAACTATTTGAATTTCTATACAAAATATGCTGTATAAGGCAGGTCAAGGTGAGTGGGCCAGGCTTACGAAGAGAATTGCTTTCCTAGATTTGTCTATTTCGCCCTTTGACCCGACGGAGCAAAGCGGGCCCAATGAACCGACCTCTTGTTGATCAATTCTAGTCTTGTCATTGTCGAATGGTTGATAATGTTATGAAAATCGTGAAGTTAAAATATGTATTAATTCAAATAGCAAGGCTAGATTGTGAATAACCTTTGTTGTGCCAAATCATTCAAATTATATTACACATACCTAGTCTATATAGATCAATACTATTATAGCCGTTGATTCTGTGAGCCTCACAATAAGACGCACACATTCAGTGATTATTATGGTATTAGTCTACATATACTATCTACATGACTTCTTATAATGCTAGCCGATTTATCGATGATCGACTTGTGATGAGTTATGTCGGCACTTCGTGAAACAAATTTTTCTATATTTTTTTCGCAACGTTTCTTTTAGTTTTCGGTCGAGTAAATTAACAACTATTACAGAATTTGTGCAAGGCATCGGAGAAACATCTGGAATTGTGGAACTAGACAGAGCCAAAAGTAAAGTCAGGAACACGATGGACAAATGTTGCAGCACGGTTAAAGTGAAAAGACTAAAGTCAGAAGAATGAAAAAAAAAAAAGAAAAGATAAAGAACAAAAACAAATTAATGTACTTCAGATTAAAGAAATTTTTACATATAATTTATAAAAAAAATGAAATTGGCATTTTCAATAAATGAGGCATATTCAATCACACCTTAGGAACTTATCACATCATTTTATAAGTATATTTTTCTGCGTAGATTTTTCTAAATCTTCGTTATGTAAGTTGAAATAGTGTTGGTCCTAGTTTCAGGAATTGGATTAGACTATTAATATGACAATTGATCTGAACCATGAATTTCATGGTAAGAGGATCACATTTTTTTTTCTTTTTACTTTTTTTTTCTAGAGCAAGCAGGTGATTTGGTAAAGGGATTAGGAGATATCGACCAGCCTGTCCATCGATCAATTCTAGTCTTATCAGTGTTGATTGATTGATAATGACATGAAAATCGTGAAGTTAAAATGTGTACTACTTCAATTAGTAGGTTTAGATTGTGAATAGTTTTTGGCATGGTTCATATGGTATCCGTGTACATAAACTACTCACGTAATAACTTCTCGAAATACTAGCTGATTTACTGATGATGAGGTATCACGGTGCGTTTGCGATACAAACTTTTCTATCTTTTCTTAATCAGGTTCCTTTCAATTTTAGGTCGGGTAAGCTAACAATGATTACAAGTTTGTGCAAGGTATCCGAGAAACGTGTGTCATTATGTCACTGGACAGCCCCAAAAGTAAAGGTCTGGAGACATGAAGGACAAATATTAAAGTACTATTAAAGAGAAAAGACCAAAGTCACAAGAAATTATAAAAAAAAAAGGGTAAAGAAGAATAAAGTATGAAAGTACTTCAGAATTAAAGATATGTTTGCAAATAATTTTAAAAATATTTTTTTCTAAGTAATTGTCCTAAATCTTCATTATTTTACTTGAAATAGTGATGTCTTAGTCTTGGGGATTGAATTAGACCGTCCATAATGAGCATAATCTTTTGAAATTTGCATTTCTTTATTGGGCTTGGGACCATGTCTCTGACAATTGATTTGGACCCCGACTTTCATGAGAAGAAAAGCACATTCTTCTTCTTTTTTCCCTTTTTGTCTTTTTTCTAGTACAAGCAGGTGATTTGGTTAAGGGACCAAAAGATGCCGGATCGATGCATAGCATTGGTGCAGTCACATTCTCAAGAGCGGTCCAATTTCATGTTTCATTTCCCACTTATAGAAGGGAATCTAAAAGTTCTTGTCTCATTTATTGATTCCCACCATAATGTGCTCCCAAGATTCAACATTAGTAAGTAAATAGTTTTGATCATAACTCTCAATAGAGAGAGGAACTCTCAGTTCCCGCCAACTATAAACATCGTCTAGGAACGGAAAGTCAAGGAAATAATATACTTGTATAGTTATGAGAACAGGACGTACAAGGATTATCATTGCATTAGTTGAAGTGGATATAATTGTGGGAAAATTTGCACAACTCCCCTGAACTTTGGGGATAATAACTGTTACGCTGTACTCCTTAACTTTCATTTTATCACGGCTATTAAACCCTTCGTTAGTTTGTGCAATGCACGTGATTTTTAAGAGAAAAAAATGTATTTTCATTTCTTTTTTTGTATGAAATCTCTCATTTACCTATAATTGTTTTAAAAATAAAAAATATAAAAAATGAAGAAAAATAAATAAATTAAAATTATAATAATTCGAAAAGCTTATTAACATTTGAACTCGATAACAAAATGTCAAATTACAAAAACTAGATACGTATTATGTATTTTTAAAAGGTTAATTAATATAAAAACAATTGATCAATAAAAAATATTTCACTAGACAACCTTGTATTTCGATTAATTATGTCCTTGCACAAGTTGAGGACGTCATTTCTTTTTATAATTTCTTGCATATTTTTTGTAACAAATCATTTTTTACATTAACTACCATTTTGAAGATACATAATGACTAACTAGTTCTTTGAAATATGTTATTTAGTTCTATTAGAGTGCTTGCATTCACCAAATTTCAACAATTTTCATTGCTAAATATTATTATTCATATTGATTTTTCTATTATTAATATTTTAGTTAATTTGGCTTACTCCCGTTTCCTATGTTTCTTTCATTTTTACGGCAATTGAGGGTATAAGGAGATTTCCTTCGAAAAATAAGGTGAGAATACACTTTTACCCTTAAAAGTAACCGAGGGTTAACGCCCACAATAAAATGAAAGTTCCGGGGATGTTGGGTAACAACTGAACTACTACTAAAGTTCAGGGGTCTGTGTAATGTTCCCTTTGCATGTTATGCTGGAAAATATAATATTAGTACCCCCAGCTAATCTCACCAGGTTACTATAGCCCACCTGCCCCCATGCAATCATAATGACAAGTGTCGCAAGTTATAAGTGTGCCCTAGATGCGTCCTGTGGCAATTGCCCTTCACTTAAACGTCAGAACACGATAACACATCGTAAAAAGTAATTTTATATTAAATCTTTGTCAACATCAAGATTCAACACAAAGGATTTATCTTTTTTATAAGTGAATGAGGATACCATATAGAATTCTCAGCATAGACATTGTCAACATACAAAATAATAATTCTTCCAATGTTGGTTTTTTCTTTATAAAAAGGATGCTCATCTTAAAAAGGTACCCACACCCCCCGGCCCGCACCAACCCCCCCCCCCCCCCCTTCTTTCCCTGCTGGCGCAGTTCAAGCTCTATCATATCATTGGTAAGTTCGATGGTGAAAATGAAATGTTTTTCAATCAATGGTTGGCATGAGCAATGATTTTAAGGCTCGATAATAGTCTAAATCCTTTAATCTTGTTCATTGGTACTGTAGAAATTTAGTTAAGTAACTCATTCCAAGTAGGAAATACTCAATAAACAATATGTCGGGTATTCTGATTTTCATGGTCTGTTCATAGGTGTTGTACTAAAATAATATCTCGTGTAAATTCTTTTTATACTTTTAATGGTATAACATTCAATATATTTTCTCTTTTGTGAAGGCGACTACACAGTACGTAACATGCTTTTCTTCAATAAGCCTTTTGGAAAGAATATTTTCCTCAACGATGGCTAATTATCTAATTCCTATAAAAAAAAAAAGAAATTATGACTATCCTGATTAGTATATTGAAAGTCCGAGTATCCTAATACGCGATGTAAAAACATTTCCTCATACGTACGCTTCGAATTTCTTGGATCCTTGAAAAGTAGAATGGTTGCAGAAGTTGCAGCTTTCCAGCTCAAGCTAATTCAATTAGAATAAAAACACAAAATCTATCTCGTTGGTCATGCCTCATAAGTCATAACCCACACACGCAGAGACTCCATGGCTGCAGAAGTTGCAGCTCTCCTCCTCAAGCAGAAGCTTCAGAATCTGCGAGATGACAAAATAATCATCTATCCAAGGCTCAAACGCAAGATCAACTCCTCCATCTTCGCTCTGCAGCAGCTCCTGAGCTCCTCCGACGACACAGACGTCACCAGCTCTCCAGCATTGCCCTTCATTTACAGTGCCGAAGACATTGTCGACACGTACCTCCTGAAAAGAGCACAACAGCGACGCAAAGACTTTATCGAGACCTGCCCTTCGTTCCAGTACTTGGCTCCTCTATGGAGCCAAAAGGACTTGGGCAAAGGGTTGAAGAAGTTCTTGAACGATCTTAAGGCCTTGCCTTCACACTCTACTGAGCAGAACAATCAAGAAAGCAGAATTCTTGGCAAGACCCGAGAAAAGGATCGCCGTTTAGTGAATGCAGGGCGGTTTCATCGATGGGATTCGATTGCTCATCTTTTGGACAAGGAATCAAACATTGTTGGTCAGATGTCAGACATTGACAAGATGGTCTCTGAGTTGATGATTTCTGAGGGCCCACAAGGAGAAGAAGCTTTAAGAGTCGTTTCTGTTGTCGGCTCAGGAGGCTCAGGTAAGACCACGATGGTGAGGCGTGTTTATAACAGAGTGGGTGTGAAGAAGCGCTTCGAGTGCTGTGCTTGGGTCTGTGTATCCAAAGAATTTGTGTACAGGAACGTTATTATGAGCATAATAGAACAGGTTAGCATAAAAAGGTTGAATGATATGGACCATATGAATGATGACGTTCTTGGTGAGATGCTTTTCAAGGAGCTGATTGATAAGAGGTACTTGATTGTTTTGGATGATGTTTGGCATGCTGAGGCTTGGCACCGGTTGACGACTCCATTTCCAGACTCAAAAAACTGGAGTAGAGTGATTCTCACTTCTTGCAATGATGAAGTGGCGAAATTGGCCGATCCATGGAACCTCCCATGGCAAATGTGCAGGTTAACAAACGAGGAGAGATGGGAATTGCTGTTGAAGCAGATGAAGGATCATAAAGCTGGCCTAACTGAGTACAAGGACGAGATCATGCCAAAGCTCTGTCATGGTTCACCTCTAGGAATTGTTCTTCTAGGGGGGATTCTTTTGAACACAGAACCGAGTGAATGGTCCAGAAAAATAGACAAATTCCCATCTTCTTGCAAAGACGAATCAACCTTGCGGGACATCTTGGCCTATAGCTACCAAGAACTACCTCCTGAATTGAAGGGTTGCTTTCTTTATTTGGGTATC
Organism: Syzygium syzygioides; assembly: GCA_031216285.1. Classification (NCBI taxonomy): domain Eukaryota; kingdom Viridiplantae; phylum Streptophyta; class Magnoliopsida; order Myrtales; family Myrtaceae; genus Syzygium; species Syzygium syzygioides. Next base: position 46,585,781 of record CM062247.1, on the reverse strand, counting down.
TTTCCAATAGCATCTGACATATCGATTCGGAGGTTATTGTGGTTATGGCTTTCTGAGGGTTTCCTAGATGGGTTGCCTGGCGAAGAAAGAAAGGAGTGGGACCCCGAAGATCTGGCAGAGTCATACTTCCAAAGACTGGTTAGTAGACACTTGATCGAGGTCACGAAGTGGAAATTAGATGGATGCCCAAAAATGTGCCGAATGCCGGGAGTGATACATGATTTTTTCTTTCCAAAATCGGTGGATTCGGGTCTTTTTTACATTCACAAGAACTCGAGCAGACCTCCTGAAAACTATAAAATTCGGCGCCTCATGGAGTATTTAGAAATGCAGAACTCCCTGGATTCTTTCGTTGATCCCAGTCTCCGCTCTTATGTATCTTTCAACTCCGCATTGAGGGGCACAGCCAATAGGGACATAGGTATGTTTCTCAAGAATGTTATTCACAAAGGAGGCTTTGGATTGTTGAAGGTTCTTGACTTAGAAGGCGTGTACAAGCCTGTGCTTCCTGAGTCGATACGGAGTCTGCTGCTTCTACGGTACCTGGGCTTGAGGTCAACTGTACTGGATTCGATCCCATCTGCCGTCGGCCACCTACCATGCTTGGAGACTTTAGATTTGAAGCACACTAATGTCACTGCTATCCCAAGTTCCATTTGGGAGTCGAAAAACCTCCGGCATTTCTATATGAACGAGGTACATATTGATGCGTTTTTCCATAAGCCATCAAAGGGGTCTCTGACCAACCTCCGTACATTGAGGGGGCTCTATATAGGTGACAAAAAGGCCGTGGTCAACGGATTTAATCGATTAATGAACCTCCGGAAACTGGGGATCACATGCCACACAGACTCCTTGGAAGCAGTAGCTAAGTGGATCGAGCGGCTGCCTAATCTTCAATCTTTGAAGCTGAGATCGATAGACGAGTTCGGTAAACCGTCAAATCTCGAGGTGATACCCATGGCTCAACATTGCAACCTATGCAATTTGTATTTGCTTGGTTCGCTGCATATCCCACCCAACCAGCTCTCCGAAGTGCTCCCCTTATACCTCCAGAAACTCACATTGTCCATGTTAAAACTGAAGGAAGATCCGATGCCAGTGCTGGGGCGGTTGCAAGAACTGAGCATCCTTAGGCTTTTTGCTCATTCCTATGTGGGATCTCAGATGACATGTGTTAGCGGCGGATTCCCTAAGCTACGCGTATTGAAACTGTGGATGCTTGACAAACTTCAGCACTGGACCGTGCAGGACCAGGCTATGCCTCTCCTTCAAGACCTAGAAATCAGGCGATGTAACCAATTGGAGAATTCAGTTGGACTTGAGCATTTGCCAAAGCTGAATGAAGTTGTCTTAACCAATATGCCACTGGATTTTGTAGGGAAAGTCAGGAGGAGCAGTGGGAATAATGTGTTTGTCAAAGTGAATAATTAGGAATTCTCTCGTTACCAGGTAAAGTTTTCTTACCTTTGAACTCTCAGATTGCAACCACTTATGTGTAAGGATTAGGCGTTTATTGTGTTTGAGCGCCTAATCCTAACATCGTGCACAACTTTAGGAAACTTTTAGCCATTGTCTACATTTTGTTCTTGGAGATGCATTTTTCCCCCTCCCAAGCCAAATGTAGATTAAAGAATCAGTTAGGAACATAAGGGGTGCATCTTTCACGATCATTTTCTAATAAATCATCATGCTAATGCTCTTAACCTTTGTTGATGTGCAGGGTAAATGAATCATCAGTGGCGCAAGGGTTCAAGATGAAAAATATAGTCTGCATAAGTAAATGTCAATCTCTTGGCAAAGAGCCTGCTATATGAGGCCAAGAAGCTAAGTTTCCAGAGTAGTCCACTTCCAAGATGTCGTCCTATGTTGTGAAGAACCTTCCTACCTGAAGAGATGTGTGAGAGTGGTGAGAGCCTGGTGTGAGTGCCGTGTGAGTTGAGTGTCCGGTGGTGAGTTCGAGAGTTCGAGTGAGTTCGTTAGTGATTTGTGCAGAGTAAACTCAATTAAGAGTGTGCCATTGTACTTATTGTGATAAAATTCGAGTTACGAATCTAAAAGAATCATCCATCAAATTACTGAATCCTAACATGACGGCGACTTCTTGAAATGTTATCACCACTGCTGAATATTCAAGCGGTGACCAAAAACTCAAGTGTGAAGCAAAAGGAAAAAGGAAAATGCAAGGCAGACCACAGGGGAAAGGAAAATAGATAAATGAAATTGCCATGCTAATGCTAAGTAGTAGTAGTAGAACAGAGATAGCATTGATCATAAGTGCATTACCACATGCAAATTAGGGAAATACAAAATCCAAAATTAGCGTACATTACTGCTGATCGATAGTTCGGTTGCTTTCACTTTATCATCGTGTTGAGATTTTTATTGGTCTCTTTCCAGAATTTAATAATATTGACCAACCAGCAGTACCAGCAGAGGTCTGTTCACCTCGTGCATTATTATTGCTTCTTCGGACTTGACCTGACTTTTGCCCCTGTCAAATGTTCTTTCCTACATAGGTAGTCATGGCCACTGGCCGGTCTCGGCTCGGAACCGGTCCGGTCAAATTTGGGCCTGTGCTGTTGATTGGGCCGGCAGTTCGAAATCGGAATTGGCCTACCGGCCGGATTCCAGTTTTAGCAATTTTGGAACCGGCCCGGAACTGGCAGCTCCGGGCCCAATTCCAAAAAAATTAAATAAATTTAAATAAATAAATTTATAAAAAAAAAACCTACAGCAGAGCTTGCACATTTGCAGGCCTTGCTGCGGCCCGTTGCCAGGGCAGCCTTTGCAGGCTGCCTTGGCAACGGCAAAAATAAAATAAATAATAAATAATAAGATAATTGGAACCGATTGGAACCGGAATCGAAACCGATCCAGAACTGAAACCAGATCGGAACCGGCTCGGAACTGGAACCGGAACCGGAACCGGATGGTTCATACATGGCCACGATACATAGGTAAGTTAAGATGACATCACCCAGCCGAGTGGGCACAGGAAGAGCACGGACCGCACGATCTCTGACTAGTAGCCGGCAAACCTATGCTGCTGAGGTAGAACCACTGGTCGCCGGTGTACTTGTGCCGGATCACCAATCTCACCGCCATGGAGAAAGCAAAAAATGAAAAATCAACATGACACGCTGATTACACAACAGCGCAACATCAAAATGCTAAACATTCACTTTGGGCATACAAAAATCCTAAACTTTCACATGGACAGATCTTGAGAATCTAGGCCAGATTGCGGAGAGAGAATTGATGTCTTACGCCCACATTTTGGAATCCAATGCTGCTTTTTGTCAATTGCATCTGATGCTTGGATTTATCTTTGTTTCAAGCTGAACGAGCAAAGGAAGTTACTTTTCTTTACAAAGTTAAAATCAAGAGGGCGAGTACTGGCCACAGGCCAAAGGAAAAGAAAGGAAAAAAATAAAATAAGGGAAAATTTTTTAAGAAAATCTCGCCGTGCTGCATAGGACAATCGGCATCCACGTCAGCAATTTTCAGCCTAATTTGGCTGGATAGACTTAAGTGATACCAATGTAAAAATGTTTAAAACTAAATTGATCAAATTAAATATTTAGGACTAAATTGGTACGAATATAATAGGTTTAGGACTTTTTTTATACTTTTTCCAATTTCTCGTAAAGTGTTTTTTTTTGGCTTCGGATATAATCACTCAAAATTGAAACGTGTGCCTCAATGCTAGTAGATGAATACAATATGATTAAATCAAATTTAATGTATGATGAATTCATCTTTTTTAATACACCAAAGTTTCATGCTATTTGCTATGTACCTTCTCTCAAATTAGTTGGTGTATGTATTTTAATATGATGAATGTTGGCACTTCAATCAAGTTATGATTGGTTAGTTATTTCGAGAGCGTTTGTAATGACATAAAAGAATAAATATTGGTAACTCGTTAAATAGTTAGTAAACTTGAAAGTATACAGAAATCTTGGTACTTTTTTAATCAAGCAATATACTAAAATTAGTTTATATCTCAATGTGACGAATGTCAATATATCACTCAAATTAAAGTTGGTAATCTCAATAAAAGTTTATAATTTTGAAAGTGTTGGTTTGTCATAAAAATACATATTGGTACGTTATTAAAATAGTTTAAGGTGTGTTGATACTTTTTAAAACCAAGACAAAACGTTACCAAATGATTAAAATATGTTGTTATCTTGACAAATGTTGGCATTTCGGTCAAATTAAGATTGATAATTTCTAATAAAAGTTAGTAACTTCCGCGGTGTAATTGACAAATGTCAATATATCACTCAAATTAAAATTATAGATTGTTAAAATAGTTGGTAATTTCTTACGTATGAATAAATGTTGGTACTTGTCAAACTTGTTCATAAGTTATTAACGCGTTTAGCAACTTACCTGTCACTTTTTCATTACTAGTGACTTTTAACATTTATCAAGCCTATCAGTGATACATTAACATGGAACTACGTTCAGCCTTTAACTCCGTGAAATGTTAGTTACGTCCCAATGACTTAAGTTAAGGTTGAAGTTCTTTCTGTTTTTTTTTTTTAAACAAAAGAGGGAACAAAAGAGATACGACAAGATTGCAACATGACAACATGAATCACGGCACTATAATGATACCTCATATGTACCATATAAGATGACGGCATTTCATCGTGATCAAGCACCAAAATATCGTGACACGTCTTAAAATTCATTTTTGGCCTTACGACAAAACGTCATGACCAAGTGTAAAAGAAAGGTGAGGGTACGGTACACTAATATACCTTAGAGATTCTGTGGGAATCAACTTCATGATGAAAGAGAACTTCCACATTCGACGGGACCAAAAACTTAAAGGTCATGAGGCGTTCGCATCGAACATACGTATGAGTTTGCCATCCAAGTTTTTGCTTTTGAGTTTAGGGACGGTCTCAAAGCTTCTTTACTAAAGAGAGAGAATTTGATGTCATGAGGCCCCCACATCTCGGAATCTAAATGCTGCTTTTGTAATGCTTCTTAGACAAGGATGGCACTTAAAATCTCTCGGACAAAGCAAGTTGCTTTATTCGGGAGTGGAAAAGAGTTATTATCAGGTACATTAATGCTAGAGATTTTACTTTAGTCTTTCTTTGTTTTTTTTGTCAAGCTCAAGGAGATTTTTTTTTCTACTTTATATAAAATAATCTGACAGTGTGTCAATAATACTTGTTATAGCTCAACTCTTGAATTTTTTCTTTGAAGGGGATGTTTTGGGGAATTAAGGGTAATTTATCTTAGATTAAGTAAACTTGGAAGGTGGGGGTCATTGAAAAACAAGAAATACATTCTGAAGAAGATGACTCCACGTATATGACTCAAGTACGGAGTGTCTAGAGATCGATGAACATGATTAATAAGCCTAACGTATAGAATCATTATCTTTTTGAACCGACTGTCCTTACATCATGTTGGATTTGAGAGCTTCCTCTTGAAACTCAGAAAGGAAGATTGATAGGGAGAGAAAAAGAATACATTTTTGTGCATAAACAAAAAGTTCTTGTTTAAAACTTGGGTATTTGAACTTTGCAAGTCGACTAACTTCTATGGATACACGCAAACTTTCCTCTTAGCTTATGGTACATGTGGGTATGAACATGATTAATAAGTCAATGTAAAGTCATATTCCTTTAGAACCAACTTCCTTCTAGCCGATTGGCTTTGAGATTCGTCTTAAAATTGATTGGAAAGGAGAGGAAGAGAATTTTTCATTTTACATAAATTAAATTTTTTTATAACATCTATATTCGAACCTTGCGACTTGATTAATTCTCGCGGATACACACAAACCACCTGTCCATGTGTATCAAGCAGGGCTTCCCCATAAGGTGCCAAGCATGCCCCCTTCAGGTAATATGAGTGGATGATGTTGTAATTTGAATGCAGGATTTACTAAATCCAAATCAAGTACCATTAAGGCTAATCGTTGGGATTTCTAACCATGATACGATTAGATAGGATATGATATGAAATTCAAAAATTTTGCTATATCATATTCATTGTTTGGTGAATCTTAATAATAGAGCCAGATGTTTTCATATCATATCATGTCTATTGTTTGGTATTTACGACATATCAATATAAATGAACCTGAAAATGCTCAAATGGAGATTGTAAAAATCTCTAAAAAGTCACTATCAGATCTAGTAAGAGAGAGAAAATATGGTCATTTATTTTTGCGATTATGAAAAGTATAGTGTTTTGACTCTCTCGCTACTTTCGTGAAACTTCAATATTAATCATAAAGTTATGGAGGAGAAGGAGTTTTGACTCTCATGTTGCTTTCGTGGACTTTTGATGCGAACAAGACTCGCCATTTTCGTGAAGCTTTGATGTGAACTAAAAACTATGAAGGAGTCATGAAGCTTTAACGTAAACTACAAAGGAGAAGGAGACGGAGAGAGTAGTTTTTTTTTTTTTAAATTTCATTGCCCCTCATTCTTCGAGAATTAGAAAGATCATTCTCAAGTTTGAATTTGTTCATTTAAAACCAAGGTTCTTTTACTTCATTTTTATTTACTTCATTTTTTAATTATTTTTCCATCTCTTCTTTTTTTATTTTTAATTCCCTTCCATCATTCCTTAATAAAAGTTGTTATCAAATAATAGAATATACTATTATACCTAAAATATGTAATAATATAGATACCAAATATATATATCACAATATATATTCAATAGAAATAAATTCAAATATATAAATAAAATTAGGGATAAATAAAAACGAGATTTTTTTTGTTTTGAATTTTCTTTTTTATATTAGAATTCAAATATTATTTATATTTTATTATTATTTTAGTTTTATTATCTTAGAAATTTTTGTTCGAGAAATATAGCTTTTATACCATCAATATAAGAAATCCTATCTATATTTATCCCACTTTTCCTGGGGATAATTTTATCCAGGCTATATCCGACTTTATCTTATTTTGGGCAAAAACTAAACACAAGATTGAATAAATATTATCATATCCTGATTACCAAACGTAGCATAAGGGTTGAAGAAATCAAAGGATTCAAGCAATCATTCTCGAGATAACAATAAATTCAAGAAGAACCAGAAATAACATACCTTGCCAGTTACAACATAAGCAAGTAACAAGAATGTGCACATATTTACCAGTACCCACAAACAGACTTGAGTTGTGACAACAATACATTAATCAAGGATGTTTTTTTCCCCCTTTAAACATAGGAAACTGATAGCCAAAGCCCCACCGACCAACTTCAGTTTTTGGGTCGAAAAGTAAAACCCTTGACGACTAGCCCACTTTTCCAAGTAGAACTGGTTTCGAATATAGAAAATCTGATTTCTCCGATATTTTTGGACGACGTCGTGAATTCGCCCATCAAAATGTTTATCCACTTTCCTCGGGGCTTGTTCTGCAAATCCTCCATGCGTTCCATCTTCGACTCATCCGGTAAAACAATGCCTAACTTCACGGGAATGCGCCAACCCTGGCTTGACTCAGTCATTAATGCCACCAACGTGACTTCATACAAGGTATTCGGAGAGAGCATGACCGTTCGGAACTTCCCAAGGATAAACAGCCAGCAAACATCTTTCAGTACAGCTACCTCAACATCCACATTACTGTGAACATTTAAATTGACTGTCAGGAGTTGGACGTTTGCAGAAGAAGAATTGCAAATGTGTTCATTCCCCCTGTAAATTAGACGATGAAATAAAACAAAAGACAAATAGCTGCACATGAATTGATCTGATGGATTTTCCCAGTGCAGATCATATTTGCATATGAAGTGCATACCTGAACGAAGGGACAATCGTGTTGCACGCGGAATAGAAAAGCGAGGAATGAGATGATCAAGAAACCGCTCACGAAATGAAATATTAAATGGGATCTGAAGAATGGGCTCTAATACTACATTGTAATGTCCGAGCTAAAAATTTGAATAATGGATGGAAGGAGATTACATAAATGTAAAACTCATTATACCCCATATAAAGATTGAAGAAATGTACTTCAACGATCAATTTGGTTAGCTTAGTTCATTGTCACCTCAGTGAAATAAGTTTTGGGTTCGACACTTTGCTGATCATCATTTATGTTCCGATGGTTTGTGTTAATGAATGAAATTGTCTCTTTTCGACCAAAAAAACAAAGTCACCTTTGTTAAGAGGCATATATTAAGTAGTCAGTGAAACAGAACCCCTGATGGCATAATTGATGCGATGGGAGTTATTATTATATCTTCTTAGTTTTTTTTTTGTCGGTCCTACTCTATCTCTCACTCATAATATACAGTCAAACTTGCGCCCCACCTCTTGCAGGGCGTGGGCGGCGAAACCCACATCTTAAACTACGCGACCCCATCCCTGCCCCCCTGCGAAGGTGGAGATTCGAACTCTCCACCTCCCCCTTCTCAAGTGAGAAAAGTGGCCACTAGGATAAACCCCCAATGGTTATTATATCTTCTTAGTTCATAGGTTCAATTGTTTGAACTTTCAAACGAAAATGAGTTTAACTAGGAATGTTGGTGAGAGCTCGACCCTATTGTCTCTACAATAAGGTATATTGGTCTTAGGACGGTTCCTGATAACCTTCATGACCAACGGGGTTGTCTCCCTGCGTTTAGTGCAGAAATGAACACCAAATAGACAAACTAAAACACTAATTACTACCTGCATAACGGGAGGGACTGTAAGTTTATCACCTGATCTCCTTATCGTTCAACAATATTGAAAATATATCAGAAACAATTACATGCTCGAAAGACTAGTTTTGAGGGGAATAAGAGCATGAGACATCGTCGGAAAAGATACTTGAAACTTGAAATTTGTTCATGTGATTTCATCTCAACTTCCTATTCCTTTTTAACGATGTCTAGAGTCACTTCATTATTCTGAACTGAAAGTCTAAAAGTCTTGGCTCCTTGATCGTCTCAAAGTGGTGGATAGATTCTATTTTTGACGGTGCCTCGATCCGTAACGCTTAGAATGTCAAATTCAACAATTAAGCATTAAGGAAACATGTGTCAAGATCCTATGTACGACGTGGATTGGAGCTCAGTAAAAGAATAAAAGATTGGTGTCCCTCTCAAAACACTCCATTACCGGTTAAAAGATGGAAACGATAATAGCCTCCATATGATCAACAATCTGTCATAAATTGCTAATTACCCATGCCCGCGAATTTTCTTATACGTGTGCATTGACCAATTTCCAGAACTGAAACATCCACACTTTTTCAATCGTAATTTGTGTACTTCAAAATTTTGCAAAGGTTGCTTCCACGCGATCATAAATTTTTCAAATGAAGCAGCGAGGAGCTAAAAATAAACTACAAGTCATTGCAGCCTATGAGCTGACCGCGCACAGGAGGTGAATTCGCTTTATTTTGTCCAAGATAAATACAAATTAATAATAACGAGTATATAAAATGTATTTTTTTTTCTTTTTTAGCAGAACTTTTCTTGAGAAATTGTGATTTTTTTTTTTTTAGTATTGTCTCTTACCCGGACTCTTTGACGGTCCTCCATTGCCAGTACGCGGGGGTGTCGCCCCATGTAATTTCAAGCTCCCTCGCAAACACCATGAAGCAATTCTTGTTCAGATCCCTGTCAACCCAGTACTTCTGCAACCATGAAATTTCAAATTATTTTGTACAATTCAATACATATCAAATCTATATAGAAAGCTCTTGTTCTTTTTTTTTTTTAGAACGAGGGTAAGAAAAATCGTGCAAGAGAGAGAGGCCCACTCGCTTCCCCTTTTGCAGAACCACACCGTCGTAGAGCTGATCGCAGAGCTTGTCGAGAGGGAAAGTTTCAATGGGCACGTCAGCATCTTTCACAATGGCCACGTAATTGTGTGGAGGTCTTCTTGATCTTGCTTTCACTGTTTGATTAGGCTCCTGTGAGCCCATCTCTTTGGCTTCTTCAAGGATCTCGACTTCAACTTCCATGTCGGGTGCTGGCAAATGTCGCTTCTCCTCTTGAGGGTGTAAAGACTAAAGAGAGAGAGAGAGAGAGAGAGAGAGAGAGAGAGAGGAGCTACACAGGTTTCTTTATCCTAAATAATATTCATGGAGCCACTATTAATAGTTGTAAAAGTAGATATTCAAAAGTGAAGCCCTAACGTGCAGCCATGTTTTTGTCCGTTTATTTTTGGGAATATGAATAATTTCAAAAATATATTTCTGAAAATGATAATTTGTATCGCTTAAAATAATTAGTCAATAAAAAATATTTTCATTATCAATAACAATTTATAATTAGATATTTTTCATTTACCCTTTTTGTAAGCGATATAAGAGATCAAATTATTTATTATTTATGAAATAAGCGGAGCCTTCAATAGAAAATTTTAATTTTTTTTTTGGTAAGGGAATAGAAAATTTTATTTGTTACACTCTTCATCAAAACTTGAAATGAGCATAGTATGATGGCATGTTGTGGGGCTGAACCATAACTGACCATGAGTAAAATATGATAGGTAATTTAAAAAAATATGTGATTGAAACATGATTAGTGACTTTCATAATATTATTGTCTATCACAGTATTCATAAACTAAGTTCACATAGTTATCTTTTTTTTTTTTGATAGCCCAGGAAACATCCACACGGCCGATAGCCAGGGAGTAAACCCTGGGGGCGACACGTGCTAGCCATCACACACGTGCCACCGGTTAAGTCACCCCGCGGCGCCCGGGATTCGAACACTCAACCTTTTGCGAGAGGAAAAGTGCGCGCTCCAGCAGCGCCATCCAGGCGGGTGGTAAGTTCACATAGTTATCTGTACTTATTTAAAATAAAAATAAAAAAAGCAAGCTTTGTAGAGAGATTGATCGCAGAGGGAGGGAGGGAGGGAGGAAGGAGAAGAGGAGGAAGATGATATACCGCAAGTGGAGTCTGCTCACTGGTCCCGCCGCCATACTCAGCGGCATCGTGGCCACTGTGGTCCTCGCCATTTACATCTTCTTCGAGCACGTAAATCCAAATCTCTCTCCTCCTCTCTCTCTCTCTGTTTGATTTCTTATAGGTTTCTGCTTGTTTCATTAGCTTGCCTTCTGCTTTCCACTTGGCTTTCGTCTCATTGTAGTAATTCGTGGACAGTGATATGGAGCTCAATTGCATTAGGGGCTGGTTTACCTGCTGACCGAGAAGCAGCATTGATGCTGCAACAGGTCCATCATCGGCTGTTATTCGGTCTGAATCTTCACAAATTTCCTCACTCCTAGCTGCAGGCTATAATAATTACTCCCTCTTCTAGCATTGGCTAATCGGGCTCACCATTGTAAACCCCGATTAAGATACAGCGCTGCCTTGGACAAGCTAGAGCACCGAAAGGATCCCGTTCATTGTGCCGTAGTTAAGTATATTTTCATCATCCCATGGTATAATAAATGGAATCAGAGAACCGACTTTTCGAATGTTTATCCTAGCATAAGATGAATCCACTGGAACATACAGAACCCAAATGCTTCCGTCCTCCATAATCTTTCGTCAAGCATGTGTGTATTGGTCGGATCATCTGTTTGTGAGCGATTCTGGGCTGCACAAAATTGATCTTTGAGGTCTAGGACGTTTAGAAATTGCTGAAGACTCAAGGGTAAGGGCGTCGACCATTGGGCTCGTTTTCCCTCCAGCTTGAATAAGTTTTCTTACCGTTGAATTAGTTTTCTTTCTTGTCACCTCTCATACCGTTGAATTGAAATTTGCCATTATAAGTTTATTCATTTATTAGCTTATTAAACAATAGTTATGATCTTTTGATCGTAATAAAAAAAAGAGTTACGATAATGAGCAGTTATGATAACGAGTGATGCAACGAGTACTAAGAAAGTTTTGCTAAATGACGTGGTCATCCATGTGACTCTCATCTTAGGTTTCTTGACTTGTAAACCAAAGAAGTTGAAGATATTTCTCTCATGGCCTCAAAATGTCCCCAACCTCATCGTCGTATGTACTTTGGGAGGTCGCAACAGCTATATCATTTCATTCTGGTCACTCCATTATTTGCATGTTAGATCTTATCGTTCTAACGTAACATTGAAGCTGTAGGATATCTGATCCAACCAAACATTTCTCTTATAGAAAAAATAAAGAAATCTTACTTTGTCGTTGTACTCTATTTAAATCTCATCTTAAGAAAATAGCAACATAAAAAATCAAGTATGGTAACATGTTTAATCCTATGATTGGAGGGAAAATTATCCAAAAAGTCCTAAATCTATTACTTTTTTGCTAATTCAGTCCTAAATATTTTAATTTTGTCAATTCAGTCATAAACATTTTTCATTTGTACCAATTTAGTCCATCTAGCCAATTTTAGCCGGCCAATGCTAGCCTGGCAATTTTCAATATTTTAATATTTTTTTCGAATTTTTTTAAATTTTTTCCTTTTTTCTATTTTTTTTCTTCTTTTTTTTTCTGCCTTTCTTCCCTCACCAGCCTCACCGAACCAAGGTGAAGCTAACCTCACCATCACTGGTTTCTCCCTCACCCAGCGACAGCGAGGTCGGCCTCGCCATGGCTAGCCTTGCCCCACTAGGGGCGGGCGAGGCTCGCCCTCGCTAGTGGTCGGCGGGGGTGATCTTCGCCTAAGGCCGGCAAGGTAGACCTCACCTACCCTCGCCTCTAGACGGTCACCAGACTAGCTAGGGAAGAAGGGGCTAAAAAAAAATTCAAAAAAAAAAGAATTAATAAAAAAATTCGAAAATAAATATAAAAATATTAAAAATTTGCTACATCAGCGTTGGTCGGACGGTTAGTGCCAGTTATCATTCACGCCAGCATCTACCAGCCAAAATTAGCCAGATGGACTGAATTGACATAAATGCAAAAGGTTTGCGACTAAATTGGCAAAAATGCAATAGGTTTAAAACTTTTTGGATAATTTCCCTATTGGATATGTGGTGTTTGTATTATTTCTTACACATTTCATAATTACCCTTCCACAAAAAAGTTTAAAAATCAGACCACCTAATGAAGCCAATTTGTTAAGTGACCATCAAATTCACGAATATCTTATGGCTATCGACTACACACCCATAAGTAACCATTGAATTTCTCCTAGATTGGTTCTTTCTTGTCCCTTCAAGTATAATCACTCAACGTTCTAGTGTGTGCCTCGATACTAGTAGATATATAGCATAACATGATTAAATGAAATTTCATCAAAGTTTCATGCTATTCGCTATGTACCATTTCTCCAAATAACATATAATAACGAATTCAAGTAAAGCAAGAAATAGCATAGATAACAGCAGGAGTTAATGGTGGCTAAAGTGACCAAGCAGAAGCAGATTCAAGATAGATACGTTATCCCACCCAATACATAGGCCCTTCCCTCAACCATCAAAATAGGACTGCCTTTTAGTCTTCAAACTTCATCGAAATGATCATTAAGGACTCAAAGTTCACAGTATTAGTTTACTTTTTTATCAAAGATTTATTCCTATCCTTCAAGTAATATTAGACCTATAGATTCTAAAAGTTTACAAGAACATGATAAGAGAGAGTGGGAAGATTTTTAGGGAAAGTTCACTATTATTTTATCAAAACACTTCCTCGCCTTTTGTAACTGAAGGTAAGGGCATTACAGGAATTACATAAGGAAGCCAACACTTATGACTGTTTTTCAATAATACATCCTGGGAATAGATCCCATATACAGCACAGACAATTATAAAGTGACACCAACACAATAGGGTAGGAAGATTCCGACATATTATTGAAAAATTATAAAGCACGCATATTGACAATCTGGCAAGATTCCTTCACTTCTTGACGAGTTCATGGTACATGCCCAGATTACGGTGCACGTCTGATTAGAATACTCGTCTGAGTCACTGTTCACGTGACACTTGTTGTCTAGATAAGATTCTTCAAATTTTTGTCTGAAGGCCCGAGGGTCTTTAGAGAAATCCATTGGCTCTGGTTAATTACGCTTATATTCTTCTAGAACCTGGTGGAATTGTCTCTGGTGGCCCAATGTGCTTGCAAATAATCCCACGGCATTTCTTCTTCCATATGCACCAAGGAAGAGGAATTTCAGCACAGTTCGATTCCATTTGCAAAGGATGCGCTGGACTTCTCTATATTCTCCACTAATTTCCCAAAAAAACTGCACCAAAGTACTTGTACAAATGAACTACAAGACATGGACAACCTATTGGCTCGTTGGTCCTCTAGTGAACAATTTCCATTCTTTGTGAAAGAAAATGGTCGTGTGATCTTAAGGACTTGGGGCTCTGCATTTTAGCTCTGTGAAGAACACATATTGCCAGTAGGGTAAAGAATCAAACCACTTTAATACCCAGCAAAGTGCTTGCGCTAATAATTCTGAAACCTTCATTTAGAAAAGTAATGGTGATGCGGTAAATAATGGCCATGGGAAACTTGATTCCAATGGCATACTAATGAAACCAATACCAATATAACCATTTAAGTTCAAGGAAAGCCGCAACCACCTAGTTATCACGGCGTGACGTTTTAAAATTAATCAATTATGCACATTTAAAGAAGAATTTATATGTATTAGACTTTCAATCCGCATGAGCCAAAACTTAACAGAACATAATTTTTGCTCCACATGTAATTAAAGCTGATTTAATATACCAACTCATCTAGCCACTTACCAATTTGTTATCTTGCTAGATTTTGAAAAGTACCAACATCTTATACTTCCAAGATTACCAACTATTTTAAAAAAAAAATTATCACCATTTGTTCTCATGGTTTGAAGCTACTAACTTGTATTCGAATCACAAATTTTAATTTTGCTGACATACCAACATTCATCACTTTAATATACTAACTCATTTAGTCACTAACCAACTTTTTATCTTGTTAGATTTTGAAAAGTACCATCATTTCCTAATACTTCAAAGATTACTTATTACTTTAATAATCTACGAACATATATTATTGTGTTCTACCAACGCCTTCGAAGTTATTTTTATTCGCAAATTACCAGTCTTAATTTGACTGAAGGATTCGTTATGTTAAAAAATAATGGGACAAATGAAGATACGTCAGTCAAATTAAGATTGGCAAGTTCAAATAAAAGTGTTGGTAACCTACACAAATAAATGTTGGTAGATTATTAAAATAGTTGGTCATCTTGAAAGTATAAAGAAATTATTTGTGCTTTTCAAAACCTAGCAAAATAAAAAGTTGTTAAGTAACCAAGGTAAGTTGATATGTTAATGTGACGAATGGTGGTACGTCGATCAAATTAAGGTTGATAATTTTGAATAAAAGTTAGTGACTTCAAACGTGTTGGTAAGCCATATGAGTAAATATCGATATATTATGAAAAAATATGGTAATCCTAAAAGTATAAAGAAATTAATGTTGATACTTTTCAAATTGAACTAAGATAAAAAGTTGGTAAGTCACTACAATTAGTTGATCTATTAATGTGACATTGTCAGTACATCAGTCAAATTAAGGTGGTAATTTCTTATAAAAGTTAGTAATTTTCAAGATGTTAGTAAACTGTAACATTCCGAATTTCGAATCATTTTTGGGATTTATAAAACGCGTGATTTGTCAGTGTGCTTATAGTAAAATCTCGTCCGAGAACTAATCACTCTCGGTTATTATTTTAAATTAGAGATTTCGCTAGGATCGCACTCGATCAAATTTTTATCGTTATTTAGACCCCGAACTTGGCAGTCGATTTTCGGGAGTTTCAGAACGAAATAAATTAGACGGTGTCAATATTGTGGTAGCCAACATTGAAATTGCCAGGAATGATGGAAAAATGAGAGTTTTTGACCAAAAGTGAATTTGGACTAGTAGACCTCCATCGTTAAAAATTTGGTCTCATTAATTTGGTTTTTGTCCCTTTTTATGTGCGAGGCCTATTTTGGACCAGTAGACCATTTTCGATTTTAAATTTGGACCCTCGGTTTACGTTTAACATAAGAATGAAGTTTATATTTTTATGTTTTTCTCTCTCTTTTTCTCTTACTCTCTCTCTCCGCGCGCACCCCCCTTCTGACTGCGCACGTTCTCTCTCTCTCTCTCTCCTTTCTCTCCTTTTTCCCTCTGACCGCACGCCACCCCCTACGCCCACGTCCCCTCCGCGCCCATGCCATGCAGTCTGCCCCTCTCCTCTGACACTCTCTCTCCTCTCCCTCTCTTCTCTTTCTTCTTCTCTCTTTCTTCTTCTTCTTCCTCCTCTCTCCCCCGACGCCGACTGCTTCTGATTTCTGTTTGTTGCTGCCGACGCCGACCACCCTCGTCGGGACCAGCCCAGCCTCGCCGCCATCGCCCCGACCGAGTCGCGCCACCGTCGGTCGTCGCGACCGCCCGTCGTCGGCCTGCTCGCGGAGCTCGCGACAGCAGGTCGTCGCCACTGCCCTCCGCCTCCGCTCGGCGCTGCTCCGCCAGTCGCCACCGCCAGCGAGCCCGGTCGCAGCCGCGCCGGCCACCGCCGTCGTCCCGGCCGTCCCGACCATCGCCGTCACCGCCGCCCCGCCTGCTCTCTCCCTCTCCCTCACGCACGCGCGCGACAGCAAGCTGCCGCCGCTGCTCACCGCGCCTGGCCATCGTCGCCGCCGTCCCCGGCCATCCCGACCGTCGCCGTCGCCACCCCGGTGTCGCCGGTCACCGCCTGTCTCCCCCTAAACAGCCGGCAAGCCCTCCCTCTCCTCCCTCTCTCTCTCTCTCTCTCGGTTTGGCCATGAATCGTCTTGGGCCGGAGGGGCTCCGCCGCCGTCGTCACTGTTCCGGCATGAGCCCGCCACCTTGCCCCGCTGTCCAGCCGTCCCATTCCTCTCTCTCTCTCTGACCGTGTCTCTCTCTCCCTCTCTAGGCCGCGGATTAACTTAGATCGTCGCCGCCACTCGCGCCGTTCGCCGGAGCCGCCACCGCCGCTACTGTTCCGGCGAGGGACCGCCACTGCCCAGCCCCCTTTTCGTCGCGTATCCGGCCCGTTTTAAGCTTAGGACACCGGTGAATTTGACCCTAAACCCTAATTAGGCTAATTTACATTTCTAGACGGGTTTAGGGGTTAATTAGGGTAATTTAGGGATTAAATTATGAAAGTGATTAGGGATTTTGATTGAGGTCGATTTGGTGGATTATTATGATGAATTAATGGAGGATTAGTGGCCCGAGTGGCGCGATAAGTGGGCTGGACAGGTTGGATTAAATCGGCCCGAGTTCGGGAATGTTCGGGTTTAATATGTGAATTATAATGCGCGTCGTATTTGATTTTGTGGTAGTCAATTAGAATGATATTTGAGGAGTATAATGGAGCATTTTGATGACAATTAATGGCCTAGGATTTGTGGTATAGTGGCTAGCTACGATAGATTTGATTTAAGCGAAGCGCGATCAATTTGAGGCTTAATCGAGCAATTACTGGGAATGATCGATTGGTGTAATTGACTGGCTAGTTGAGCCTTGGTTGTGGTTAATTTGATGAGGCCATGTCACATGTTTAGTGGGAATAGGAACGGATTAGCTTGACGGGCTTCGAGTGCATAAATTTCATACTAATCCAACTGGGTGATTTATATGCATAAATTACGTGTCGAATTTGTGCCATGACTGTGCCGGGTGATTTGATTGATTGGGTTCGTGATTCATTGAACTGAATGCTCATTGTGAAATTTGTGAGTGCCCAAGTGTGAACCATATGGCCATGGATGTGTATCATGAGCATTGGCACGACATGTACATTTATAAGTGTGCCCGAGTGACTGTGCATTGTGATCACCTAAATTGCTCTGATGCGTCTAACGCAGGGTTTAGATAAAATTGAGGTTTGTGAATGTGTGATCACAATAAACCCTGATACGTGTTAAGCGGGGTAGTGAACCCGTCCTGAGGCGTGTTATGAGGGACGATGCCCGGTTTATCGGAAGATGACCAACCTGATGCGTCTTACGCGGGTTATGTGTCATAAGCCTGATGCGTTTTACGCGGGCTAGAGATCGATCTCGAAGTGATAGACCTAATGCGTTTTACGCGGGTCGGACCTGATGCGTTTAACGTGGGTCGAAGGAGAAATTGGTAAATGGCAGAGTGCTAGCATGCGAGTGTGCGTTACTACATTATTGATGCATGACATGAGTGCGATCATGAGCAAGTGCATTACATACATCGGAATTAAGTTGTATGTGTATTTGTACTGCGATCCGAATGTTATGGTACAATTATGGTTTATATAGAATGCCTAACCTGCAGGGGTCAAGTTAATTTAGATTTAGGCCCGAGGGCCCAAGTCAGTTATGTTTTGATTCATGTGTTGTTTAGTACTTGTCAGGAGGTGCACGTTAGCCTAATTTAGGTTTAGGGAATTACTCGCTGAGATTTATTCTCACGGTTGTTGAAAATCGATTTTTTTTCAAACCCCCAGCCCTGAGGATGGCAGGCGTACCGATGCCTTTTTGGGAGGAGCCCCCGGCTAGTTGTAGTGCCTGAACCCCGAGCCACTTACCCCCTTTTTGTCAGTAGTGGCCTTGAACCGCTTTTGATTTTTGTTGGTGTTTGGGTTGTACTTGGATATTGTATATAATTTTCAATAACAATGCAAGTGTTAATTTCGGTGGTCATCCTTGGTTGTGTGTTTATTTAATGTACGAGTGGTGAGTTACTTCCGCATGTGTTTTTAAATTTCTGTGTTAGGTATTTGGTCGGCGACACGTCCCGGGACGTCGCACACAAATCGACCTCTGCGAGGGATGTGGCGCACCGAGAAGTACGGGGCGTGACATAAACCATGAATAATAATGTTCGTAAAATATTACAATAGTTGGTAATATCTAAATTATATGGAAATGTTGGTATTTTTCAAAATCAAGAAGGATAAAGAGTTGGTAAGTGACTAACATTAGTTGGTAATGTAAAGAACATCGGCACTTCAATCAATTTAAGATTGATAAATTCATATATAAGTTAATAGCTTTAAACTCATTGGCAAGTCACAAGAAAAAATGTTGGTAGATTAATAAAGTAGTTGACTATCTGGAAAGTGTAAAGAAAGGTTGGAACTTTTGTAAATCAAGCAACATAAAAAGTTGGTAAATTGATCAAAATGAGTTGATATCCAAATGTGACGAATGTTGGTACATCGGTTAGATTTTCAAAACCAGACAAATAATATGTTGGTAATCGACTTAAACTATTTGGTATCTTAATGTAACGAATGTTGGTATTTCAATAAATTAAGGTTGGTCATTTTGAATATAAGTTAGAAAATTCAAATGTGTTGGCAAGCTACAAAAATGTTGTAGATTTATTAAAATTATTGGTTATTTTTAAAATATAAAAACGTGTGCACACTTTTCTATATGAGGCAAGATAAAAAGTTGTTAAATGATCAAAATTAGTTGGTATCTTAATGTGATGAATGTAGATAAATGCACCAAATTAAGGTTGCTAATTTCAAATACAAGTTAGTAATTTCAAAGGTGTTGGTAAGCCATAAGAATAAATGTTGGTAGATTATTAAGGTAAATGGTAGTCTTGAAAGTATAAATAAATGTTGGTAATTTTTATACCCCACACAAGATAAAAAGTTACTAACTTACTAAAATAAGATGGCATCTTAATTTGACAATTGTTGGTACACTAATCAAATTAAAGTTGGTAATTTTTTATAACAACTTTCAAGGGTTAGTAAGTCACAAAAATAAATGTTACAAGATTATTAAAGTAGTTAGCAATCTTTGAAGTAGAGAATGTTGACACTTTTTCAGAACCAAGGAAGATAAAAAGCTGACCAATGACTAAAATCAGTTGGTATTTTAACATGATGTATTTAAATGAAAATAAGATTGATAAAAATTAGTAACTTCCAAGGCATTCATAAGTGTTGACACCAAAAAATGATTAATGATCATTATAGACAACTTGCAAGACTAGTTGATGAAAGCAGAGTTTGATCAAAATTGAAGTCATCAATGGACAAAATAGTCAACAACTCGAAAGGAATGGATAACTCACCAATAAAGTTATCAACAAGAAAACATCACAAAGGTTATCAACAAAGGCCTTCATCAATCAATGAGGTTGATAGCCACTTATTATAGATTTTGCTAGGTGTTGGAGCATGAAGACAAAGATGGATCAACACGAGTGTAGAAGATTGTGTTTGTAACATTTTAACTGTAATTATGCCTATGAATTTATTTGTAGATTCAAATTCAATAACTACTTGTAAGTAACTGCCGATGGTGGGTCATAAATACCTACATTGTAATCTTTATAAAAGTCTTATAATCATTCATAGAACATCTATCATATGTTCTTGCAGATTTATCTTTATACTTTACTTACTTGCAAATTATTTTTATGACACTTTAAATTTCTAGTAGTTGCATTACAATTCTTTAATTTCCGGCCATTTCCTTTCTTGTCCAAAATCAATAGAGTTTCCTTTCACAACTTTTATCAATTCAATTCGATGAATCATATACTAAAAGATATGCTTTTCTGGTGAAATAGTAAGACACAAGAATAAATGTTGGTAGATCGATAAAGTAGTTGGTAATCTTTAGAGTATAAAAAATCTAAATACTTTTCTAAATCAAGCAAGATAAAAAAAGTTGTTAACTAACTAAAATTAGTTAATATTTTAATGTGATGAATGTTGGTACATCAATCAAATTAAGGTTTGTAATTTAAATAAAACTTTGTAACTTCAAAAGCACAGGTAAACTCACAAAATAAATGTTTGTACATTATTTAAATTGTTGGTAATCTTGCAAGTATGATTAAATGTGGTTATTTTTCAAAACCAAGCAAGATAAAATGTTACTAAATTATTAAAATTAGTTGGTATCTTAATATGATGAATGCTGGTGCATTGAACAAATTAAAGTTGGTAATTCCTAATAAAAGCTAGTAACTTTCACAGCATTGGCAAGCCATAAAATAATGGGAAAATTCCATAAAATAGCCCGAAATGAAGTCAATTTCTCAAATAAGGACCTAAAGTGGATTTTATCTCAAATAAGAGTTTGAAGTTAATCTTGTCTCAAATAAGGACCTGAAATAGTCATATCAGTCTTAAATAAGGACCTGACCTCACCGGCCAAAAGGTATTTTCGTCTTTTATTTTTTTGAATTTTTTTATTTTTTTCCTTTTTCTATTTTTTTTCTTTCCCTTTTCCTTTTCCTTTTCTTTTTTTTTTTCCTCTCTTCCATCTACCGAACATCACCAGGGCCAACGGAGGCTGCCCTCACTTGGGTAAGCAAGGGCCGCCCTCACCTGGGCTGGCAAGGGCGAGGCTAGCCTAGGCGAGGCGACCCTCGCTCAACGTCGGTGAGGGCGGCCTTTGCTAGAGACTGGCGAAGGTCACTGGGTAGGTGCAATGATGGCTGGGAGGAAAAAGAAAAAAAGAAAAAAGAAAAAAGAAAAAGGAAAAGGAAAAGAAAAAGAAAAAGAAAAAGAAAAGAAAAGTGAAAAAAAACAAAAAAAATATACTTATAATTTTTTTGACTAAAATACCGCTTTTCCTACGACGAAATAGTCACCAACCAGCCAAAAGTCATTATTTGAGACAATTTAGCCACTTAAATCCCTTATTTGAGACGATTTAGCCACTTCAAACTCTTATTTGAGAAAATGATTCAACTTCATGCCCATTTTTGAAAATTTCCCTAAAATAATTGTTGGTATATTGTTAAAATAGTTGGTAATTTTTTAAGTATAAATAAAATGTTGATACTTGTCAAAACTTGTTAGTAAGTTACTAAAGGGTGACTGGTTTAACAAGTTATTTGTCACTTGTCCGTTCCCAGTGGATTCAACATTTACCAACCCTGTCAGTGATACACTAACATGGAACTGTGTATCGCTTTTTAACTCCACGAACGTCAGAAACGTCCCAATGACTTAGGGTCTGTTTAGTAACGTTTCTGTTTCTTTGTTTTTCTGTTCTTTTGTTCCCGGAACAGAAAAAGAATAGAAATCCATTTAGTAAAAAAAATCTGTTTTTTTGTTTCTGTTCCAAAAAGTGTTCCAGAAATAGATTTGGAACAAAAACTAGAAGCAAAAAAAATCTGCTTTTTGTTTCTGGAACAAGAAAAAAGAAACCATTTTTTTCTAGAATTCTCTAAAAATAAGAAACAATCCATCGGCCGCAACCCGCCCACCGCCGCCTCTCACCGTCCTTCGCCGCCACCTACCGCCCGTCTTCCGCCGCCGCCCGCCGGCCAACGCTCGCCGGCTGCCTCCCGCCAGCCGACCAACGCTCGCCGGCCGCCTCCTGCCTACTGGTTGCCTCTTGTCGTCGACCATCGTTCTCCACCGCTCGACGCTTGTTGCCACCCACCACCAACCACCGTCCTCCACCGCTGGCCGTTGTGCTCTATCGCCTGACGCCGGCCGCCACCCGGTGCTGGACGCCGGCCGCCACCCGGTGATGGCCGCCTCCCCCCGCCAACCACTAGATGTCGGCGATCACCCACCACCGGTCGCCGTCCTTGGCCGCCGCCGGCCACCCACCACCGGCCGCCATCCTCCGTCGCCGGCCATTGTGCTCCACCGCCCGACGCCGGCCACCACCAGGTGCTAGCTGCCCTCGGCCGCCGACCACCTCTCGCCTCTGGCCACCCAACGCCGATGGTCACCCATCATCGGCCGCCATCTTTCGCCACCGATCACTGTGCTCCATCAACCGACGATGGCCACCCTTCGCCGCCAGCCACCTCCTGCCGTCGCCCCCCGCTGTCGTTACCACCGCCCGATGCCACCATGCTCCACCGCTGACCACCGTGCTCCACTGCCTCCCACCGCCAGCCGCCATCCTCTGCCGCTGCCAACCATCGTCCTCCGCCCCCCACCGCCACCCGCCGTCCTCTGTCGGTAGCCTAGAAGGGAGAAACTCGTCCACGGAATAGAAATAGATCATTCGCACCCTAAACGCGTTTCTATTCTTTTTCCATTCTAGAAATAGAAATTTTGTGTAGTTACTAAACGCTATTTTTTTGTCAGAAACTGTTCCAAGAAATAGAAATAGAAAAAACTATTTTTGATCAAAAATTGTTTCTGGGAACAGAAACGTTGCTATGCAGACCCTTAAGGTAACGTTGAAGTTTTTATATCCTCTTTAAAGAAAGAAAAGAGGGAACTACAAAAAAAACAAAACAAGATTGCAACACGACAACGTGAAGCACTTCCATGATTTCTCATATCTATTGTACAATATTACAATATGACATCATAATCAACTACAAAAACGAAGCAATACACGGCGAAATCGATTTACAACATTATGAAAAATCGTCGTAACCAAGTGTGAAAAGTGTAGAAAAAAGTGAGAGCACAGTACACTAATGTACCTCATAGGCTCCCCGTGAACCTGGTTGGTAATAAAACCGAAATTCGAAATTCGAATGGACCAAATTATTAAAGCGCTGAGGGCGTTCAAATCGGACATACAAATGACTTGGCCATCCGAGTCTGGCTTTGCTTTTAGGGACGGTCTCAAAGCTTCTTTAAGAATGAGAAAGAGAGAATTTGATGTCATGAGGCCCACGTCTTAGAATCCAAATGCTGCTTTTGGGATGCCTAGACAAGGATGGCACTGAAAATCTTCGTTTCAAGCTCGAGAAAGTTATGATCTCTCACACAAAAGTAAGTTGCTTTATTCGGGAGCGGACAGGAGTTGAAATCAGGTACATTGCTGTTAAAGGTTATACTTTAATATTTCTTTCTTGAGTTAATACCATGAAAAATCTTATATTATCCCAAATTAATTGTTTGATCACGAAAAATCCCAAATTAATACATCGGTGATAAATTTACCCCAAACTAATTTTTTCACCACAAAAAATTCCAAACCGGTACAGCTGTGACAAATTTACCCTAAACTAATTTTTTAACCATCAAAAATCCTAAAATGGCAATCCTGCGATAAATTTACCCTTTGTTAGCGGATCTGTTTGGAATTTTCGTGATATTTACTCTATAGATTTTCATGTTAATTTGCCACATCACCATACCACATCACAATGTGCCATTCACATCAACAAATTAACAGTAAAATTTGACGATAGATAACAGAGGGTAAATTTGTCACAGGTGTACCAGTTAGGAGTTTTTTGTGGTAAAAAATTAGTTTGGGATAAATTTATCACAAGTGTACTAGTTTGGGATTTTTTGTAGTTAAAAATTTAATTTGAGGTAAAATTGTCACTAGTATACAAATTTTGAATTTTTCGTGGTATTAACCCTTCCTCTTTTTACAAGCTCAAGGAGATTTTTTTTTTTTTTTACTTTATACTAAAAGTCTGGCAGTTTGTCAATGATAATTGTTATAGTTCAACTCTTAAAATTTTTCTTTGAAGGGGGCGTTGGTACTCAAGGGTAATTTATCTTAGATTAAGTGAACTTGGAAGGCGGGGGTCATTGAAAAAAGGACAGTATAGTATATAGTCTCAACAAGATGACTACACGTATCTTAATCAAGTATGGGGCGTGTAGATAAGAATATGATTAATAAGCCTAACGTAGAATCTATGTCCCTTTGAACCAACTTTCCGTCCGTCCCGTTGGCTTTGAGAGCTTCCTCTTGAAACTCAGTAAGATTGATAGGGAGTGAGAATTCGTCTTTCCACATAAATCAAAGGTTTTTTTTTTTCCTAATTAACATGGGTATCTAAGCCTTGCAACTCAACTTATCCTTATTGATACGCACAAATCGATCATTCACATGTATCAGCTAAGGCTTCACCCATAAAGGGCTGGACATGGCTCCTGAGGTTATTATGAATGGATGAAACCGTGATTTGAACACATGATCTACTAGATCCAAATCAAGTGATTAACCACTCATCCAATCACTTAAGAGTTGAATAAACCAAAGTTGCAAGCTATCATTCTTTAGATAACAATATAAATTCAAGAAAACAAGAAATAACATGCCTCGCAATGTGAGCAAGTAACAAGAATGTACACATACCTATTGGTACCCACAAACATACGCGAGTCGTGACAACAACACGCTAATCAAGGCTGCTTTTTCCCTTTTGAACATAAGAAACGAATAGCCAAAGCCTCACCTACCAAGTTCAGTTTTTGGGTCGAAAAGCAACACCCTTGACGACTAGCCCCTGTTTCCAATTAGCACTGCATTCGGATATACGAAATGTGATTTCTCCGATATTTTCGGACGAAGTCATGAATTCCCCCATCAAAATGTTTTTCCACTTCCGTCGGGGCATATCCTGCAAACTCTCCATGCTTTCCAGTTTCGACGCATCCGGGAGAGTAAGGTTGATGTTCACGGGAACGCCCCAACCCTGACTTGACTCAGTCATTGATGCCACCAACGAGACTTCATACAAGGTCTTTGGAGAGAGCATGATCGTTCGGAACTTCCCACTGATTTCCAGCAAGCACACACTTCTCAGTTCAGCTACCTCAACATCCACATTACTGTGAAAATTAAAGTTCAATGTAAGGGTTGGACTTTTGCGGAAGAAGAATCGCTAATGTGTTCATTCCCCCATCAAATTAGAGGATGAAATGAAAGAAAAGAAAAAATAGCTACACATGAGTTGCTTCAATAGATTTTCCTAGTGCAGATCATATTTACATAAGAAGTGCTTGCCGGAACAAAGGGACAATTGTGTTGTGAGTGGAATAAAATAGCAAGGAATGAGATCCAAGCGGAAAATGAACTATTAAATGGAATCTGAAGAACTTAGAATGAGGCTTCGATACTACATTAGAATGTCCAAACCAAAAATTTGAACCAATAGTCATAAATTCTTTAACTTCACATGTTAACTAAAAGGATAGAAGATTGGTAACCCTCTCAAAACACTCCATCACTGGTTAAAAGGCGAAAATCATAATAGCTTTTATATGATAAACAATCTGTCATAAATAGTTAACTTCACGTCTGTGAATTTTCTTTTACAAGTGCATTGACCAAGTACCAGAACTGAAACATCCATACTTTTCGATTAGAGCTTGTGTACTTCATGTTTTGCACAGGTTGGTGTACAGATGAACATAAATTATTCAAACGAAGCAGCGAGGGGCTAAAAACAAACTACAAGTCATTGCAGCCAACGACCCGAACGAGCACAAGAGCTGAATTCGCTTTTTTTGTCCAAGACAAAGAAAATTTGATAACAACGAGGAAATCAAATGTTTTCTTTTTTCTTTTTTAGCAGATTTTTTCCAAGAGAAATGATGATCTCATTTTCTTTGTTCTTTTCTTTTTTTTTAGAATATTGATACTTCTTACCCGGACTCTTTGACGGTCGTCCATCCCCAGTACTGGTCGGAGTCGCCCCATGTAATTGCAAGCTCCCTCGCAAACACCACGAAGCAATTCTTGTTCAGATGCCTGTCGACCCAGTACTTCTGAAAGGATTGAAATTTCGTATTCATTTCTACAATTACAGCATATATCAAAGTCCATATAAAATGCTCTTTTCTTTTTCAATTTAGAAGGAAGGTCAGAAAAATCATGTGTTTGTGAGAGAGAGAGAGAGAGAGGCTCACTCTCTTCCCCTGTTGCAAAACGACTCCGTCGTAGAGCTGATCGCAGAGCATGTCGAGAGACGAAGTTTCAATGGGCACGTCAGAATCTTTCACAATGGCCACGTAATTGTGTGGAGGTCTTGGTACTCTTGCCTCCACTGTTTGCTTAGGCGTCCGTGAGCCCATCTCTTTGGCTTCTTCATGGATCTCAGCTTCAGCTTCCATGTCAGGAGGTGGCCAATGTTGCTCCTGTGTCAAGGGTGTAGAGAGACAGAGAGAGAGAAGCTACCCGTTTCATTTATCCCGAATTATATCGATGGACCCACTACTAATAGTTGTAAAAGTAAGGGTCAATATCACGAAAAACCTAACACTAATACACATGTGAAGAAATTTACCCAAAATGAAATTTTTTTTTGGGTAAGGACCCAAAATTAATTTTTTGACTATCAATAACACCAAATTTGTACACACGTGATAAATTTACCTTCCGTTAAATTTTGCTGTTAAATTACTGAATTGAATGACATGTGACAGTTTTTTTTTTGTCGAAAACACGTGATAATTGACAGGTATATAAGTTTGGAGTTTTACCCTCCGTTTGTCACATGTGTACTAGTTTGTGATTTTTCATTGTATTAATCCAATCTGATGGAAACTAACATATGATATATTTGTCACAAGTATACTAGTTTGGGGTTTTTTATGGTCAAAAAATTAGTTTGGGGTAAATTCATTACAGATGTATCAGTTTGGGGTTTTTAGTGTTTAAGTTTGTCACAGATATACAAGTTTAGGATTTTTCGTGATATTATCCTTAAAAGTAATAATTCAAAAATGAATCTCTCTGTCTTCTTCAATAGAAAACTTTCTTTGGGTTACCCTCTTGAGCAAAACTTGAAATATTCATAAACTAACCACAAGTAAATGATCTGGACTTCTGTAAAGTCGTGCATGCATTGAAGAGAGAAGCCATAATGTTTGCCTTCAATTCCACAAGGTTAATCTAGAAGCTCACAAACTCTTTTCTCGGTCTGAAAACAAAAAAAAGTCTTCTTTTCGGAATAAACAAACCTTCATCCATTTATATACAAGATTGATAACACAAAAAATCTCAAATCGATACACATAAGACAAATTTATCCAAAACTAATTTTTTGACTGCTAAAAACTCCAAACCGATATACTTGTGACAAATTTACCTTCTTTTAGTTTTCGTTAAATTTTACCGTCAAATTGCAGAGTTGGATGATACGTGGCAATTGACGGATATACTAATTAGAGTTTTTACCTTTCTGTTTGTTATAAATTTACCAATTCTTTCTTGTCACCTCTCATAAATTTACTATGTTGCAAGTAGGCTTTCAAAACCTTAACCCCCCGACTTTTTTTGCATAAGCCAACATCCTACAACTAAGTTTACGAAGCAAACTCGGCCATGGCTTCAGAGCTAGGAACTGGGTTTCTCCTGAGGAAAATTGTCCAAAAAGTCTTAAACATATTGTACGGCAGCCAATTCAATCCTAAACTTTTAATTTTGCCAATTCAATCCTAAACCTTTTAAAAATTTTCTAATTCAGTTCTAAACCTTTCAATTTTGCCAATTTAGTCATAAACATATTGACAATTTATCAATTTAGTCCTAAACCTTTTAACGAATTGCCAATTTAGTCCTTCCAACTAATTTTGGCTAGAAATTGCTGACGTCAACGCTAACCGTCCTATGTGTCACTGATGTGGATATTTTTTATTATTTTTAAAAAATTTTGAATTTTTTATTGATTATTTTATTTTTATTATTTTCTTTTCTTTTATTTTTACTTTTCCCTTTCTTCCTCTTCGTTGAGTTGGCAAGGGCCGGCGGAGGTGGCCAGCCACTAGGCAAGGGCCGGCAACACCAACCAGCCCGAGGCGAGGGCCGCGAAGCCATCATCGGTCATGGGCGAGGGCGTCGCGGCCCTCGCACACCCTCGCTGTGGCCGACGAGGGACTAGGTGAGGGCCACGATGCCCTCGCCAACCACAACAAGGGATCAAGTCGTCGCCGACCACAGCGAGGGCGAGTGATGGCTCGCAATGCTGTAACATCCTCAATTTCAATCCCTGGGAAATAACTATGATTTGAGTTTTGTGGTTTTCCAATCAGAGCCAATTTTATTCTTATTCTGAAAACCCAAATTCGGATACTCTGTACCCCATTTCATTTTGTTTTTTTTTTAAGACTTTTGTGATCCGAATTTCAAAAAATTTCCCTCTTAAAAGTTTCTCTAAACATCTTGAAGTTTTATATACTTTAATTTCAGAATTTTTGGACTTGATATGAGTAGTACGATAGCCTAATTTCAAACAGTGTAAAACTGCCCAGAATGGATATTTCTGTGATGTTCGCACCTTCTCAATTTTCTATAAACTTTTCTGGGCCGATTTTGAATAAACTTCCTCCACAAAATTTGTTAAATACTTCTTTCTCTAGAACATATATAAATTTGGGAATGGTTGGAGATGATATGGATTCTGAAAAAAGCTTACTTTGAAAAGTAAAGATTCTGTTCCGACAAACTGATTTTAGTCTGTCTTTGAGCTACTAAAAGCTGTGTTTACAGAAATATTCATATTTTATGTTCTTTGTGGAAAATGTTTGTTATGGTCTTGTTTATGACATATTCAAATTTGGAAATTTTCGAAGTTCATTTACTATGTTTTTAAGCCCGATTTTTAAAACAGTGCAAAAACTGCCGGTTTTATCAGATTTCAAAGATTCATCATTTCTGTATGAAAACATTGGAATCTTGACTTGATGTCTTCTAGTGTGCTCATTCTGAGCTTTCAAATGAGCTATGCTAAGCTTTGATTAGAGGTCACACGAATGGGTGGGATATGAAAATGAAATTGACCAAGTCGAGGTCCAATTCTTCTTGTTGAAGCCACCATTGTTGAGTCATGTTTAGGTGTCCCCCTACATAATTACTCAATAGCTGAATTGTTCACCCTCATTATTGGAGCATGGTGACTTATTGTCACCAATAATGAGCTAATAACAAATGAGAAAGTCGACCAAGAAGGGGGAAACCGAGAGGGAGCCGAGAGAGAGAAGTAGGGAAAGAGAGAGAGCTATTAATTGTTAAGATTTGCTAGATTATTTCATTATTTCATTTTGGTTATCCTCCATTAATGTCATTAATAATCAAGATTTTCTATATCATAGTCATGATAGCACTTGACTTTAGGGGCTATTTCATTATATCATTTATCTTTTCTTCATGATTAAGCTTGGGGAACAAGTTGGTTTGCCTATAAATAGGCTTAGTTTCCCCCCCCCCTTTATCACACCACTTCCTCGCCTCTCTCATCTCTCACCCTCAAGCCAAACATTTCTCTCTCTCTCGCCATTTGCCGCCGTCGACCACTGTAGACATTTTCTTGTGATTATAGGTGAGTGAATTCCCCAACATTTGAGTAGGGCGGTGTGTTACGTGATTGGAATGCGGTGTGTAAGAGGATTTCCTAATCTCGGAATAGGAAGTTATGATGCGTTGTTGAGCCTTTGTTGAGACTTGCGTGTTGTTGTTTGTCTCGATATTGTACGCATCGCTTGTTACCATGCTTGATGTTCTCATCCATGCTTGTTGATTTATAAGAGGATAGGACGTGGTGTTACGAGTTTGGCTCGAGTAATGATCATGTTTGTAATGCTCGATGTTTGCATGAATGCTTCTTGTTTTGCTTCATAATCGTAAGCCAAGGCACTTATGAGTCACGAAACGAGGTATCGTATTGTCTCGTACTCATGTTGTGGCGTCACGGGACAAGTTCGACTTAGTGCGGGTTTACATTGGGATGTGTAGATCCATGCCAAGTTCAACTTCGTGCCGGCGCTCGGCATGGCGGACTGAACCACGTGCCCTCAACCGCGACCTGCATGGTAGGTGAATGTTCTAGAAATCATGATTACACAAGCACGGCATGCCTTTGGGCTTGATTGCATGGACTAATGGAATCAAGATAATAAATCGGCTTATGTGATCTATGATGTGTGATCACTAAATAAAAGAAAAAGACCATCGTCACATAAAATTGGCGGCAATGCCTAGTAAACTAATGCCATGATACCCTAGTTGAGCTAGGATGCCTGGATTAAACCCGGATGCCTCAATCAACTAGTGCTGGGATGCCCTAGTTGAGTTAGGATGCCTTGGTCGAACCCGAATGCCTCAGATAAGCTAGCCCTGAGATGCTTCGATTGAGCCGGGATGCCTTGATTGAGCCAAAATGCCTAGCATGAAGCTAGATGCCTCGGTTGAATCGGGATGCCCCGGTTGAGCTAGGATCACAATAAATGAATCTCATATGTGTGCCAGTATGTAATAAATGAATTATATATGTGTGCCGGTATGTGTGTTTATTGATAAGCTAAATTTATGTGACCAGATAAAGGTAAGTTTCCATATGAACATAGTAAGGGCAAGGTCAAAGTCTTTGCTATTAATTTGCCATCAACAGAAGGCGGGGAAAATATTTGTATGCGCTAATACAATAGCAAGACATCATCATGCACGAGTATCAATGAATTTACTCATTGAGTCTCCCCAACTCATTCCCCGTTATTTTTCTTTTCAGGTGTGTAAGATGGAAGATGACATAGAGGAGCTAAGATTAACCTCGGCCTTCGCTTGTTATATGATTTGTACGTGGAACAGCCCGTTGAAAAAGGGCTTGTAAAATATGTTTAAGTTAAATGGCAATAATGTGTCTTACCTATTATGATTTCCTTGATTTCCAGCTATTATTATGTTTGGGAATTTGTTTATACACGTCTCTGCATGTGCTTAATAATCAAATGAAAGAAATGGGATAGCGACAAGCCTGTAATGTCAATTAATAACCCCGAAGGTAAGATAAGGATGTTACAGATGCCCTTGCCAGCCGCAACAAGGACTCACGAGCCCTCGCCAAATTCGGCGAGGGTCACCCTGCCTTCGCCAGATCTGGCAAGGCGAGGGCATCGTGGCCCTCACCCAGGCCCTTGCCAGCCACAAAGAGGGCTCACGATGCCCTCGTTGGCCGCAACGTCCTCACCCACGGCCGACGAGGGCTTCGCAGCCCTCACCTGGGGGCCCAGTGGCACGCAACCCCCGCCGGCTCAATGAAGAAGAAAGGAAAAAAAAGAGAGAAAAGAAAAGAACAAAATAAAATATTCAATAAAAAGATCGAATTTTAAAAAATATATAAAATTATCCACGTCGGCGCCATGTAGGACGGCCGGTGCCAATTAGACCGCCAGTCAGCAATTTTCGATCAAAATTAGTCGAAAGGACTAAATTGGCAATTAGTTAAAAAGTTTAGGACTAAATTGGCAAATAATCTATAGGTTTATGACTAAATTGACACAATTGAAAAGTTTAAGACTTGATTGGCAACTTTTTAAAAGGTTTATGACTAAATTGGCAAAACTAAAAAATATAGAATTGAATTGGCTGCCGTACAATAGGTTTAGGATTTTTTGGACAATTTTCCTGTTTCTCCTTAGTCATCAAGAGGGTTTCTCCGGAGTCTTGAGGGATGTTCCACGAAACTTCCACAGCATCTATTATACAACATACAGAAACTGGACGATGAAAAGTTGACATATTTAAGTCGGTATTCCCTGAACCGCATATCTGATTAAGGTTCATCTTACTTCCCAGAGCTAGTAAGTCCATCTTATCATGAAAATTGGAGCCATACATGTGCTACCTTGTTTGTTTAAAGCTAGACTAGTCTGAGCTTGTGAAACGATATTGCGCACTTTGCATTTTCTCTCCACTTAAAGATGTCGTCTTTGATAAAAATTTCTCTGACTTGACATGCAGTAACGTAACATGACCACGTCTGTGTGGATTCTTTACGGTCTGAACTATACTGTATCTTTCTGCATCTGTAGGATCCATTCCGCAAGCAAGAGCAGAAGCAGACTCATGCACAAACATTGGTGAAGTGATTATGGGGAGATGAACTTCACTCCTTTCATTTTGTTCACCGTATTCCAAGTTTGGTCCCGGAGAAATGTATATGACTTGGGATCGCTTGCCAGATTCTGCGGGACGATCTTTAATCTAGTTTGTCGATGTTCTTGAACCTCGTGTTTGAATAAAAGGCTAAAATTAAATTTCATCGGAGTACGTGTCGGAATAATCGCTTTTACCTGCTGGCTTGGGTTACGAGGGTAGAAGAATCAGCTAATAAACAGAGGCCCCAAGGCTGCAGGAGGAGAGTAGAGGATGAGTAGGGGCAACAATGTTGTGTTCTCAGGATATGCACGACCGCAGGAGCATCCATTTTATTAATAACTTCCGAAAAGCGCTTGTGCCTGTACTTAATTTTACCCAGCCTTCATGCGGTGGGAAGAACTGTTCTTTCGCATCATTTAGAGGGGCATTCGTGATGATACTAACCTGACAAAGTTGATAGGAAGGTATTAGAGTCCAAAGACAAGCATTAAACATTAACATCTACTGATGAAACAAGAAAAAAACCAGCTTTGACTATCATAATATCTACTCATGCTCTGACTCAACTCCAATTTTCTTTTTGATCACGAAACACAGACGGCTATTTACATAACATGGCAAACTACCAACAATAATACAACAAGGGTATCATCTATTTGCCTATGTGAATCTTATCTTCATGGATGCTGCAGCGCAAATTCAGAGAGAGGAATGAAGTCTCTCGCAGTCGGTTATCACGTGGCCCCTGGTAATATCCTTTATGGTAGGACATACAGATAGTGCCATCGTAAGCTCGAGCTCATCCTTCAGCATCTCAATGACCCTTTTAACTCCAGTTTCCCCTTTTGCCGCCAATCCATATACAACAGGCCTTCCTATCTGTAGTAAGAAGACCACTATTAGGAGAATGTCAATAATTGTCCTAGTTCACTTATTCAGTCGTGATTCAAGTGTTTTGGTACTGTGAAAAGATAGTTTCTACAAACTAATTAGAAGATTTTACCAGTACAGCTTCTGCCCCAAGGGCCAATGCCTTGAAAACATCTGTTCCTCGCCGCACTCCTCCATCAATAAAAACAGGGACTTTCCCTTTGACTGCGTGAACAACCTACAATCGAAGGTTTAATAGAAACACTGATGACCAAAATGATGTTTTAGAGATCACTAGCTGCAGCACAGGTTCATGCATTTGTAAAAATAGAGAGACACAGAATACCGCTGTGCTTTATTTTCAGGGGGCCAAACTGGGTGTATTTACTCTTATCCAGTGTTTACAAATGCTCCAAGATCTGGAATCTATTATTAAGCCTGTCAAGCTCCATGATTCGAGACAATTATCCCAGCTACACCTGCTTCCACTGCCTTAATTGCTGCTAATGAGGGCATACAAGCTTGTTGATAAGGTTGTCAAGTATGCAACAACCAATAGTAGTAACAACAGAGAGTATACTGAGAAGCAAACTAGTAAATTCCAATAGATGAATAAGATGCTTCAATCCAATATCAGAGAAGACAAGGTCTTAATAGCAGCGAGGACAAATTGAAGACAGGCAGTATCCATTACCATCAAAATTCCTAACTGATACAACTTCCCCACCACCCCAACCCCCCCCCCCCGGAATAACTATTATGTTTGAATTACCAAACCAATTGAGTCATAATATTGTTTCCTTTCAAGATGAACTGACGAATCTTCAAAGTTTAATGCGAGAGGTTCGCCCTCTACAAAGCTCGATATACAATCAAACCTCAAGCTATCACAAATTTCTCCCGCACTTTACGGATTTTTTTCAGTTCTACGTTAAGCCTCAAAACTGCATTTCACACTATCTCGAACTTCAATGTCGATTAAATCATACCTAACTAATGGGGCTGCCTATACAGTGACGAACTGGCAATGATGTGGTCCTCACTATAGAAATGGGTTCACACCTCATATACAATAAAACAACAGCACAAATGCGAATCTGCACTATTAAATAACCCTGACGAACTCCTTCAAATCTAGCACAATTGAGAATGCAAAGATAGATTTTGGCACAGTTGACAAGTTCTCAAGCCATCTCACTCTTGACTTTCCTTTTATATTCATTGCAAATGCAATGATCCGTTTGCTCATGCATGCATATATAGTTAAAATTTTTGTCTATCAAAAGAATTAATGCCAAATTAGCTCGAAGACAAACAGTCTTGTCAGCTGCTAGTTATGGCTACCCTGCCTGAAAATTGGTTGACAAATTGATTTGAAGCAAATATTGAAGTTTTAGGTAATATCTTCTCAACTTTGGGATAAAATTAAAAGGAACCTTAAAGTACAAATTTTTCCAGGTCTTGAGCGATCTTAAAGTAAGACTTCTCATTTAAGCTAGTGTTATTAAAACCAAACTGGAAGGTTTTAGCTACAGTTTTTGGCCAATTTCGATCAGTTCAACCTGGTATGGGACAGCAATTCAGCTCAATCTCTGATCTGGTTTTGGAACACTGGTTTAAGTAATGAATATGCTAAGTAAGCTCTAGTTGAAAGTAGGACACAAAACGGTCTTCAGACGAATTCTCAACCACTTTTCTTTGAGAATACAATCCTAGATCTTACCATCTTCGTGTGTAAGAACTCCCTTGATCAGAATCGGCAATTTTGTTATAGATCTCAACCATCCAATGTCCTGGAGCATTGTAATTTAGTTACATGACCAACAAGATACCAAATAAAGCAAATAGAGTCATTAAAAGGATCCACTTATCATTTGTAGGTCACGGCCACAAGGGAAAATTGAATGACAAAAGTCATCATAAGATAGCTATTAAAACTATTTCTACACTGGATGACACTACCTCGCACATCTCATTCATTCATAAAACCCAATTCTTTTGATGAAATATCATCCCAGAAAAAATTTCAAGGATTAATTACAAAGTAATTTAAGATGGTATGTTGGTTCACCTTCCAACTCAAAGAAGCATCGACAGTTGAATCAGCAAAAGCTTTTACATTTGAACCCTCATCCTGCAAATTGCAGCGGAGGCAAAGGAAAAGGGGAGAGTGAGTGAGAGAGATGTTATGCTTAATATCGGCATTTACCAAACCATAAAAATTTGAGATATCTCTCAAGAGGTTATTTAGGCAGTCAAAATGTCTTCATCGGTCAATTATTAACCATACATTTCCTGTTGCCTGACGTTATCCGAACCCTTTGTTTCTTTGCCCCAGGATACGATGGTAAAACATTATGTTCTCTAAGCAAATCAACTATAAAAAACTCCTCCAGAAACAGATATAATCCAACTGAACAGTTATAGAGAAAAGAGCGTCAAAGAATACAATACTCTTTGCCCCAAGGGCAAGCTTTGCTTAAGGAAAGCACAGAGCTCACTGGGATAAACATCCTCTAGGCTGAGCCCAATACCATGATATCAACAAACATCAACACCATAGTGTGCATTTTTTTTAGTTTTGCTACCTTGCTAATGCCAAAGAGAGTTACAGACACCGAAAAAATAGAGCAGCATATAGCAGGGTATGAAGATGATGACGAAAACAGCCTCCAAACCATCAAAGGAGATCCGTCAATGAGATATTAAGAACATAGGTATCTTCCCATGCATGCATCTCCATTAAATAGGTAAAAATATATTGCTATTGTCAAATCCTCAAGTAGAAAAGAAATCATTCACTGACAGAGACAACTTGAGTTGAAAGTAGACCTTCAAAATTCGTCAATTGAGGAGCTATCATTCTGTCATAGAGAGAGAGAGAGAGAGAGAGAGAGAGATAGAGAGAGAGAGAGAGAGAGAGAGTTAAATGTACCTGAACTTTGTTCATGACCATGATATCCATGCCCCAGGAGGATGGGGGAGCGAGAGAGGAAGAGGAAAGCATTTTACTTGTTCTTTATTTCTGCCTCCCTTCTGCCAAGTCTGGGAACATCAACAGTAAGAACAATAACTTTGTATCCACTTCTTTCAGCTCTTTGTACTAGCCGAGCTGTAATATCCCGTCTCTTGTATACCTGCTCAAGGAGATGCGTTAATTATTGAGATTAAATCTTAATGGAGAATGTACAAAGCCAAGAAAACTGGAGATTCTTAATCAAATAGATGCTTACATATATTTGAAAGAATCGAATGGCATCACAGCTGGACGCGACCTCTTCTACAGTGCACGTGGACATATATGAAAGAATCTAGAGTAAAGAGGTGAATCGAGTATGTCATAGCAGCAAATTGAGATTAAAAGTATTCGGTAATCTATTACCATGATGACATGACATGCAGCAGCAGCTCTGGTGGTGGCAACTTCTCCTGGAAGATGGAAAAATTGCATAACTAAAATCAAAACAAGCAAACATGCGAAAGAGTTCCTCCGAAAAAATTCAGGTTTCACACCTTCAGGATGTGCTAAATTATGCCTAGCAGTTGGAGCAATCATAATGGGTGCAGCAACGTGATAGCACAATACAGTAGTCAACAAACTAATTTTGCTCACATCAATGAGGATTCTCGGCCTAAACCTGCCAGAAATACATGTGTTGAGAATTACCGAACGACATAATATGGTTGCTGCAGTGCAGATTTAAATCTGACCAGTATTCATTAGTCATTACGTTATTCTGCGAAAGGCTTCCGTGTTCTGTTGAAGTGTATACTGGTCTTCTGCTCCCCTGGCATAAAAATCATAGTACATTTTTGGAAGGGCTTGCCTAGCCAATTCTTGATACTCATTCACATTGACAGGATCCTCGGCCATGTTTCCTGAATAAAAATTTAAGCATTTATTACCTCAGCTTAACAATTTCTCCTAAGGATGCTGCTAAGCTAACGACACGGTATAAGGGTGCCGTTTTTACCACACACTCACGCAAATGAAGGTCTAAAACAATTTACCATAAACTAACGGCATAATTGCAAGTTAAATGTGCCCACGCGAATTCACACTAAATCTAAACAGGAGAGTGAAAAGTATGGAATAGCGATCGTAATGCACCCACATCCCTCGACGTATGTATAGCCATAACTACAGAACACGAACACATCAAAACGCGTAGCCCAACGGCATTCAGAATCTCACGCTAGCCTAACCACTCACATGAACCTTCGTCACAAACTCCTACATGTCGGTCAATAATCTTTTCGCTAGCCTTGACTGCAGAAGGAAAAAAAAACAAAAAAGAATGCGATCTTTCTGCATCGCAGACGCTCAGCCATACGGATGCCCGAAAAAGTTCGGAGCAGGGGAGTTACTCTGCGCTGCGCACTCGAATCAAAGAAGAGAGACGATCCAAAGGGTAGGATGAGCAAATGGGAGCCTTGGGTTTTCACACGAACGGAGCAAAACCTCTGGTCGAATGCCTCGGGTACTGTTGGGGATAGGGGATTTACTGATTACCAGCGATCGCGTCCGATGAAAGGCTGCCTGCCATTGTTCTCTTTGGGTCAGTATAACAAAAAACTTCAAACTGGTACACATTTTATAAATTTATCTCAAATTAATTTTTTAATTATCAAAACTCTAAATTGATACACTTATGACAAATTTGTCTCAAATTAATTTTTTTATCATTAAAAACCCCAAATTTGTACATTTATAATAAATTTACCCTCCGTTAAATTAGATTAATATCATGAAAAATCGCAAATTAATATGATAAATAGAGAGTAAAATCTCAAACTAGTACACTCGTCAATTGCCATGTGACATCCGACTTGAAAATTTGATGTTGAAATTTAATGAAAATTTACGAAGAGTAAAATTATCACAAATATACCAATTTAAAATTTTTGATAATTAAAAATCAATTTATAGTGAAATTATCATATATGTATTAATTTGAGATTTTTCATTGTAATAATAACCCTTCTCTTTCCCATTTCTTCTGTCTTTTCTGCTCTATAAGCCAACAGAGTCTGATACTCAATATAATCACTTTAACATTGTAGCGGATTCTGGGGAAATGTATATGACTGGGGAATCTCTTACCAGATCTTGCGGCACAATCTGCAATCTGGTTTGCTCGTCAATGTGAACCTTGTGTTGGAATAAAAGGCAAAAATTAAATTTCATTGCAGTACATGCGGGAATAAAGGCTGTGACCTGCTGGCTTGGGCTACGAGGGTGGAAGGCTAAAAGCCCTATCCGCAAAGACTAAGGCTCAACCCCAAACTACTCAAAATTTTAGGGCCAAACCGGACCTGATCAGGTCGGGCCGGGCCAGCTCGGGTCTTTTTGACACCCTATTAGAAGTACCAGCTAATAAACAGAGGCCCCGAACCTGCTGAGGATAGTAGAGGATGAGTAGGGGTAAAAATATGTTCTCAGGAAATGTACGACCACAGGAGCATCCATTTTATCAACGACTTCCGAAAAGCACTTACGTCTGTAGTCATCTTACCCAGCCATCTTGTGGTGGGGAAGAACTGTTCTTTCGCATCATTTAGAGGGGCGCTCGTGATGACAGAGACTTGACAAAGTTGATTGGAAGGTATTAGAGTCGGAAGACGCAGATCAATTTCATGTCCTACAAGGATTTTATGCTTCAAATTTAATGCACAAAAGTACTATTGAACATTAACATCTACTAAAGAACCATGGAAAAACCAGCTTTGACCACTAAAAATCTATACTGATGCTCTTACTCTGACTCCAATTTTATTTTTGATAATGAAACATGACAATTAATTACATAACATGGCAAACTACAAATGATAAAACAACAATGGTATCGTCTATTTGACTATGTGAATCTCATTTTCATGGATGTTGCAGCGTGAATTCAAAGAGAGGAATGAAGTCTCTCGCGGTTTATTATCACATGGCCCCTGGTGATATCCTTTATGGTGGGACATCCAGATAGTGCCATCGTAAGCTCGAGCTCATCCTTCAGCATCTCAGTGACCCTTCTAACTCCACTTTCCCCTTTTGCCGCCAACCCATATACTACAGGCCTTCCTATCTGTAGTAAGAAGACCACTATTTAAGAGAATGTCAACATTTGCCCTAGGGCACTTGTTTATTTGTAATTCAGGTGTTTTGATAATGTGAAAAGATAGTTTCTACTAACTTCGCATGATATTATCACGTAAATACCTCAAGGGTTTGTTACGATACTAATATAGCAGATAGTCCACATCGAGAAATATCAGGAATGTGCCAAACTAATTATAAAAGATTGTACCAGTACTGCTTGTGCCCCAAGGGCCAATGCCTTGAAAACATCTGTTCCTCGCCGCACTCCTCCATCAACAAAAACAGGGACTTTCCCTTTGACTGCATGAACAACCTACAAACGAAGGTTTAAAAAGTCATGACCAAAATGCTGTTTGATATAGATGACTTGCTGCAGCACAAGCTTTCATGCATTTGTAAAAATAGAGGGAAACAGAATGCCATGTGCTTTATTTTCAGGAGGCAAAACCGGGTGCATTTACTCTTATCCAGTGTTTACAAATGCTCCAAACTTCTAGAATCTATTATTAAACCTGCCAGACAAAGGAGTTAGTAAAAGTAGGCACCTCTTCCAGAACTGATATCGTAGCTGGACTATAATCTAGCTGTCGAGCTCCATGATTTGAGACAATTATCCCAGCAGCACCTGCTTCCACTGCCTTAATTGCTGCCAATGAGGGCATACAAGCTTGTCAATAAGGTTGTCGAGTATGCAACAACCAATAGTAGTAACAACAGATACAGTATACTGAGAAGCAATATGAAATTCCATTAGATGAATAAGATGCTTCAATCCAATATCAGAGAACACAAGGTCCTAATAGCAGCGATGACAAAATGAAGACAGACAATATCCCATTACCATTAAAATTCCTAACTCATACGACTTCCCCAACCGAATGACTATGGTGTTTGAACTACCAAACTAATTGAGGCATAATGTTGTTTCCTTTCAAGATGAACTGAAGAATCTTCAAAGTTTAATGCTAAAGGTCACACTCTACAAACTAGATATACAATCAAACCCCAAGTTATCACAAAATTCTCCTTCACTGAACGGATTTTTTTCAGTTCTACATTAAGCATCAAACTGCTTTTCACACTATCCTGACCTTCAATGTCAATTTAATCGTACCCAACTGTTCACTATGGTGTCAATGTATTGTATATTACTGATGGAACTGTTTATACAGTGATGAACTGGCAATGACGTGGTGCTCACTATAGACCTCATCTAAAATAAAACAACAGCACGCGCACGAATCTGCACTATTGAAAAATCCTAACGAATTCCATCAAATCTAGCACAAATCAGAATGGAAAAATAGATTTTGGCACAGGTGACAAGTTCTCAAGCTGTCATTCTTGACTTTCATTTTATTTTCCTTGTAAATGCAATGATCCCTTTGCTCATGTATGCATACGTGGTTAAAATTTTTATCTATTAAAAGAATCAGTGCCAAATTAGATCAAAACAGATGGTCTTGTCAGTTGTTATTTATGGCCACGCTACCTGAAAATTGGTTGACAGATTGATTTAAAGCAATTAATGAAGTTCAAGGTAATATCTTCTAAACTCTGGGATAAAATTAAAAGGATCCTTAAAGTACAAACTTTTCCAGGTCTTAAGCCATCTTAAAATCAGACTTCTCATTTAAGCTAGTGTTTTTAAAACCAAACCAAAAGGTTTTTTAGCCACAGATTTTAGCCGATTTCAATCAGTTCAACCTGGTATGGGACAGCAATTCAGCTCAATCTCTAATCTGGTTTTGGAACACTGGTTTAAGTAATGAATATGCTAAGTAAGCTATAGTTCAAATTAAGACACAAAACAGTCTTCAGACGAATCCTCAACTACTTTTCTATTAGAATACAATCCCAGATCTTACCATCTTCGTGTGTAAGAACTCCCTTGATCAGAATTGGCAATTTTGTAATTGATCTCAACCATCCAATGTCCTGCAGCATTGCAATTTAGTTACGTGACAACCAAGATACCAAATAAAGCAAACAGAGACATTATAAAGATCCAGTTATCATTCGTAGACCATGACGACAAACGAAAATTGAATGAAAAAAGTCACCGTAAGATAGCTATCAAAACTATTTCCACACTGGATGACACTACCTCACACATCTCATTCATTCAGAAAACAAGATTCTTTTGATGAAACACCACCCAGAAAAAATTTCAAGGATTAATTACAAAGTAGTTTAAGATGGTATGGAGGTTCACCTTCCAAGTCAAAGAAGCATCAAAAGTTGAATCAGCAAAAGCTTGTACGCTCGAACCCTCATCCTGCAAATTGCAGCGGAGGCAAAGGAAAAGGGGAGCGAGAGTGAGAGAGATGTTATGCCAAATTTCTGCATTTAACAAGCTATGAAAATTTAAGTCATCTCTATAAGGTTATTTAGGCACCAAAAATGTCTTCAATGGTCAAGTATTGACCATACATTTTCTGTTGCCTCACATTATCTGAACCCTTTGTTTCTTGTTTCTTCACCTCAAGAAACAACGGTAGAATTATGTTCCCTAAGCAAATGAACTATAAAAACAACTCCTCCAGACACAGATATAATCAAACGGAACATTTATAGAGAAAAGAGAGCCAATGAATACAATACTCTTTGCCCCAAAGGCAAGCTTTGCACAAGAGAAGCACAGAGCTCATTAAATAAATCTCCACTAGGCTGAGCCTAATACCATGATATCCACAAACATCAGTGCCATAGTGAGCATTTCTTTTTGTTTTGCTACCTTGCTAATGTCAAAGAGAGTTACAAATTATGAAAAAATAGAGCAGCATATAACAGGGTAGGCAGATAATGACAAAAACAGCCTCCATGCCCATCAAAGTAGATTGGAAAATGAGATATTAGTAACATAGATATATCCCCATGCATGAATCTCCATTGAATAGGAAAAATTATATTGCTACTGACAGATCCTCAAATAGAAAAGAAATCATTCACTCACAGAGACAACTTGAGTTGAGAGTAGACCTTCAAAATTCTTCAACTGAGGTGCTACCATTCTGTCATAGAGAGAGAGAGAGAGAGAGAGAGAGAGTTAACTGTACCCGAACTTTGTTTTATGACCATGATATCCATGCCCCAATGGGGTGGGGGAGCGAGAGAGGGAGAGGAAAGCATTTTACTTGTTCTTTATGTCTGCCTCCCTTCTGCCAAGTCTGGGAACATCGACAGTAAGAACAATTGCTTTGTATCCACTTCTTTCAGCTCTTTGTACAAGCTGAGCTGTAATATCCCGTCTCTTGTATACCTGCATAAGGAGATGCAATCATTATGGAGATGAAATCTTAATGGAGAATGTACAAAGCCAAGAGAACTGGAGATTCTTAATCAAATAGATGCTTACATATATTTGAAAGAATCGAATGGCATCACAGCTGGACGCGACTTCTTCCACAGTGCACATAGACATATATGAAAGAATCTAGAGTAAAAAGTTGAATTGAGTATGTTATAGCAGCAAATTTAAGATAAAAAATATTTGGTAATCTATTACCATGATGACATTAGATGCAGCAGCTGCTCTGGCGGTAGCAACCTCTCCTAAAAGATGAAAAATTGCATCATTAAAATCAAAACAAGGAAACCTGCGAAAGAGCTCCTCCAAGAAAATTCAGGTTTCACACCTTCAGGATGTGCTAACTTATGCAAAGCAGTCGGAGCAATCATAATGGGTGCAGCAACGTTATAGCCCAATATAGTAGTTGACAAACTAATTTTGGTCACATCAATGAGGATTCTCGGCCTAAACCTGCCAGAAATACATGTGTTGAGAATAAACAAACAACATAATATGGTTGGTGCAGATTTTAATCTGACCAGCATTCATTAGGTATTACGTTATTCTGCGAAATGCTTCCACATTTTCTTTAAGTGTATACTGGTCTTCCGCTCCACCTGCAAAAAAATCATAGTACATTTTCGGAAGGGCTTGCCTAGCCAATTCTTGATACTCATTCACGTTGACAGGATCCCCGGCCATGTTTCCTGAATGAAAATATAAAGTGTTATTAACTCAACAGCTTAACAATTTCTCCTACATGTGACTCCGCGAATTTTGATTGTCAACAAAAAGGTGACCACAACAATAGCCCTACAGATACTCTTCCCTTCATATATGGTCCTAGAATCAAGATGCAACTTATAAACAAATACCGACGCAACTAGCAAAATCATATCATCTTACTTCAAAGTATGTCACTAGTCCATTGCATACCCTTACTAAGAGCACGCAAAATAACACATCAAGCAAATGAACCTACAAAAGATCTAAAACAATTTACCATAAACTAACAGCATATCTGCAACTTGAATGTGCCCGCACGAATTCACACTAAATCTAAACAGAAGAGCGAAAAGTATGGAATGGGGATCGTAATGCACCCACACCCCTCGCCGTATCTACAGCTAAAAGTACAGCACACAAACATATCAAAACGCAATCAACATCAAAGCCACACGCAGCTCATAAATTTAGAACAGAATCAAGTCCTTGTCATATTCTGCCAGTAATCAACCCCAAGTCATTTCGCACACGGCACCATACTTCATCAACACGCTCGCCGTTCCTCTAAAGCTCGGGTGACTCATGAAGTCACACGTAGCCGAACCTTGAACCTATCAGCACGCTACGACGATCTCGAGAACGAGTCGGCGCAACCATTTCCGGATCTTGCGCTCGCCCAACTACCCACCCACATGAACCTTTATCACAAACTCCCACATGACGACGGGTCAATGAATTTTTCGCCAGTCATGACCGCATGCGCACCAAAAAAAAAAACGCGATCTTTCCGCATCCCAGACGCTACGCATGCTCAAGAAAGTGCAGAGCAGACGAGTCACTCTGCGCACTCAAATCAAAGAAGAGAGAGACGATCGAAATGGCACGATGTTTCACAGGATAAGCAAGATCGAACCTTGGGTTTTTTCACACGATCGGGAGCAAAATCTCCGGTTGGAGGACGAAACTCGATTTAGGACAGTGATGAGTTGAGCGACACGAGGCAGTTGATTGGGACTATCTTCAATATAATATTATAATGAAGCTATGAAAGAGGATAATTCATGCACGTCCCATTCTATATTTAAAATCATTTCTTAAGTTTATTCTTCCTTCGTTTTTTAAATTTTATTAAAAGACGAAAACGTCCCTTCCAAATAACATGTTTTTTTCATGGGAGCCACTTCTTCCGCCCCCCGTTACATTTCCTTGGTAATTTATCCTCTTCTGAACTTATTTCCAACATTACAATCTGAGCAAGCACTACTCATGTATTAGAATAAAGAAAGATTAGTTTCGTCTGCAAATTGTATACTTTACTTCCCATAGATTATTTTTATGGTTGTGAATTTTTCGACTTCCATTTCTAGTACAAATTTACGAAA
This sequence comes from Syzygium syzygioides, assembly GCA_031216285.1. NCBI lineage: Eukaryota > Viridiplantae > Streptophyta > Magnoliopsida > Myrtales > Myrtaceae > Syzygium > Syzygium syzygioides. The sequence goes on along the minus strand of CM062247.1, from coordinate 46,540,978 downwards.
ATTTACTCAAAGACTGAATATTTTGGTTGATGTTTGCAATTATCCATGATTTATTTATCTTTGATTGTATTGTTTTTTGTTGTACAGTCACTATGGAAAGACAAAATATTGTTTTATGCTTAAATCTATCTATTAATGATCAAAGTACGAATGGCGAAAATAGCAATCAATCATCTCAGCAAGTTCATTTGAAGCTTTACTGGGTAATTTTCTAACACAAGAGGATCTTTTGAGAAGTGTGCGGACGTATCTTCTTCCTTAAGGTTATTTTGTTTCTATAAAAAGGTCAGACAAATATGTTCTTATTAGTGCTGATATGAAAGGTAAGTTGTGATATGAAAGGTAATTATCGTAATCGACATAATATTCCTATTGCAAGTCAAAAGAAAGACCAGGCCTCCTTTGATTGATTGGCCTTTTAGAGTGTTTTCTTATAAAAAGAAGAACGGATCATGATCACTCAAAATATTGAATGTATGACACGATAAATAATTAAAAATTAGATTATTACATTTACCAAATAAAATAAAAGTTGAGCGGTTAAAATACATGAACTACAACGTAATGAAGCATATTAAAATTATAATTGTAAATGATTTTTTTCACTCTTACTTATGCTTAAGTTGTTTTTTGAGTAATAGTTTCTCAGTACAACAAAAAAAAAGAAATAGACAACTCATTAACTTAGTTTTTTTTTTGTTGGAAACACAATAATTAGTTAGTTATCTACCAAATAAACTATTTTTGGGAAAAGAGGTACACCAATTTTGTTATAAATGGAGAAAGAAAAGGAAAAAACCAAAAAATAAAAAAATAAAAGAAGGCAAGCAATAATCTTAAATAAAAAAAATGGGCCCCTTATTTAATTTAATAAATGTTGTCTGAGAGGAGTACGAATATTTTCATTTTAGTAAAATTGAAATAGAAGAAAACGAAGAAAAAAAACGTAAGAAATAATTTTTAATCAAGAGTGAGACCCGTGAGGGATAATGTAGTCAAATTAATGTAAAAGTGGATGTCAAAAGCTGATAAGGGGTGCAAATAGTCATAAGGAAAACCTATATTAATTCGTATCAATATACAATTATGGATATACATTATGTTCTGAATCAGTTAAACAAGTTAAACTATATTTCTCTGTCAAATTTATGACTCAATCTATTATAGACGCGATTCATCATGGAGTGCATCGACTGCAATCTTACACGATATTATCGATAGTAGGTCTCATGTAGATCTTCCATAATCGAATTTGTACGATACTATTTACTGTGAATCAAGTATTCGAACTTGAAGCAAAAGAAAGTGAAATAATGCATTATTCGCGTTGTTCAAAATTCTCTTCGCCAACTTGACGTATCGTTCCATGACATTCAGTTTTTTGGCCAACGTGATTCCTACCCATCTGCTGTTATGGAATTTTGCGAATTTAAGATTGCAGAGAGGTCTTTAACTCTACACCAAATATGATCTGTTTACGTAGCTAGAGCCGTCAAAGACTGCTTACTAGCTCCATCGTGGAGAAGCTCAATCACCATAATCCCACCGGAGGTGCTGGAGATCTAAAATCTCACCAATCGGAGTGAAAAGTCCTTGGACCACCGTCACAAACAAGTTCAAACTCAGGAGTCATGACATTGTAAGAATAGGAACCTGCATCATAAGTCCATTACCATTTGTGGTTGGTTCAGCATAAAACTATCAAAATAGATCATAAACTCATTTCTTAAACTATATATCAATCAATGGATCGTAAATGGGTGTAAACATAATATGGGTGTTAAATGGGTCGTAAATGGGTTTACAACTTATCTAAACTCAACTCATCTCTCTTGCCCTCACTTAATCTCGTGCTCTCTCATTCCGCATTCTCATCTTAGTTTGGGTGTGAATCTTCATAGATTGAATTAAATATGGAAGTGTTTTAGTAATATAAGTCGAGTCAAGTATGGGTCATTTGATTTGAATGGATCAAAACAAGTTAAATGGTTCTATTTAGGTTGGACCATTTTCGATCCTACTCGACCCACTCATTTGACAACTCATTGGCTTTACGTGAGGTAATAACGGTGTGACAATTATCAAGAAGTCCAAAAGGTGTTTTTGGTCTGTCTTGGTAGTTATTCTCAAGGCCTTTTCATTTTGGTGTGTTGACCTTTCAATTTATCATCAATAATGGAAATACAAACAGGAGTGGTTAAGACTCAAGCCAATGCCCTCTTTTCCTCGAGAGGGGCGTCCGGTGTTACTCGGGGTTTAGTGTGTTGAATGTAGTAATCCGTGGACAGTGACATGGAGCTCGATTGCATCAGGGATTGGTTTGGCTGCGGACCAATTAGGAGCATCAGTGCTGCAACTGGTCCGTCATCAGCTGTTATTTGGTCTGAATCTTCACCGATTTCCACACTTATAGCTGCAGGCAATAACAATGTATCCCTCTTGTTGGATCGGCTAATCAGCTCGCCACAGCAAACCCTGAATAAGATGTCGCGCTACCTTGTACAACCTAGAGCACTGAAATGATCCTGCTCATTATGCCGTAGTCAAGTATATTTTCCATCACCAATGGTATAATAAATATGAGGTCGAGTCAGATAACCAACTTTTCGAATCTTTATCCTTGCATAAGATGAATCCACTAGAACATACGGAACCCAAATGCTTTCTATCATCCAGAATCTTTCTCCAAGCAAGTATCTGCTGGTGGGATCATCCGTTTGTGAAAGATTCTGGGCTGTACAAAATAGATCTCTGTGGCCAATGGCCTGGGATGTTTACAACTTAACCCCGGACTTTGTTTGCACCATCATCCTCCAACTGAGTTTACGTAGCAAACACGGCCATGGTTTTAGAGCTAGGAACTGGGTTTTCTCCTGAGTCGAGGGATGTTCTAACGAAACTTTCTAACCACAGCATCTATTGTACAACATACAGAACCTGGACAATGAAAAGTTGACATGTTGTAAATCGGTAATGCCTGAGCCACATATCTGATCAAGTTTCATCTAACTGCACAGAGGTAGTAAGTCTATTTAATCGTGAAAAGTGAAACCATACGTGTGCTATCCTGTTTGTTTAAGGCTAGACAAGTCTGAGCTTGTGAAATGATATTGCACGCTTTGCATTTTGTCTCCACTTAAAGATGTCTTTGATAAAAATTTCTTTCTTATTTGACACGCAGTAACGTAACATCACCACGTCTGTGTGGATTCTTTACGGTCTGAGCTATACTGCATCTGTAGAATCCATTCCGCAAACAAGAGCAGAAGTAGACTGATGCACAACCATTGGCCAGTGATTAGAGGGAGATGAACTTCACTCATTTCATTTTCTTTATCTGGGTTCCAATTTTGGCTCTGGGGAAATGTATATGACTTGGAACCTCTTACCAGATTCTGCGGGACAATGTATAATCTGGCTTGTCAATGTTCTTGAACCTCGTGTTGGAATAAAAGGCTAAAATTAAATTTCATTGGAGTACATGCAGGAATAATCGCTATTACCTGCTGGCTTGGGCTACGAGGGTAGAAGTAGCAGCTAATAAACACAGTCCCCAAGGCTGCAGGAGGATAGTAGAGGACGACTAGGGGCAAAAATGTGCTCTCAGGACTTGCACAAACACAGGAGCATCCAATCCATTAATAACTTCCGAAAAGCACTCATGTCTGTAATTAATTTTACCCAGCCTTCTGCTGGTGGGAAGCACTGTTCTTTCGCATCATTTAGAGGGGCATTCGTGATGATACTGACTTGACAAAGTTGATTGGAAGGTAGTAGAGTCAAAAGAGGTAGATCAATTACAAGTCTTACAAGGATTTTATGCTTCAAATTTGATGCTCAAACGTACCATTTGACATTAACATCTACTGATGAACCAAGAAAAAACCAGCTTTGACTATCACAAATCTATACTGATGCTCTGACTCTGACTCCAATTTTATTTTTGATCATGAAACATGACAACTATTTACATAACATCGCAAACTACAAGTGATAATACAACAAGGGTACTGTTTATTTACCTATGTGAATCTTATCTTCATGGATGCTGCAGCGCGAATTTAGAGAGAGGAACGAAGTCTCTCACGATCTGTTATCACATGGCCCCTGGTGATATCCTTTATGGTGGGACATCCAGATAGTGCCATCGTAAGCTCGAGCTCATCCTTCAGCATCTCAGTGACCCTTCTAACTCCACTTTCCCCTTTTGCCGCCAACCCATGTACTACAGGCCTTCCTATCTGTAGCAAGAAGACTGCTATTAAGAGAATGTCAACATTCGTCCTAGGGCACTTGTTCATTTGTGATTCAGGTGTTTTGGTAATGCGAAAAGATAGCTTCTACTAACTTGGCACGATATTATTACGCAAATGCCTCAAGGGTTTGTTACAATACCCCTTACTAATATAGCACATAGTCCACATCGAGAAATATCAGGAATGTGCCAAACTAATTAAAAGATTGTACCAGAACTGCTTGTGCCCCGAGGGCCAATGCCTTGAAAACATCTGTTCCTCGCCGCACTCCTCCATCAACAAAAACAGGGACTTTCCCTTTGACTGCGTGAACAATCTACAAACGAAGGTTTAAAAACGGTCGTGACCAAAATGCTGTTTGATATAGATGACTTGCTGCAGCACAAGCTTTCATGCATTTGTAAAAATAGAGGGAAACAGAATGCCACTGGGCTTTATATTCAGGAATCAAAACAGGGTGCATTTACTCTTATCCAGTGTTTACAAATGCTCCAAATTCTAGACTCTATTATTAAACCTGCCGGACAAAGGAGTCAGTAAAAATATGCACCTCTTCCAGAACTGATATCGTGGCTGGACTATAATCTAGCTGTCGAGCTCCATGATTTGAGACAATTATCCCTGCTGCACCTGCTTCCACTGCCTTAATTGCTGCCAATGAGGGCATACAAGCTTGTTGATCAGGTTGTTGAGTATGCAACAACCAATAGAAGTAACAACAGATACAGTATACTGAGAAGCAATATGAAATGTCAATAGATGAATAAGATGCTTCAATCCAATATCAGAGAACACAAGGTCTTGATAGCAGCGATGACAAAATTAAGACAAAATATCCCATTCCCATCAAAATTCCTTACTCATACGACTTCCCCAACAGAATAACTATGGTGTTTGAACTACCAAACTGAGGCATAATGTTGTTTCCTTTCAAGATGAACCGAAGAATCTTCAAAGTTTAATGCTAGAGGTTCACACTCTACAAACTAGATATACAATCATACCCTAAGTTATCACAAAATTCTTCTGCGCTTGACGGATTTTTTTCAGTTCTACATTAAGCGTCAAGCTGCTTGTCACACTATCCTGACCTTCAATGTTAATTAAATCATACCAAACTGTTCACTATGGTGTCAATGTATTGTATAATACTGATGGAACTGTTTATACAGTGATGAACTGGCAATGACGTGGTGCTCACTATAGACCTCATATAAAATAAAACAACAGCACAGACACGATTCTGCACTAATAAAAAACCCGAAAAAATTCCATCAAATCTAGCACAAATGAGAATGCAAAAATAGATTATGGCACAGTTGACAAGTTCTCAAGCCGTCATTCTTGACTTTCCTTTTAAATACAATGATCCCTTTGGTCATGTATGCAAATGTGGTTAAAATTTTTATTTATTAAAAGAATCGATGCCATATTAGCTCAAAGACAGATGGTCTTGTCAGTTGCTACTTATGGCCACGCTACCTGAAAATTGGTTGACAGATTGATTTGAAGCAGATAATGAAGTTCAACGTAATATCTTCTCAACTCTGGTATAAAATAATAAGGATCCTTGAAGTACAGATTTTTCCAGGTCATAAGCCATCTTAAAATAAAACTTCTCGTTTAAGCTAGCCTTTTCAAAACCAAACCAGAAGGTTTTAGCCACATTTTTTTGCCGTTTTTGATTAGTTCAACCTGGTATGGGACAGCAATTCGGCTCAATCTCTGATCTAGTTCTGGAACACTGGTCCAAGCAATGAATATGCTAAGTAAGCAATGGTTCAAATTAATGCACAAAGCGGTCTTCAGATGAATCCTCAACTGCTTTTCTTTTAGAATACAATCCAAGATCTTACCATCTTCATGTGTAAGAACTCCCTTGATCAGAATCGGCAATTTTGTAATTGATCTCAACCATCCAATGTCCTGAAGAAATGTAATCTAGTTACGCCACAACCAAGATACCAAATAAAGCAAATAGAGACATTATAAAGATCCAGTCATCATTCATAGGTCATGACAACAAGCAAAAATTGAATGAAAAAATTCATCGTAAGATGGCAAAACTATTTCTACACTGGATGACACGACCTCACACATCTCATTCATTCAGAAAACGCGATTCTTTTGTTGAAACATTGCCCAGAAAAAATTTCAAGGATTAATTACAAAGTAATTTGTGATGGTATGAAGGTTCACCTTCCAACTAAAAGAAGCATCCAAAGTTGAATCAGCATAAGCTTTGAAGTTTGAACCCTCATCCTGCAAATTGCAGTGGAGGCAAAGGAAAACGGGTGCGTGAGTCAGGGAGATGTTATGCCCAATTTCTGCATTTAACAAACTACAAAAATTTGACATATCTCTCTAGAGGTTATTTAGGCAGCAAAAACGTCTTCATTGGTCAAGTATTGACCATACATTTTCTTTGGCCTGACGTTATCCGAACCCTTTGTTTCTTCACCCCAAGATACAACGGTAAAAAATTGTGTTCTCCAAGCAAATGAACTATAAAAAAAAACTACTCCAGACACAGATATAATCAAACGGAACAGTAATAGAGAAAAGAGCACCAACGAACACAATACTCTTTGCCCCAAGGGCAGCTCTGCATGAGAAAAGGACAGAGCTCATGGAATGAATCTCCACTGGGCTGAGCCTAATACCATGATATCCCCAAAGATCGATGCCATAGTGAGCATTTCTTTCTGTTTTGCTACCTTGCTAATGTCAAAGAGAGTTACAGACTCCAAAAAGATAGAGCAGCATATAGCAGGGTACGAAGATAATGACGAAAACAGCCTCCATGCCATCAAAGGAGATTGGTCGATGAGATATTAGGAACATAGATATCTCCTCATGCATGCATCTCCATTGAATAGGTAAAAATATATTGCTATTGTCAGATCCTCAAATAGAAAAGAAATCATTCACTCACAGAGACAACTTGAGTTGAGAATAAACCTTCAAAATTCTTCAACTGAGGCGCTATCATTCTGTCATAGAGAGAGAGAGAGAGAGAGAGAGAGTTTAACTATACCCGAACTTTGTTTTATGACCATGATATCCCTGCCCCAAGAGGGGTGGGGGAGCGAGAGAGGGAGAGGAAAGCATTTTACTTGTTCTTTATGTCTGCCTCCCTTCTGCCAAGTCTGGGAACATCGACAGTAAGAACAAGAGCTTTGTATCCACTTCTTTCAGCTCTTTGTACTAGCTGAGCCGTAATATCCCGTCTCTTGTATACCTACATAAGGAGATGCATTGATCAATGAGATGAAATCTTAATGGCGAATGTACAAAGCCAAGAAAACTGGAGATTCTTAATGAAGCGGATGCTTACATATAATTGAAAGAATCGAATGGCATCACAGCTGGACGCAACCTCTTCCACAGTGCACATAGACGAATATGAAAGAATCTAGAGTAAAAAGGGGAATTGAGTATGTTATAGCAGCAAATTTAATATAAAAAATATTTGGTAACCTATTACCATGATGATATTAGATGCAGCAGCTGCTCTGGCGGTAGCAACCTCTCCTAAAAGATGAAAAATTGCATCCTTAAAATCAAAACAAGGAAACCTGTGAAAGAGCTCCTCCAAGAAAATTCAGGTTTCACACCTTCAGGATGTGCTAACTTATGCATAGCAGTTGGAGCAATCATAATGGAGGCAGAAACGTGATAGCCCAATATAGTAGTCGACAAACTAATTTTGCTCACATCTATGAGGATTCTCGGCCTAAACCTGCCAGAAATACAGGAAATTATATCTTCAACTAAAACATTCACTGTGTTGAGAACTAACACACAACATAATATGGCTGCTGCAGATTTTAATCTGACCAGCATTCATTAGGCATTACATTATTCTGCGAAATGCTTCCACATTCTCTTTAAGTGTATACTGGTCTTCCGCTCCCCCCGCATAAAAATCATAGTACATTTTTGGAAGGGCTTGCCTAGCCAATTCTTGATACTCATTCACGTTGACAGGATCCTCGGCCATGTTTCCTGAGTGAAAATATTAAGTGTTACTAACTCAACAGCTTAACAATTTCTCCTACATGTGACTACGCGAATTTTGATTGTCGACAACAAGGTGACCACAACAATAGTCCTACAAATGATCTTCCCTTCATATATGGTCCTGGAATCAAGATGCAACTTATTAACAAATACCGACGTAAGTAGCAAATTCATATCATCTTACTTCAAAGTATGTCGCTAGTCCATTGCATACCCTTACTGTGAACTAACAGCATATCTGCAACTTAACGGTGCCCACACGAATTCATACTAAATCTAAACGGAAGAACGAAAAATATGGAATGGCGATCGTAAATTTAGAACAGAATCAAGTCCTTGTCATATTCTGCCAGTAATCAACCCAAGTCATTTCGCACATGGCACCATACTTCATCAACATGCTTGCCGTTCCTCTGAAGCTCGGGTGACTCGTAAAGTCACACATAGCTGAACCTGGACATATCAGCACGCTACGACGATCTCGAGAACGAGTCAGCCCAACCATTTCAGTATCCTGCGCTAGCCCAACCACCCACATAAACCTTTACCACAAACAACTACATGACAACGGGTCAATGAATTTTCGCCAGTCATGACCGCATGCGCACAAAAAAAAAAATCTTTCTGCATCGCAGACGCTACGGATGCCCAAAAAAGTGGCAGAGCAGAGGAGTTACTCTGCGCACTCGAATCAAAGGAGAGAGAAGATCAAAATGGCACGACGTTTCGCAGGAGAAGCAACAACGAACCTCGGGTATTTCACACGATCGGAGCAAAATCTCGGGTTGAAGGACGAAACTCGATGTGGCACAGTGACGAGCTGAGCTATGCGAGGTAGTAGAATCAGACTGGACTCTCTACAAAGAATGATAACGACTGCTACGAAAGACGATGGACTCATATGCCTGGGTCACTGTCGAGGATGACCACCATGATGTGACCTCGTCCAATTAAAGAAGAGCTGCCCATTATCGTTGTCTTTGTTCTAATATTTTTTTATCGCGCCTTTTTCCACTTCCTCTTTCAATAATACACTTCTTTTATAATATTTTAGCTACTTTATCCTCTGTGGGTATCGCATTTTCGGCATCCGTAGATTAAAATGTGGTGCGCTTAGGATATCCTTTTAAAATTATAGTGTAAACCTACATAATTTCGTGTTAAGTTAAAAAAATTAAGGAGGAATTTATTACAAGTACGCAGACTTCCGCAGCCTGCACATGTGAAAGAATCGAGCGAAACCAGAAAATCAGTTCCTCCCTCTATCAGAGGCAGGGCCTCGGACAAAGTTACATTCCTAGCGCGCGCGCATCTCTCTCTCTCTCTTCGTCTCACGCAGGAACACCCCTTTTCAATACAGTCCGTTCTTGCATACCGCATCTTCGTTTGCGATTGAGCCGGTTTCGCGTGCAATCCCTCGTTCTTTTTCGGCCTTGGAGCTCGAAAGTCTGCGAATTTCTCCACATTTTTCGAGCTTGAAGAAAACCCATCCGAGGTATTGTCTCAAGTCGCAGTTCAAGTTCGTCTTTCTCATTCAGTATCGATCAAGCCGCGATTTTTATGCTCGCCCATGTTCTCAAATTTGGTTAATTCACACACGCAACAGAGTTGACTAGTGAGCTGCGCGGTGTTCCTGATTTACTTTGGTTCCCATTTTTTATTGTTCCATTTATGCATAAGCCAAGCTTGCAGTGTTGTTGAGTCTCCCAGTTTGTCCTGGTATTGTGGTGCCTTTTCCTTTACTTTGATTTTGGAAGGGTGTATTCTTCCGAGGATTGGATGAAGTGTGTCTCGCGTTAGGTTTGCCGGATGCTGAGATTTTAAGTGTTGTGAGGTGTATCATGGTCTCGCCTGTACTTGGTGGCGCGGATGAGAAGGCAAGCCGAGTTAGTTACGAGAGGCGACGTCGAATTGATGTGATGAGCAACTTAATTGTTACACCTCTTTGTGAGGTTGTGAATTGCTGTTATTATTACGTGAACTGTTACTGAATTGGACCCTCAGATTTGTTGAGATTTTAATGTTATGAAAGATTTTGTGTCCACGATAACAATTGTTCCTTTTCCTTTTTCGCAACTTGGGAAATAACACTATTAAGCATTTGCCGAAATTTTTCTACCAGTGATCAATAGTGTTATTCGTGGTGACTTCAGGTAAAACATAAGGTAAATATCATTGTGTAAAAAATGGGTTGAAAAAAGAGATTTGGCTGGGATTGGCTGCACCAGCTAATTGATGTGAAAGCATATTCATGCCGAAGTTAATTTACTCTAAAATATTTCTTTCCTCTTCTTTTGGTTTTCTTTTAATGTTAGGTCTTTGTATTGGAGGGTCCACGAATGTTGGACAAGGACAAAGCCGCTTACATAAGAGGCGACCCTTGGTATTTCTGTTGAATTAGGGAAGAACAGTTCGTCTGATTGTTTAAAAAGTTAGCACTTCTTTTGAACAAAAACCACATTATTTTTCTGTGAAAATATCTTACTGAATATCCAAATGAGGGTTTTAATAAGCCATCAATTTGGGTTGTACTTTTACCTTTTATTCTGAGTTACAAGACCAAATTAGCTAAATGTGCTGGAATTCTTTGTGACCCTCACCACAGTTGACCTCCAACTTCATTGAATTTTTCTCCTCATACTCCAAGAAGTCCATATTCATGACTCTCTTACCTTTTACATTTAGGAAACTAAATGTCTGAGAGACAAGCCCTCGATCAGCAGCATCAAGTTGATCCCCAGCTGCAATCTCCGCAGTCTCCAAAGGAAGATATGCTGGCTTGTGTTACTGCACTGGAGGAAGCTTTGCTGCCATGCCTGCCAGCAAGAGAGCTTCAGGCTATAGACCGATCTCAACATCCTTCACATCAAAGTTTGTCATTGCTTAATCTCTAAATTAATCTTTCCCCCAGGGTGGGGAATGCTTGGTGTGCTATAATCTTCGTTCTGCCACTTGAGATTGCTCCAAATGCATTACCAAACGAGGACTATTCATATTTTGGCTGTCGTCATTGCTTGATGAAAAATGATTTCATACGTGTTCATATCTTGATGTTCCCTCCTTTTGAAGTCTTCGATCGGTTATATTCATAAGAATGTTGTTAATCTGTAATTTCCCATAATGTCAGTCTATTACTAGGTCATAAGTGCAGTTACAGTTGGTTCTTGCGAAAATAAAATTGTGATTACATATCTAGTTCTGACTCGCTGAGTAGGATGAGGGTTAGCTTGTTATTGATTAACATTCTAGTTGATGGTTCTCCAAAAGTGCATCTCAGTTAGGCCTAAGAGGAATGTCTGCATCTATAGTAGTTCAAGTGATGAAAACTATGTATAATCAGATAAAGAAGCCATTATTATAAATATTTTGAGAATCCCATATGTCAGTCAAATAACCAGCAAGATAAACATATCCACAGCTATGTATCCATCTGTAATGGTGGGTGGGGGCAGGCAGAAGGGGACATGGTAGTTTCTTCACCACCATGAGACACATCAGTAGCCCTAAGAGGAGAGAACAAGAGATCATTGGTCGATCATACCTATCAAGGACTTGAGCATGTGATTTTCTGTAAACCTCTGAAGTTTATTTAGACATATCATGATGGAGCTGGTTATCTGGATTCTAAACCTGAAGAGCATATGCTGTAGGCTTTCTCTTGCAATTGAACTCAAAAGTAGTTTTAATGAGTTGCCTTTCTAGTGTTTCTAAACTAGAAAATCATATGCTTCATAAGCTGCGAGTTTCCCTGTAATTGTATAGTTTGAGACAATCTGTTGGAGGAACTTGACCTCTATGGAGGACCCTTGGGTTATTGCAAGTCTCAAGTGGAATATGCTTGGTAATATTAGTCGGTATGTAGAAAGTGTTCTTGTTTGAATCATGCATGGAGGAAGCTTGAGGAATGAAAGATCCTTAACATCTGGTTTCGGGACAGCATTCTCATGCTGTTTTTTCATTGGATTCAACAGGGACAGTGCACTTAACTTGTAACGGAGTGTTTGTTTGGTGCCACTAGGAGACCAAAAAGTGATCATGATATCTCTAGACCTTCTGGGCTGAATAAGCTTTTTTATGTTTTTATCAGCATTTTAATTCTAAGTTATGTCTGAGTTGTTGCTTGTCCAATATCATGCTTATTGGATATGCTTTAGTGCACTAACATAATCTGAGTGTAGTTGTTTCATTTGTTAACTTGCCCCGCATGTAGAAAATGTTTCTGTTTGTGTAATTCCAACTGTTCAGATTTCATATCAGTAAAGTACCGTTTGTTATCAAAAAGAGAATAAGATAAGTGTAAGCATTTCTAATTAATCTCTCATTCATCACTCATGCTTCAGTAAACAAAAAGCCCTGCTAAACAAAGGTGTTCTGCTAGCTATTTTTGAAAGGCATTAGTACTCTTGGTTGCCTATCCCTGAGCGCAATTGCTGCTGCCCGCTTCCCAGCCCAACCCATGCCAAACTCTTTGCTAGTTAAGTGTTGTGAATGCCTGGTTACTGAGAAAGTGCTTCTGCTGTTTTAGTTGATGTTGAGAGGCATGCTAGAGATTTTATGGATGCTGCCAAAAAACTTCAAGTTTACTTTATCACTCTTCAGCGTGAGGATCAGCCAACCGAGGCTGAAAAGCTTATGAAGGTAATGCTAATGAAATAGCTGGGACAATAGTAAAAGGTTTGCTTTTTATGTTTGGAGTTATTTGATGGCATTTGCAAACTTAATTCCTCTATGAAAACAGGAGATAGCTATGATGAAGGAAGAACTAAAAATAAAGACCGAGCTCATCAAGAAACAGGAGAGACTGATCCAAGGGTGGAGGAAGGACTTGAAGGACCAATTCGACAAAATCAACTGTGAACTTGAGAAGGTATAGACAATTTCCGGTGGACTAGGTCTATGCTCAACTTGTAGGCGGACAAAAGACGGATTGCCTTTTCTGCTGCTGGTTATCTTAACATGAAAAGAATTTTATTCTCAGAGCGCACAATTTTTCAACCACTATTCTTTTTTTTTTATTCAGTGGGTCTTGTATAATTATAGGCTCTTGCATTGACATACCGCAAAAGGGGAAAAATCACCCTTCGCAGAGCAATCTGTTGGTCAACCAAGATCCTTGATGCCTTATGTTAGCATTTGTTATTCTAATTGCCAGCTTTAGATATTTTTTCGCCTCTTTACCCATCTATTGCTTTCAAATTAAAGTCTTGAAGAAGTCGCTATTCGCAACTCATTGATAGGATCAGAGCCTCCTTTTCTTCCTGGCGGTTTGGGTGTGGCGAGTTGTCACAAGAAGGAAATTTCAGATATATGAATGGGTGGACTTCTTTTAATTTCATGGGCAGTCACCCGAAAGAAAAGATTAAAAAAGAAGAAGAAGAAGATCTTGCATCATAAGGTCTATAAGACCCAAGCTTTGATCAAACTCGTTTACTCCTCGACAATTATTACTTTGGGTTGAGAGATAAGCTTGCTTAGGCCACGTGATTCATGCAGATCCTGAAAAGGCATGTTTCGGTCTATTTTGAAGTAAAATCCTCGGACTCAGGCAATAGGTCCTCATCTTTCCCTTAAGCTGGGAAATTAGTCTCCACCGGGACAATTTTGGAACGTAACGGCGTGTTTGTTAATTCGGATAAGGTTTCGCATATGATAAAAAGTATCATGTCCAACATTTGAGCCACACTTTCGATCGAATAGGTTCCAGTAAGGCACGTTAAAATACTATTTTTGAAGAAGAATTTAATAAGGGAGGCAATGGTCTTAAGCTAGGCCAGGATTTGCCACTCCCAGGATTTGGGATAAGGACAAGTTTAGTAGATAGACCAGTTAAAAATGGAGAACAAATTTCAAGTCAATCTCAAACCCGGATTTGCTGCAGAGGATGCGCTTGGATAGCAAACTGATTTACAAAATCCAAACTGCTCTACATTTTCCAAGTTGGCTTGGAAACCCAAAAAAATAATATTTCCTCTTTTCCCCTATAACATTTGCCCATGTTCTCCATGCTCACGCAAAAACTTGCAGTTGTCCCCAAAATAGCATCTTCCTTGCTCAAAATAGCGGCAACGTTGTGGCTTCCTGAGGCCTTTTTCAGCTCCTCCCTTGGAGTTCCTTCGATGCCGATTCACAATTGCCAACGGCTGCCTCTCATGAACCCAGTCTGGTAACCTGAATGCAGTCAAACCTTCGTGAGCAGAATTTGGCCCCACACAGAAGCTACTCTCTCCATTACTTCCCCGGCGTTGTACTTGCATTGCTCCGTTTACATTTGAAAAATTATGATTAGGCCTCTGAGAGCCCAAATTAGCATCATTCCGAGAATGCCAAAATTCATGCTTAGTTCTATTCATAGAGCTCAAACTGTTCTGTGAGTGCGCACGTTTCTCTTGAAACTGGTCTCTACTTCGACGGTTTTCTGTTGAACTCATCTGTATAGGCCGAACTGTTGGCTGCCCAATAGCGGCAATAGATGATCCTCTTAATTGCCACACTTCATTACCTGCTTTTGAGGTTGAGATTGACAATGGCAGAACCCCATTCTTCTTAATGTTATATTTTTTGGAAGTCCTGGGGCAACATAAAAGTAAAATACTTTTGAGATCCAACACAATATCCTTTCAGAGCAACAGTGCAGCAAAATTTGTCTACTGATTTTTCCAGACGACACTCAACCTGAGCATCATTTACTATGGTGTTACCATGGAATTACCCAGGATTTTCTACCCATATTCTAGAGAAAAAGACCCGTACCTGCTTTCCTTCAAAAGTGTCCTCCTTTCCTTCTCTTGGAGTCGTGCTTCTCTATCGGACCTTGCTAAAGAGCCCCTTGAATGCTTTTCCATCAATGCTTTGGCCCTCTCTCCTTCATCTTCCCATCTCTGTCATTGACAGTAGTGTTATTATGCCTGAATCGGTACACTATAAGAATGTAATCAGAGAAATCTCCCATATAGTTCGAACCTGTCTCATAGTGTTGCAACGGTAAAGATTGCGGCCCTTGATAAGCAGGGGATGAAGGGGAGGCAGTGGTTTCTCTCCTTTGCTCCAGAGAACCTCTATCTGATCAATGAGTCCAAAAGCTTTTAAACAGCACAAAAAGGAGATGAAAGAGAAAGAAGTAATCTCATACTTTGACATATAAATAACTAACGGAAAAATAAAACATCCTTCAACAAAAGCCTATAGTCCACGAGATGATTTACTGAATGGATGAATTAAAAGACACACTAACGCAAGAAATACACAGCCAATGATTTCACATTAGAGAATAATTCTGTAGACAATACGAAATGCTCAGTGGAGACAAACAGATTCACTATATAAACCAATGAGTCTATATTGATTTTGGAGTGAGATGAGAACTTTCTAATGTCCTTTGATCTGTTGATGTGTTAAGCAAGCTCACAACTTTCTGATTGAACTCCGGCGGTGTTATGGAGCTCAACCAAATGGCAAAATCCCATTGCACTGGGATCAAACCATCATATCACACTGGGCAGTTATTTTCCTTTTTACTAGTCTACAATGATATGATTAATCTTAATAAAAAGTCAAGTGGAAAAGCTTGAGTTCGCTGAAATTATATATCACGTCTCGTACGCAGAAACTCACAATGAAAGTATGCTGTTGCTTAGCAGCACCATAGCTTTCTTTGACAATACGGCCTGCTACAATTCCCTTTCCACATGGAGGACCACTGGCACTCCGAGATGCTATGTTAAATCTGAGAAAGGAAGTACCAATAAGCCAATAACTGAGGAGGCAATACAAAATAGAGGGTACAAACCATACGAGTATTTCCACTGAAGCAAGGCTGGAACATAGAATGGACAACTCTGGCAGATCATAAAATAGAACCACCGGTTCAATTTTGTAAGATTATATAACTTGAGCCAAAGATTGCTCCAACAACTTTTTTGGGTAATATTAATTTTAATTCTGCATGACTTTTCGAGAGGAATCTCATGGAAAATATGAAGCTTCTCGAAAATAGGACAGATGAAGCTAATAGAGTGTGTCTCCTATTATTTGTCCTGTCGGAATGGGTTTGAGAGCCCAAAACTAGGTCAAGGTAGACTTTGAAACCAACAGAGGTTATACACATATATATCAATTTCAGTTTTCACTAGGCAGTCATAATCACAAAAGCAGACCGGATGCCATAGCAAGAAGTTACACAGTCCCTTTTGTCTGATATGCAGCAAATGTAAGGTTTAGAGTAACCAATAATGGTATGGTCAAATTAAATGGATCACAAAATTCAGGAATATATCCATACTGGCTATTTAACCTAAATACATCCATACTTGCTATTAAACCAACTTTGCTGATTTCAATCTAACACCAGGGGAAACCCAAAGGGCCAAGTACAATGACCAGAAATATTACTATCCAAACTCTTTCTTATTGGTATTTTTTTTCCAGAAAAGTTCTATTAGATGAGGAATGTTTATTTTCTGGTTAAGACATAGGTTAAGATAGAATAACTTATTAGGGTACATGGACAAAAACAGGCCCTTCAATGACTCTGAAATATTTCAGATACATGGAGACTCAAATTATGAACCACATTAAAAACAAAAAGAATTGTAAGGCTTATGTACTTCAGTATCTTAATTAAACTAGAGAATTTTCAAATGAATACTAGTTGAAATTAAAGCTTCTACGACTTAGCTTCAACTGTGCACAATCCTAATGAACACTTCAGTATGAGTTGCTTGGACAGAGAGCTTACAGTTCGTAGACATTCTGTTGGAACATGACAACAACACCTGTGCATGCAACGCCTGCATAAACCCCCTTTTTCAGTCTGGATATGACACAGAAATAGAAAGGAAGCTATTTTGTAGCATCATTGGACTGCCACCCACACACCCGGAGCTGCTATTCTTTATGTTCAACTAACCAAAAAAGTAAAATAACAGGTTATGAGCAGCCCATTACAGCAACATTTCTTGATATTCATACTCTCACAGCTTCACAAGAAATGTGTATGATGGCATCGGAAACGCAGTCTTCGGACATAAGCTATGAACCATACCAAGATTAGCTGTAATTTAACAACTGATAAGCTCATGCTATCTTTACCCAGCAATTCGTAATACACCGTACTTTGTATTAAAGAGAGAGCTTCACCTTTGCATTTCCATACAAAACTGGACACCGGATACTAAGGGTGTCAAAAGAACCTGCTGAAATATGACCCGACCCGATCCAAACATGAAATTTTTGTATTGGATCGGGTTAGAGTTTATCTTGTTTGGGTAACAGGAAAAAGAATGCTTTAGCTTGTTTTGAATGTTCCTGAGCCTGCCCGAAACAAGCCCGCTAGAAACAAACAAGAACCATTTGATCTTCTTGCTCGCGAGCCCTTCCGAAACCCTATCATCTTCTTCGAGAGCTCCGGATCTGCAACTGGCGATCGAGTAGTGCCACGCGGAGGCAACTGGCGGCGACGATCGGCGTCTTCGCCGCTGATGCCACCCTGATTGCGGCTGGCATCCACCTCTCCTACGCCAACATCGCTTCTCAGCAAGCCCGCGCCAAAGCTCGCAGCGACTTCGTCAAGTGTCGCCTCCGGAAGCTCCTCGACGATTGACCCTCCTAACCCGCTGCCCCTGGCCCCACCCACAAGTGACGATTTCTCTCTTCCGGTGAAATCATCACCTCCAGGTATGTATTCTTCGCACTGTTCTGAAGCGGTCCAAGTTTTTTTTTTTGGGTAATGCGGTGATCTGGGACTTGGGGCATTTCCATCTTCCATTGATCTGATGATACGGTTGGTTGCGTAGTTCTGTGTTGGGAAAATCGAGCTGTTTCGTGGTTTTTACGCGCTTTTTTCTTTCCATATGAAATAGTTGCGAGCTTTGCTACGACCTGCTCGACGAAATGCCTCAATAGAACTAACGCGTTTGGAATTTGGAAAAGCTAAATTCTACAGATATATTTTTTCTTTTGAAGTGAAGCTAACATGGTTGTCCAACAAACATTTGATGCCCGTGTGTGCTTGTAAGATTCTTAAAGCACGTCGTGAATATCCTAAGAAGGCAATCTTGAAATGTTTGGTCTTTTTTCCATTGTTTTGCGTTTTGCTTTGTGCCCCCCTACCATCGGTTTTCACCTGACTTTTCTTCTATAATGGGTGCTTCCTTTCGGTCGGTTGCCATTATAACATGTTATTGGTGATGATCGTAGCGCCTGTTTTTGTATGGAGTCTCTAATGCCGCCTGGTGCTAGTGTTACAAACTAGGTTCATGAGAATGTGGGCTGTAGTCTACACTAGAGGCAAGCTTGTTGCAGGCGTGATGGGTTGTAAAAGAGATGATTGCTCGTCAGAGGAGCTGAATGGCGGTTTACTGTAGGATATAGAAATGCTAATGATTCATGTGATATGTATTAAGGTTCTAAGTAAAATTAAGCATGAAGAGAGCTTTCTGTTTGACGAGATGAACACATATGGCATTTAATTTTCAAGAGCTTTGCATTAAAGGTTGCGACACTAGTAGCTCATAATTTATTTGCAACTCCCAATCTATCTACATTTATGGTTAGGTTTGTGCAAGTAGGTAGATTTTCCAGCCTTTGTTATGGAGGTCACTCGATCTATGATGATTTTATATAGCTGAATTGATGGAGACACTCTTTTAGTTGGGATGCTCAAATTTTGCTG
Source organism: Syzygium syzygioides (assembly GCA_031216285.1). Lineage (NCBI taxonomy): Eukaryota > Viridiplantae > Streptophyta > Magnoliopsida > Myrtales > Myrtaceae > Syzygium > Syzygium syzygioides. The sequence goes on along the minus strand of CM062247.1, from coordinate 46,522,030 downwards.
TTCTTGCTGCTACAAGGCCTACCACCTGGTCCAAGTTTGTAGTATATCTTAGTCACACTCATCACACATCTTATGGCATGTAATGCTCACCAATGTGATGTTGGAAGAGCATAAAACAAAGGAAACCTGGGTAAACTCATGAAGGATGTCTCTATGTCTTGCCAACTTTTGAGTCACTGAGGTAGTGGGAGTAGCATATGCAGCACATCTACTCATAGCCTCATTTGTGTCTAATAATACACCTTTTAGCACTTATAACAGTCGGTATTGTGATGCATTCATGAGTCATAATTCTTTGGGTTGTTGCAATCAAAGTTCAGTGACCCAAATCTGTTCTGCTATGTATTTGGCTGATCTTGGAATCTGATGGTTGCAATACTTACTGTAGACTTAGGTTAGCCAATCCAGACAGATTTCGAGTAGATTAACTCTAATTTGGACTAACAAGTGTCAGGTTTGTTGTAGATTAGCCAATCCAGACAGATTTTGAGTATACTTAGGTTTGTCTGATCTTAGAATCTGTTCTGCTATGTATTTGTTGTAGGTTAAATCGGCTTTCAAGAAGAACGTGTGGGAGTCGCACCATGATCTCTCCCCAATTAAAGAAAAGCCGATTGCAGAATCTAAGTTCAAGCTGGTAACTACTATGGCTCTTGAAATGTTGGAGCTTTTATATGTGTTTTCTTCTTTGTTTCTTCTATGTTCAATCTTTAGTTGGCTGCATTTTGGTGATATATCTTGGAACTGAGTTACTTGAATTGGTATCTTTATTTGTGGCATGATCCGCATGTAGCAGACCTCTGCAAAAAATTGCATCCATGACAGCTTTCTGAGTCGCTTCTTGTAGATTAGCCAATCCAGACAGTTTGTTCTACTTATAATGAAATTTAATTAAGAGGAAAAGGGTTTTGCTGGAAGCTGGTTTGTATGTTTGTCACGTGTTCCAAGCTGATTTGTATGAGGAATTGGGTTTTTCTTCTGTGAGTAGGAAAGCATAGAGATTTCTGGGGAGAGAGACAACAGAATTTTTTGCTGTATATTCATTTGTCAAACTCTTTCCTCAAGAAATGAGAAAATGAATCGACCACAAGAAATGATTAGTAAACCTCTAACCACGAACCCGACCCGACCCGACCCGACCCGACCCGACCCGACCCGACCCGAAACGAACCCGACCCGATTGTGCAGCTATATCATGTTCGGGTCTTGTTTCGGGTCAGGCTAAGCACATATATTCATTGTTTCGGATAGGATTGGGTATCATGAAAACCCGACCCGACCCATTGACACCCCTACCCTTAGGATATCCTTTCTAAATTATAGTGTAAATCTATATAATTTCGTGTTGAGTAAAAAAACTTAAGGAGGAATTTATTACAAGTGCGCAGACATCCGCAGCCTGCACATGCGAAAGAATCGAGTGAAACCAGAAAACTAGTTCCTCCCTCTATCAGAGGCAGAGAGCCTCAGACAAAGTTCCATTCCTAGCACGCACGCATCTCTCTCTCTCTCTCTCTCTCTCTCTCTCTCTCTCTCTCTCTCTCTCTCTCTCTCTCTCTCTCTCTCTCTCGTCTCACGCAGGAACACCCCTTTTCAATACAATCCGTTCTTGCATACCGCATCTTCGCTTGCGATTGAGCCGGCTTCGCATACAAACCCTCATTATTTTTCGGCGTTGGAGCTCGAAAGTCTGCAAATTTCTCCACATTTTTCGAGCTTGAAGAAAACCCATCCGAGGTATTGTCTCTCGTTGCAGTTCAAGTTCGTCTTTTTCATTCAGTATCAATCAATTCGCGATTTTTATGCTAGCCCATGTTCTCAAATTTGGTTAATTCACACACGCAGCAGAGTTGACTAGTCAGCTGTGCGGTATTCCTGATTTACTTTGGTTCCCATTTTTTATTGTTCCATCTATGCATAAACCAAATTTTCAGTGTTGTTGAGTCTCCCAGTTTGTCCTGGTATTGTGGTGCCTTTTCCTTTACTTTGATTTTGGAAGGGTGTACTCTTCCAAGGATTGGATGAAGTGTGTCTCGCGTTAGGTTTGCCGGATGCTGAGATTTTTAGTGTTGTGAGGTGTATCATGGTCTCGCCTGTACTTGGTGGCGCGGATGAGAAGGCAAGCCGAGTTAGTTATGGGAGGCGACGTCGAATTGATATGATGAGCAACTTAATTGTTACTCCTCTTCGTGAGGTTGTGAGTTGGTGTTATTATTACGTGAACTGTTACTGAATTGGACCCTCAGATTTGTTGAGATTTTAATGTTATGAAAGATTTTGTGTCCACGGTAACAATTGTTCCTTTTCCATTTTCGCAACTTGGGAAAGAACACTATTAAGCATTTGCTGAAATTTTTCTACCAGTGATCAATTTTTCTACCTTAAGGTAAATATCGTTGTGTAAAAAATGGGTGGGAAGGTCTAATATCCAATCCAAGTATAAAAATCTTTTAAACCTTGATTTAGACGGGCAGATATAGTGTACAGGGTTGAAAAAAGAGATTTGGCTAGGGTTGGCTGCACCAGCTAATTGATGTGAAAACATATTCATGCGGAAGTTAATTTACTATAAAATATTTCTTTCATCATCTTTCGGTTTTCTTTTAATGTTAGGTCTTTGTATTGGAGGGTCCACGAATGTTGGACAAGGACAAAGCCGCTTACATAAGAGGCGTCCCTTGGTATTTCTGTTGAATTAGGGAAGAACGGTTCGTCTGATTGCTTAAAAAGTTAGCACTTCTTTTGAACAAAAACAACATTATTTTTCTGTGAAAATATCTTACTAATATCCAAATGAGGGTTTTAATAAGCCATCAATTTGGGTTATACTTTTAACTTTTATTCTGAGTTACAGGACCGAATTAGCTAAATGTGCAGGAATTCTTTGTGACCCTCACTACAGTTGACCTCCAACTTCATTGGAAAGTTTCATTGAATTTTTCTCCTCATACTCCAAGAAGTCCATATTCATGACTCTCTTACCTTTTACATTTAGGAAACTACATGTCTGAGAGACAAGCCCTCGATCAGCAGCATCAAGTTGATCCCCAGCTGCAATCTCCGCAGTTTCCAAAGGTAGATATGCTGGCTTGTGTTACTGCACTGGAGGAAGCTTTGCTGCCATGCCTGCCAGCAAGAGAGCTTCAGGCTATAGACCGCTCTCAACATCCTTCACATCAAAGTTTGTCATTGCTTAATCTCTAAATTAATCTTTCCCCCAGGGTGGGGAATGCTTGGTGTGCTATAATCTTCGTTCTGCCACTTGAGATTGCTCCAAATGCATTACCAAACGAGGACTATTCATATTTTGGCTGTTTTCATTGCTTGATGAAAAATGATTTCATTCGTTTATGTTCATATGTTGGTGTTCCCTCCTTTTGAATTTTTCCATCGGTTATATTCATAAGAATGTTGTTGATCTGTAATTTCCTATATTGTCAATCTATTACTAGGTCATAAGTGCAGTTACACTTGGTTCTTGCGAAAATAAAATTGTGATTACATATCTAGTTCTGACTCGCTGAGTAGGATGAGGTTTAGCTTTTTATTGATTAAGATTCTAGTTGATGGTTCTCCAAAAGTGCATCTCAGTTAGGCCTAAGAGGAATGTCTGCATTTAGAGTAGTTCAAGTGATGAAAACTATGTATAATCAGATAAAGAAGCCATTATTATAAATATTTTGAGAATCCCATATGTCAGTCAAATAACCAGCACAATAAACATATCCACAGCTATGTTTCCATCTGTAATGGTGGGTGGGGGCAGGCAGAAGGGGACATGGTAGTTTCTTTACCACCATGAGACACATCAATAGCCCTAAGAGGAGAGAACAAGAGATGATTTGTGGATCATACCTAGCAAGGACTTGAGCATGTGATGTTCTGTAAACTCTGAAGTTTTATTTGGACATATCATGATGGAGCTGGTTGTCAGGATTCTAAACCTGAAGAGCATATGCTGTAGGCTTTCTCTTGCAATTGAACTCAAAAGTAGTTTTAATGAGTTGCCTTTCTAGTGTTTCTAAGCTATAAAATCTTACGCTTTATAAGCTGCCAGTTTCCCTGTAGTTGTATAGTTTGAGACAATCTGTTGGAGGAACTTGACCTCTCATGGAGGACACTTGGGTTATTGCAAGTCTTAAGTGGAATATACTTGGTAATATTAGTTGGTATGTAGAAAGTGTTCTTGTTTGAATCATGCATGGAGGAAGCTTGAGGAATGAAAGATCCTTAACATCTGGTTGCCGGACAGCATTCTCATGCTGTGTTGTCATTGGATTCAAAAGGGACAGTGCGCTTAACTTGTAACGGAGTGTTTGTTTGGTGCCACTGGGAGACCAAAAAGTGATCATGATATCTCTAGACTTTCTGGGCTGAATAAGCTTTTTTGTGTTTTTATCAGCATTTTAAATTTATGTCTGAGTTGTTGCTTGTCCAATATCATGCTCATTGGATATGCCTCAGTGCGGTAATATACAAATGCAGTTGTTTCATTTGTTAACTTGCCCCACATGTATAGTAGGCTGAGAATATGTTTCTGTTTGTGTAATTCTAACTGTTCAGATTTCATATCTGTAAAGTACCGTTTGTTATCAAAAAGAGAATAAGATAAGTGTAAGCATTTCTAAATAATCTCTCATTCATCACTCATGCTTCAGTAAACAAAAAGCCCTGCTAAACAAAGGTGTTCTGCTAGCCATTTTTGAAAGGCATTAGTACTCTTGGTTGCCTATCCCTGAGCGCAATTGCTGCTGCGCCCTTCCCAACCCAACCCATGCCAAACTCTTTGCTGGTTAAGTGTTGTGAATGCCTGGTTACTGAGAAAGTGCTTCTGCTGTTTTAGTTGATGTTGAGAGGCATGCTAGAGATTTTATGGATGCTGCCAAAAAACTTCAAGTTTACTTTATCACTCTTCAGCGTGAGGATCAGCCAACCGAAGCTGAAAAGCTTATGAAGGTAAGGTTAATGAAATAGCTGGGACAATAGTAAAAGGTTTGCTTTTTATGTTTGGAGTTGTTTGATGGCATTTGCAAACTTAATTCTTCTACGAAAGCAGGAGATAGCTATGATGAAGGAAGAACTAAAAATAAAGACCGAGCTCATCAAGAAACAGGAGAGAATGATCCAAGGGTGGAGGAAGGACTTGAAGGACCAATTCGACAAAATCAACTGTGAACTTGAGAAGGTATAGACAATTTCCGGTGGACTAGGTCTATGCTCAACTTGTAGGCGGACAAAAGACGGATTGCCTTTTCTGCTGCTGGTTATCTTAACATGAAAAGAATTTTATTCTCAGAGCGCACAATTTTTCAACCACTATTCCCTTTTTTTATTCAGTGGGTCTTGTATAATTATAGGCTCTGGCATAGACATACCGCAAAAGGGGAAAAATCACCCTTCGCAGAGCAATCTGTGGGTCAACCAAGATCCTTGATGCCTTATGTTAGCATTTGTTATTCTAATTGCCAGCTTTAGATATTTTTTCGCCTCTTTGCCAATCTATTGCTTTCAAATTAAAGTCTTGAAGAAGTTGCTATTCGCAACTCATTGATAGGATCAGAGCCTCCTTTTCTTCCTGGGGGTTTGGGTGTGGCGAGTTGTCATAAGAAGGAAATTTCAGATATATGAATGGGTGGACTTCTTTTAATTTCATGGGCAGTCACCCGAAAGAAAAGATTAAAAAAAAGAAGAAGAAGAAGATCTTGCATCATAAGGTCTATAAGACCCAAGCTTTGATCAAACTCGTTTAGCTCTTCGACAATTATTACTTTGGGTTGAGAGATAAGCTTGCTCAGGCCACATGATTCATGCAGATCCTGAATAGGCATGTTTCGGTCTATTTTGAAGTAAAATCCTCGGACTCGCGATGGGTCCTTATCTTTCCCTTAAGCTGGGAAATTAGTCTCCACCGGGACAATTTTGGAACGTAACGGCGTGTTTGTTAATCCGGATAAGGTTTCGCAGGTGATAAAAAGTATACTGTCCAACATTTGGAGCCACACTTTCGATCGAATAGGTTCCAGTAAGGCACGTTAAAATACTATTTTTGAAGAAGAATTTGATAAGGGAAGCCATGGTCTTAAGCTAGGCCAGGATTTAACACTCCCAGGATTTGGGATAAAGACAAGTTTAGTAGATAGATAAGTTAAAAATGGAGAACAAATTTCAACTCAATCTCAAACCCCGATTTGCTGCAGAGGATGTGCTTGGATAGCAAACTGATTTACAAAATCCGAACTGCTCTACATTTTCCAAGTTGGCTTGGAAACCAAAAAATAATATTTCCTCTTTTCCCCTATAACATTTGCCCATGTTCTCCATGCTCATGCAAAAACTTGCAGTTGTCCCCAAAATAGCATCTTCCTTGCTCAAAATAGCGGCAACGTTGTGGCTTCCTGAGGCCGTGCTCAGCTCCTCCCTTGGAGTTCCTTGGATGCTGATTCACAATTGCCAACGGCTGCCTCTCATGAACCCAGTCTGGTAACCTGAATGCAGTCAAACCTTCGTGAGCAGAATTTGGCCCCACACAGAAGCTACTCTCTCCATTACTTCCCCGACGTTGTACTTGCATTGCTCCGTTTACATTTGAAAAATTACGATTAGGCCTCTGAGAGCCCAAATTAGCATCATTCCGAGAATGCCAAAATTCATGCTTAGTTCTATTCATGGAGCTCAAACTGTTCTGCGAGTCCGCACGTTTCTCTTGAAACTGGTCTCTACTTCGACGGTTTTCGGTTGAACTCATCTGTATAGGCCGAACTGTTGGCTGCCCACTAGCAGCAATAGATGATCTTCTTAATTGCCCCGCTTCATTACCTGCTTTTGAGGTTGAGATTGCCAATGGCAGAACCCCGTTCTTCTTAATGTTATGTTTTTTGGAAGTCCTGGGGCAGCATAAAAGTAAAATACTTTTGAGATCCAACACAATATCCTTTCAGAGCAACAGTGCAGCAAAATTTGTCTACTGATTTTTCCAGACGACACTCAACCCGAGCATCATTTACTATGGTGTTACCGTGATAGTATCCGGGAATTACCCAGGATTTTCTACCCATATTCTAGAGAAAAAGATCCGTACCTGCTTTCCTTCAAAAGTTTCCTCCTTTCCTTCTCTTGGAGTCGTGCTTCTCTATCGGACCTTGCTAAAGAACCCCTTGAATGCTTTTCCATCAACGCTTTGGCCCTCTCTCCTTCATCTTCCCATCTCTGTCATTGACAGTAGTGTTATTATGCCTGAATCGGTACACTAGAAGCATGTAATCAGAGAAATCTCCCATATAGTTCGAACCTGTCTCATAGTGTTGCAACGGTAAAGATTTCGACCCTTGATAAGCAGGGGATGAAGGGGAGGCAGTGGTTTCTCTCCTTTGCTCCAGAGAACCTCTATCTGATCGATGAGTCCAAAAGCTTTTAAACAGGATAAAAGGAGATGAAAGAGAAAGAAGTAATCTCATACTTTGACATATAAATAACTAATGGAAAAATAAAACATCCCTCAACAAAAGCCTATAGTCCACGAGATGATTTACTGAATGGATGAATTGAAAGACACACTAACGCAAGAAATACACAGCCAATGATTTCACGTTAGAGAATAATTCTGTAGACAATACGAAATGCTAAGTAGAGACAAACAGATTCACTATATAAACCAAGAGTCTATATTGATTCTGGAGTGAGATGAGAACTTTCCAACGTCCTTTGATCTGTTGACGTTTTAAGCAAGTTCACAACTTTCTGATTCAACTCTGGTGGTGTTATGGAGCTCAACCTAATGCCAAAATCCCATTGCACTGGAATCAAACCATCATATCATACTGGGCAGTTAATTTCCTTTTTACTAGTATAGAATGATATGATTAATCTTAATCAAAAGTCAAGTGGAAAAGCTTGAGTTCGCTGAAATTATATATCACGTCTCGTATGCAGAAACTCACAGTGAAGGTATGCTGTTGCTTAGCAGCACCATAGCTTTCTTTGACAATACGGCCTGCTACAATTCTCTTTCCACATGGAGGACCACTGGCACTCCGAGATGCTATGTTAAATCTGAGAAAGGAAGTACCAATAATAAGTCAATAACTGAGGAGGCAATACAAAATAGAGGGTACAAACCATACGAGTATTTCCACTGAAGCAAGGCTGGAACATAAAACAGACAACTTTGGCAGATCATAAAACAGAACCACCGGTTCAATTTTGTAAGATTATATAACTTGAGCCAAAGATTGCTCCGACGACTTTTTTGGGTAATATTAATTTTGATTCTGCATAACTTTTCGACAGGAATCTCATGGAAAATATGAAGTTTCTCGCAAATAGGACAGATAAAGCTAATAGAGTGTGTCTCCTGTTATTTGTCCTGTCGGAATCAATTTGAGAGTGCAAAACTAGGTCAAGTTAGACTTTGAAACCAACAGAGGATATACACACATATATCAATTTCAGTTTTCACTAGGCAGTCATAATCACAAAAGCAGACCAGATGCCACAGTAAGAAGTCACACAGTCCCTTTTGTCTGATATGCAGCAAATGTAAGGTTTAGAGTAACCAATAATGGGATGGTCAAATTAAATGGATCACAAACTTCAGGAATATATCCATACTGGCTATTAAACCTAAATACATCCACACTTGCTATTAAACCAACTTTGCTGATTTCAATCTAACGCCAGGGGAAACCCAAAGGGCCAAGTACAATGACCAGAAATATTACTATCCAAACTCTTTCTTATCGGTATTTTTTGTCCAGAAAAGTTTTATTAGATGAGGAATGTTTATATTCTGGTTCAGACATAGGATAAGATAGAATAACTTATCAGGGTACATGGACAAAAACAGGCCCTTCAATGACTCTGAAATATTTCAGATACATGGAGACTCAAATTATGAACCACATTAAAAACAAAAAGAATTGTAAGGCTTATGTACTTCAGTATCTTAATTAAACTAGAGAATTTTCAAATGAATGCTAGTTGAAATTAAAGCTTCTACGACTTAGCTTCAACCGTGCACAATCCTAATGAACACTTCAGTATGAGTTGCTTGGACAGAGAGCTTACAGTTCATAGACATTCTGTTGGAACATGACAACATCACCTGTGCATGCATCGCCTGCATAAACCACCTTTATCATTCTGGATATGACACAGAAATAGAAAGGAAGCTATTTTCTAGCATCGTTGGACTGCCACCCACACACCTGGAGCTGCTATTCTTTATGTTTAACTAACCAAAAAAGTAAAATAACAGGTTATGAGCAGCCCATTACAGCAGCATTTCTTGATATTCATACTCTCACAGATTTACAAGAAATGTGTATGATGGGATTGGAAAGGCAGTTTTCAGACATCAGCTATGAACCATACCAAGATTAGCCGTAATTTAACAACTAATAAGCTCATGCTATCTTTACCCAGCAATTCGTAATACACCGTACTTTGTATTAAAGAGAGAGCTTCACCTTTGCACTTCAATACAAAACTAGACACCGGATACTTCTCCACCCCCCTACCGGTGACTATCCTGCAAAATCATTATGCATTTATAACTGAAACAAATTCATTGAGTTTTACATCCATAACATATTTCTTAACTAAGAGGGTGAAATTACTCTATATGTTCCTTGATCCGCTGTATGAGTGTCTCCTTGTTGCCCGTCAACCTCAAACCGTTCTTCCTCAGATAAGCTTTACACTGCTCCACTTTCAGTTTCTCAAGTTGCCCAGCTACAACAAAAGCCAAAAAATAGAGCAAATCACAATCCAGCTTAAAATCCAAGACAACAACATGCTTTCACACATTTTACACGCCTAATAAGATCGCTCGAATAAAAAAAAAGAGTCAATTTTTGCAAATGATGCACTATCCAGAAGCCAAGCCAAAATCCGAAAACTCGGAAACGAAGCAGAAACGTGCAAATATTCAGCTCACCATGTACGAGCGACAGAACCGTGTGTGAGCTCTCATCTTCTCTCTCACCAATCTCCATCAACCTCGCCTCGAGCTGAGGCTGGTCAGCACTATCATCATCCCGATCAACATTTTTCCCTACTCTGCCAATCCCCAACCCGCGATGAGGAAAAGTCACCCGCAATCCATTCGAAATCGCAGAACCCAGGCGAGTTCAAATAGAAAAGCTAACCGAGATTTCGCCGTGTTCTTGATCGAGAGCTCCGAGAACGTAGAGTGAGCGTCTTCCCGAACGGCGTCGTCCCGATCGTCGTCGCCCGAATCGCCCGGGTCGTAGTCGGAGTCGGAATCGCTGTAACTCTCTTCATCTTCTTCTTCTTCGTCGGTATCGTCGATTTGGTGGTATGCCGTGGCGGAAGCGTGCTGCTCTGAGATCGCCATGAACGAGCTTTTGCTTTTTCTCCTCGGGTGCTTTCTGCCCAATTTCATAATTTATAGCGTGATTTTCTCATTTTTCTTCCTTTCGTCATTTGCCGAAAAGAATTTTTCAAATACCTAAACGGTCGAATTTCAATCTCTCCTTTCTACTGGGGAAATGACGAATTTGCCCCCCGTCCCCTTCTATTGACCGGGATTGCTTTGATCTTCGCCCTCGAAATGCTAGCAGCGTCCGAGAGCAGAACTCTGTTATTAACTTTTTATGGTCGGCAGAAGAATGGCTAATGAGAGAACTCAGACCGAGTCAGATCTTTCAGGCTCGATTCGCGAGTAATTTTGGTCGATTCCGACAAAGGTGTAGCCAGAATGAAGTTTGAATCCGAGATAAATTGACATGATTCATGTATTTGAGAGGATAAATTGACTCACCTTGCCATGTTACTGTCTCTACCTTACATTTCTTTATGCAGGTGGTACTAAAAAATCAGTTCCCCTTTGCTACTACTAGAGTGATGCGTGCTAAAGTTTCTAGCACAAGCTTCACGAGTGAAGAAAGGTGAAAAAATTTTCAGCAGAAAAGATACCGTTACGACGCATAATCTAACCTGTGAAGTGCGTTGATTATGCTAGGATGATATACTAACCCTTCTGATCAACGGGATTTCTCATCAATCACAGCATCAAATATACTTGCAAAACCCCATTTTGACAGGATGGTGGAGGAAGAATACGATGCACAAGGCGAAGCTAGAGACCACTCTGATGAGAGTAATAGAATAGTTTCCACGGTGCCAAGGGAAGAAGATATTCAGTCTTCTTCCATCATTTCCACAAACAAAATCAATGAAGAAGAACTACTGCTTTAAAGGCGTGTCGAGGTAGGGAAAATTCTTGGAGAGTCATCGTGGTGAACGACACAAAAATTAAGTCTTTCAAGTGAACTTGCTTGCAAAACTCGACCTGCCTGCTTACGCCTTCTGATCCTTGTGCAAATAACAACATGAAAGTGACTTGATGGGAAACAATAATATGTATATGGAGCTTCACTCTTCAACTTATCCAAAAGACGACGACATGCATGCCTGAGTACTATTCACGAAACAAAACAATCTAAAAGATGCATTTCCAAAAGAATGAGGCTCCCAACAGTATCCGATACACGAGCAACAAAAGAGAAGATAAGTTAAATTCACCAACAGGAACTCCAACCGGTGCTGCACAAAAACGTCTTTTTTTGGGCAAATCTCATGTGCATGTAAGAACAAAAGAATGAACATACCAAAACAAAGAGCGTGGGAACAAAAAGAGAGTGCATGAAACCTAATATAATCTTAATATGATAAAGCTGTAGCCAACAGTACTATAAGAGCTGATAATAGGTATAGATGAACAAAAGTTATGTGCGGCCTCCTGTACGGAAAACACTCTACTAGTTGTCAACAATAAGATTTAGATCTTGCCCTGGTCTTGAGGGAGGGTTCTCTATTCACTACTTAACATGGAAAATCTATTGCCAGGTCTGCATAAGGAATGAAGCATCCATTACAAAATGCCATTAGAAAACTACACTATCTTTTGAACACATATGATTCTCTGTAAAAATCCCGTGCCCCCCATTTAAAATCTTCGAGAATGAATATCTCAGCAACACAGTAGCCCATTGCAGCAGAGCAGAAGTACAGGCAAGGCAATCGCATCACCATATCTTTGATTTGACCCAGAAGAGAAGGAAGACCACTCCCAGAACAATGGCAACTGGGGCCCATTTCCGAATTAACGCCTGCAGTAAGCGGTGGATTTCAGCAACAGACCTGTTATTAATTATCTAAACAATTGAAATAATAGCAATGGGCACAAAGCAACGGGATACCACATGTCAGAGAAATGTATCGAAAAAATCCTAAATAAGGGAACAAGAGTGAAATTGTTTGGTCCAAAAAATGCTAACCATTCGATATGTTGACTGAAAAGAGAACTGCCACTTATTTTTTGTTAAGTCACTCAACTTAATTAATATCACATCTTTACATGCAAATTCTCACGCCAATTCATTTAAAAATCAACCTTGATTGTAATCCAGCCAACTGCAAGTAATCTTGTAGGTTGTAACAAAACCAATCAAATGCATCAACACAAACAGAAAATTTCAACATCAACAAATAAGATTACCTGTCGATTCAAGTCTCTGGCCTTGTCGGCATATATGCGAGATTCTGATGTTAACCGACTAGACATTTCACTGACCTCTGCAAAAATTTTGGAAACAACTGTTAAATGTATATACATGAGAAATATCCAGACGTGAAATAATGAAATGCATTCTAATGGGTGTTCCCAAGTGTGGAACTACATGTGAAGTAGTCAGAAAAGTCAACCAGGAGATGAAAAGTATTGCAGAAAGAGAGGTATTTGCACTGCCTACAATGCAGCTGCCACAAAGCATACTGCCGAAGCATGAGAGCATGGACATCAGCATCCTTTGTTTCACTACAGATATACCAACTACAAAGGGTGGACCAAAAGGCAAGTTTCTAGGGACCTCTGACCTAAGCTGCTCTTTTTCACAACCAAATTCCAGTAAAGGCCCATCAACTAGGCATGCAAGGTTATTTCAGAATTGGCCCCTTTCAATGAAGATTCAGCAAGATCACATGTTACCCTCACAGAATAGAGAGAAAATGAGAACTAAAATCTCCTGCCGGATATGTCTCCGTTTTATCAGCTGGCAAACGAGTGATTACATGCTAGAATGCAATGCATCAGTTCAAAATTCAAACTTTCAAAACCAAAAGCAAGCATTAACGAATAATGGAGAGAATTTTGCAACGGAAACTTACGGTCCAATTTTTCGCCAACACCAAGTACCTCTTGGACATTGCGTGTCATGATCTGGTGGACCTCATAAAGTTCATCATTCAACTTTGAAATGTTCCTCTGGGTCCGAGTGTCCTGATACAGTTTCTTTGTTTTCTGTATAAACGTATCTTTTAACAGCAAAAGAGAAACAAAAAAAGGCAAAAATCAAAGCACAATATGACGCGGGATAAGCAATGCATGGCAAGGAATCAAGCCTGCTAATTCCAATTTTCACCAACAGGAAAAGGGAAAAAACAAAGAGGATTACCGAATTTGATGAAAGCATACGGCCTAGCCGCGGTTTCGATCTGAGCTCCATTCACGCGCTCGAACTCGTTCTTGAGATCCTCCAGGTACTGGAACGCGAGCTTCTTGGGGTAAGCACGATCGCACATGGTCAAGTAACAGACGCGCCCTTCGATGATGTAGCTGAGGCAACTTGGGTTAAGGCGAATTGGAGATCAATGCCCGAAACACTCGCAATTCACATACTTTCACACACGCCCACGAACACAAACACTGAGAAAAGGCCACAAAAATCGAAACATAGGATACTGGAAGAAGTAAGGGCCGGTTTCGACCGACATTCTGGAGGGCTCGTTCTGGCCCTTGGAGAGATTCTTGAACAGGGCCTTGACTTGCTGCTTGTAGAATTCGGCGTCCTTCATGTCCCGGCCGTCGTCGAGTCCCTCGGCGAGGGGGAGGCCATCGGTGACACGGGCGATCAGCGTGAGCTTCACCATCTTTCCTCCTCCTCCTCCTCCTTCCTACGCCGCCCTCGAAACCGATCCCAGATCCAATCGCGCGCGGGGGGCCTCGCGGCAAAATCCCGATCGCTGGTCGCGATCTACCGATGGAATCTCTGCAGAGGTTCGACCGAATCGATCGACGATCGCGCGACTCGGATCGGAGACGAGCGGCCCTCGTCGACGAATTCCTTGCTCTTCTCCGTCTCTCCCTGCCCTCTCTCTCTCTCTCTCTAGGTTTTGCAGCGAGGAGAGGTGACTCACGAATATCACCAAATTGGCTAATTAATGAAAAATGCTTCCACGAAGCTGCCGTTCTCTAAATGCAAAAAAGAAAAAGAAAAAGAAGCAGAAGAAGAAGAAGAGGAGGAGGAAATACTTGTATGGTAAATATAATTCCTCCATGATAAATTTCCCTTTTTCTTTTCCTCGTGTGACTTTATTTCGATTTGGTTCCATCATGTTCATTTTTTTTCGTGTTTTTTCATTCTTTCACAAAATCATATCTTTTCCTCTTTGGGATGATTGCACAAATGATTTTCGAACTTTGACCCTATCTACACTGTGGTCGCTGAACTTTCGATTTGTTTAATATGATATCTGAAATTCAACTAATGTGTAAATGTCATCCTTAAACTTAACTATATGAAAATGTTCAATAGCTCAGTGACTAAATTGAACATGTACCAAAAATTCAAGGACCGTATCGAATAAATTAAAAGTTCAAGAGTCACATTGCACATTGAGGTAAAATTCAGGACCACATTGAACAAATTAAAACTTAGAGACCACATAATCCCTGAACTATTTGTGTCATTATACATTTCTTTCTTTTTTTTTTTTATCTTCGCAAGCATAAGATTTCCTGCAATTTCTTTTGCCGTTATTTTTTGTTTTCCTCTTTATTTTTCTTCTTTCTTTGTCTAATAAAAGACAAATTAGTCTTTTGTTTTTTTCCCAAACTTTTTTTTAGCATAGGATTATACTCTTATTATCATATATTTCCAAATTCGTCCACTTATATATCTTTTATTAGCTTGTAGAATTATATTAGGGGTAAGTGGTTCTATGTTCCTTACAAGTTCCACCTAGAACTTATCCTCGGATACAGGTTTCTCATTTTTTGGAACCTGAAACCTCTCCGTCGAAACTTGGAAGTTGGTACCTACCCTGTTATAGGTTCCAAAGTCTAGTAGGTTCTTTTTTTTATTTCATTTTTAGTTAAACAAAACGAAAACAAATACAATAATATTGAACAAACTTGTCATTCACCAAAGAAAATACAAAAGACTAGTTTTCCTGACATTATGATTCATATAAATTTAATTAAAATGAGAAATCATTACGTGAATCGATATTACGAGTGAGTAGTTCTATGTTCCATATAAGTTCCACCTATGATAATAGATTCCTCATTTTTTGGAACTTAGAACTTGGAACTTACCCAATCACAAATTCGATAGTTGGTTTCAGGATCTACCAAGGTTTCACTTGTATTATTAATTAAACAATTGTAATAAATTATCAACTTTAATGACTACCACTTGCTGCTATGATCCGATAACCACAATTTATATTTAGACATACAAAAAATATGAAAAAATAACAAGTCATAAAATGAAACCTATCTGTCGAAACAAGTTTCTCAATTTTTGGAACCTGAAACCTACCATGCATACATTAAAACCTAGAGCCTACAAGTTTCCATTGATCAGGTTTTCACGTTCTAGGTTCTATCCTGGAACCATGCTCATCTCTAGATTGTACTGTATTTAATCATCTAACCGTACTATTTTTTTTCACTTCACATTATTACCAAAAGTATACATTGTTGTATATTTGAATATTTTCTCAAAGACGCCAATATTTCATAATACATCGCATAATAGAACTGGATTTTGGCCATAATTTTAGCAAGTCTAAATTCTATATTAATTGAGGTTTCCATTAACGAATAATTTTTATGTACTTAAATTAACCTTTTTTATGATGTGTACATTGTGGACGCGATAAATCTCACTACAATTTGATAATATACATGCAAATATCTCAAAAATAAGATTTTCTTTCGACTACATCTCAATCATAGCTAATTTATACGAAACTTTCAGACTACATGAGAAGGCATTAGAATTGATCTTAAAATGTTGGTTATTATAAAATCTAATATAAGACGATTCGACAATTATGAAAATGATCTTACTTTTTAGGGGTGAGCATAAGTTTAGGGTTGACCCTAGATTGACATTGGACCAACCCAACCTTGTCGATCCTGATCTTGGTCCGATTCCCAAGGGAATTGGGTCGGTCCTTGGTCACAGAGTCACTGAACCTATATTTTGTGGATTAGTCACTTGTCCTAGGGCTTTAGGAACTCGAACCAACCCTGTAATTATCTTCTCTTTTTTTGTCCAAACTCTACATATATAACTATAAGTGCCCCTCCTTGTCTTCCACCGTTTTCCTCTCTCACAATCTCACTTTCTCCCTCAATCTCATATTTCATTTCCATCTCTTTGGAGGTGATCTCTTCGTCTTCTCTCTTCTCATTTTGCGCTTAGAGATCAATTCTCTTCCCTTCCCTTTCATGCTTCCGCCTTCGATTCTCTTCTCCACCCTTTCGCGATTCTGTACTTTTTTATCATTTATTCTATTCTTCATGTTTGTCTTCTATGGTTTGTTACTTTTGGCAAATGGAGATTTCTATTGTTGCCTTATCTTATATTTTCATATGATTTGTATCAGTGTTCATTGTTTAATTGTTCAAGATCGCATTGTCGATGAATATGTAATTTCAAAGAGTACGTTTGTCCTTTTAAGGAATACAAAAAATTAAGATAAAAAAAAAGGATTGGCTGGTCCCTATGTCAGTATAGTCCCCGATCCCTTGCTCAACGGAATCGGTCTCCGATTCCAAAAATTGGGGACCAATACTGTGCCAGTTGATCCTTAAATTAAATGCTAAATCGACCCAATCCAGACTATGCTCATCGCTATTACTTTTATCTTAAGTGAAATTTTTAGGACACATTGTTCAAGGTAAAAGATCAGAGACAATTTGATTAATGCATCTCCAATTCGTTTGATAGAATGAAAAAAAAAAACCATCTTGATTAGCCGATTTCACAAAGTACTAGAAGCCTAGACGAAAAAGAATATCGATAGGAACTTTGAAATTGTATAGCTCCCTTTCGGCTTCGTTAAAAAGATTATTCTGATATAAATAAAATTTTCAACCTAGAAAAAATTTAATTATATAATCATACGTCTTGTTCTTTCTATTATCGCCGTGTCAAAGGCACAAGCTGATAACTAGGGAAAAATGATGTCGTAATTTTCATATGACTATTGCTTTGGTGACATTTCTTCAAATTATGTATTTTTTGTAGAGTCAATGCTATTAGCAATTTGTAACGGAAGAATAAATGGAGTGACTCACTAGTATTTATCTAATTAAGTTACCATCGGTGTTACATTAATAACTCTAAAGCAAATGCTTACCATCTTTTATTTGATTGTTTTGAAATTATCAACTTTTTAAAAATTTACTAGTTTTTATTTGTCTGGCTTATCAACGTTCATTGACATGCCTTGGTAGTCAGTACTTTCCTACCGTTTTACTGTTACCGACTCTTGCTTGAATAACTTATCAACATTTATTTGATTGTTTCTAAATTAAAAAGCTGTAATAATTTAGCAATTTTTATTTGCGTAACTTACCAACTTTTATTTGCTTATTCTACTTATTATTTTCAAGTTATCATTTTGAACTAAAACCTCGATTTCTAGTGACTTTCCAACATCGAAACAAATAAGTTATGAGCTAGTGTTAGGTTATCAACATTCTTATTGAATAGCTTTGAACTATTTATTTGAGTCTTCTCAAATTAACAACTTCTGTAAAAATATACCAACTTCTAGCTGTGTAATTTACCAGTGTTTATTTTCATAACTCTTAAGCTTACTACTACTTACCTGATTGTTTCTATAATACCAATTTCTATAAAATCGTTACTTTATTAGTAATTTATTACTTCGATAATCTGCATAGTTGAAAATAAAGTGGATGCATCGGTGTACCCATTGATTGTCTCCTACCCGCTCGAAGTCTAACTCAAAACTGTCAGCTCCTCTTTTGCCACTTCATGCTATTGCTCAACTCTGATTGGATTCTCGACTCGTCCCGAGGCTCAAACCTACCATTGTGAGAAAAGTATCATCTCTTTGAGAGAAAAAAAAATTGTGAAATTTGACACACAATAATTGACTTGAGTGGATAGAGATGTCGTGTTCCAAAAACACATGAAAGTTTCTAGGGGGCACTCTCAACAGTCATTACACCCAACTTCAGGTAGTTCAGCATGCCAATGGCTTTTTACTGTTCCCCATGGACAATGTGTTCAGGATCATGAGCTCATTCCATAAGCAAAGGCTAACAGATCAACCACTCACCCACCCATAAAACTATTTTTGCAGAATTTTAACTATGGATTCCATGACAGCTTATCAGCTCTAAGCTGTAATCATCTGCCGGCACCTGAGTAACGTTGTCAACTAATAGATTTGTATTATATCTGTTCACATGTACGGTTCATTACCTTAAAGAAACTAAAAGAAAACGAAAATTGAAACTTCGTTCTTCTTTTTCCTTCAATGTTGAGCTATAAAGTGTACTCGGTATAGCTGGTTTAGTCACTTTCTGCCAGTATTTAAAGGTCAAAACTTGGGTGCATAAGAGAATGTCCTTGATTTGCAAAAATAAGAAGGCGAAATGAGGAGAGGGTTATTGCCATGCTGGAGAAGCAGGACACATGCTGAAATTGATCATATCTTTGAGTCGATGATCTGAGCAGAAAACCATGCATGTGCCATGGCTTTCCAGCTTGGCTTCTTTCCTATCTTGACTCCAGCAAAATGATGACAACATCGAGCAAATGCTGGAAATTTATCAGGTAAGTAACACTTCTTTTTAGCAATGTGTTTCATTTCAGGATGTTATGGGTTTATAATACATGACATGAAAATATATTCAGCAGAAGTCATTTCTTGTGCTCATATGAGAGAGCAACCAGGAAAATGTGTGCTAGAACATCTGACCCTTCAAACATATATATTCAAGAATTTGGAAAATAATTTTATGAACATCAGATAGAGTTAGCTAAATCACCAATAACATTGGTTGGACTCTTGGAGTATCAAGCAATGCCACATTGGATGTCAAAACTAACCCATAAACAGAAGCAGGCAAACAAGCTTTTAAAACTTCATCCAGTTTGCCTGATTTCAACCACGATCAGATCGGGTCTCTAGAGCTGTCGCAGCCGACTCGACATGTACGAGTAAAGAAGAGTACACCTTCTGCTTTAGTCTATCAACAGTCTCCAATTGCAGTCCGCTGTTTTGAGAATGTAATTTGCCTCTGAATCTATCCAACCATTCGCTTGCTTGCTTCAGCTGTGATAATGTGACAGCGATGTGGTTATTGTTCGGCTCAGCCCGTCGTCCAAAAGCATCCTTGCCTTTTCTTTCAGGGGCCCTGGCACGAAATCCAGTGTCCAACACTCCTTCCAGGAATTTTAAAAACCAACATTCTGTTTCCTGTAAGAGGGTATGTCTAATCTCTTTAATCTCTCTAGCACCATCTCCTTTAGCCCATTCCAGTTTCTCAGTCACAGTTATCTCAAGATTAGGCTTTGAGGATTTTAATATACCTCTTCCAGGAGTTGTGACTCCACTGTTGTTAGGTTTCTCAATGTTTGTAGTGGGAGAATGAGAAGATAACGGAAGCACAGTATTTCTTAGCAGTGTCGATTGGTTTTTTTGGTCGATTAGCTGATATAGTGTGAAAAACTTGGTAAGCGAACCGTGGGGGTCCTCTGCGGCAGTAGATGAGGAGAGATCCGCAAACATGCTGGGCAAACGAAAGGGTCATTAAAACTTTCATGATGAACATGCAGCAACTTACGAAAAGTATTTTCTTAATGACAACAATTACCTGAGGCACTTAATCAAAGTGCCAGCTGCTGATGCCTCTTTTTGAGCTTCTGCTGCTACTAAAGAAGCAACATTTCTCCTTTTATGTATCCCCTAGTGAAATGAGAATGAACTCTCAGGAAAAATAATGGAAGTTTGAGATACTTTGCATTTCACCATTTTTCAAATATCTCATAACAAAAGCATGCTTCTGTTGGTAAGTGCTCTACTTGGCATTGGTACTTATGCAGAACGCTAGAACAGTTTCCTTTAAGCGCGTCAAAACAGACAAAAGCCACAATGAGTTCAATTGTCAGACGTCCCTGGACTGGATAATTACATTGGTTAAAATTGCTCAAAACCATAGTGAAACCCAGCATGTGGAGGTGGAAAAAGGAGTACCTTTCCAGATTTCAAAAGGTTGGGAGGGAGAGAGGCCCATGTCATTGACTCAGAGGAGTTAATCCTTTCTATATTGACAGGAAGCAGATTTGTGCGCATGTTCTCTTGCTTACTCATAGCATGTTTAGGCATGCTCTTCAGAGGTGCTACGGCATCCCTCGTGTTGGGTAGAGGAGCATCTGGCTTCACTGCAAAGGCCTCAGGATGACTTCTAGGAGGAGTAGATGGACGTGTCTGCAATACTAGCGTCATTAAAGAGTTCATCTTCTCAGTTTTCAGAATCACGGCATAAGAAACAGTGAGAATGAAAAGTGACTCCGATAAAGGAAATACAGCTTTGCTAGATGTCGGATTCATTTCTGTCACCTGAGCTCTCATGTTACCTCGTCTGATATAGACTCCTAGAGTACTTCCTAGTACACCTATGTGGATACCTAGAAGCTAAATTTTCAGAAAGGGAACAATATCTAACTTCTTTTGCATCCATTTTCAGGCCAAATCAGACTAATACCAAATCCCATAAACAGGGCATACTTATGATGGGAGTTATAATCAAGGGCATTCTGTTAGTTTTGTAAGAACACGCCTTTGTTTACTAGTAGCATATTAAGAGCTCTGAAGGTCATCTTGAACTATGGCAAATGCCTTCGAAATTGTATAAGACCGATATATTTGACTCATTAAGAGTCCATATACAAACCTGATCTTTAAGCTCTTGCTGTTTATATCTTGCTAAGCCAGCCCTTTTGCCACATCCACCATTCTCACTCTCACTTGCCTTCCCTCCATTTGAATCAGATTCACCAACTTTGTGGGACACTAAAACACCCTGCATATACCTTGATGCAACAACCACCTTCTCTTCTCTGATAACAAACTTCTGTTTCAAGCTTTCATCTTTCTCTTTTGTCTCTGTTTGCTCATTCAATTTGGTGCTACTAACTGCTTCACCTTGCGCTGGATTAGACCCTTTGGATGGCTCTAATATTTGCATCAAGTCTTTGGGATTTCCCACAAAGGGATTCCTCCCAGGAAGCGGTCTTACACCGACTAGGATAGGCACAGGCTTGCCTGCTTCAACTCGATCAACATAAAAGAACTGGCCAAGTTGTAACTTATTGTTCAGAATGAGTTCATTGTCTTCCTTTGATAGCGAGACATACGTGGAGTGAGAGGAATCAGATACTTTCACAAAGAACCCTTGGTTAGGCCACAGTTCCGATCCACTTAAGGCTGGCACAATGCTGATGACTTGCAGGAGGGCAGATCGATATTCTCCACGAACTTTGACATTGGAGTTTACGCTCTGAAGGAGCTTTAGTAGCACGCCCGGTGTAAGGGATGCCATTTATTTTACTTACCTTTTGTTCCCCCGAAATATGGTAGATCTCCTGCAGAGGTAATTTGGGTCAAGATCAGAACAAGTCTAGCTTTGCATATCCTACTAGCTAATACACACCGGCAGATACACACATGCGATGGGGACAGTTTAACAAGCACATTACCAGCCAGACACTAGCAATCTTTTGCTTAGCAAGAAAACATCCAAAATTTGAGCTAGAAGATGGGCATCGTTTGGAAGAAATCATTTAAGGCAATTCATTTAAGAAGGAACTTAGCAAAACTTTATCCAAAGTCCAATTATAACTGAAAGATTACTAACTGCTTGGACTCTGATAACTGCTCAAAAGAACATGACCACAAAGAACGCATGCACAGATAATACACCAACATATTCGTATATCAATACAGGGCACCATGCACCACGTTTGACATGGAAATACCATAGGAGCATGAAGCTTATATATAAATAACGCAAATTCCAGGAGGAGAAAAACAGAAACGTCGAATTTTCATAAGACCAGCCGTATCAGCCCAAATCGACACATACAAAAGTTTCAAATAATTTTCAATAAGGCAGTAAATATCAGAACGCTGAACATTGGAAGCGACCATTGCCTGAAAGAGTACGGACAAAGAACCTGAGTGTAACGCAGGAGACAAGTTCAAGAGGAGCTCAGAAGGTAAGTCCACACAGAGAAGAAGAAACAGAGGAGGTCTCTCCGGTCGTGGTGGCCATTGATGCCAGAGAATCCCTTTAACTTTGCATGCCAGGCACGTAATGCACCAACCACTCTTGGCTTATAAGCCAAGAGAAAATAATGATGCTTTCACAAAATAAATAAACAAAAAAAGGAAAGGGAAAAATGAGAAAATTATATTAGTTTGAAAGGATCTTTGTTTTAGCCCCAAAAGTCAACTCTTTTCCTCTCTTTTAAGCTATGTTTAATGCACTAACACTCTACATATGTAGGCTAATTTGGTCTGGTTGGGTTTGCGGTCACATCACATATCTCTTTTAAGAAAGGTGAGGACATCCCAACGTCCACTTTTCACAGTCCACGGTTCATAGACGAGATCAGTGTACAGTGCACTCAAGAAATTGACCGACATCATTAATCAAATGAATGGTAATGCGACTTTCAAATTGAAAAGATGAGTTTAAATGCTCTTTCGTCTTTTCCGTTTTCGCTGATATCCTTCATCTTCGAGTTGATCGAAAGGTCTCCTTTTCAAATATCGATGGTTTACACATCACTCACTAAAAAGGGTTTGAATTTCTCCCTTCAGTTGTAGAAGCACACCATTTACTGTGGGCAAAAATATGGGTTCTGCCCAATATAGAAATCATAAAATTTGGGATAAATTTCAAATAAAATGTTTTGATGGTTTCCATATATAATCCTGAGGGCTGAGGTGTTAAGGGACTCTCTTTCATGGATTCAAGAAGTCAAATAATTCGACCAATTCCCCGAGTCGGAAGGACAGGTGACTGACCGTAGCTTTTGACCATCAACAACTCGAATGTTAGTGGATGTCACGTACCACACACTAAATTAAACGTAGATATTAAGAGCATAATGCGACAATGAACTATATCAAGTAGGTACACCATCTAATAAAGAGGAGCCTTATTTATTGATTGGTTGTCTCCGCTAGTCAAACTACTAATTATTGAGCGGTTCGGATTCAAAGGAGACGGTCACCAAAACCATTCCATAGAGCTCAACGACTACCTAGTAGTTGGAAAAACCACTCCTTCACAACTATCTATATTTTACAACTATATCATGTCCCGTTGCCATTCCAAAGTTTGCCAAACACTGTGCTAACCAACGCCGAACAGAACCATATTTGTACTATCAGAGAATCAAGCTAACCAATGCCGAACAGAATCATATTCGTACTATCAGAGAATTAAGCAAGAGACGGAACGAAAGAATGAAACCAAATGATGCAGGGCAGACAAAAACGAAAGGAGAAGTCAAATAAGAGAAACAATCCTCATCTTTTATAAGCTGTTGCTCCGCGGAATCATCTATCTTGGTACAATGTTGACAACTTTGACGCTAACAAATGTCCCATCTGATGTACATCACACAAAGCTACGAATATAAAGGGCAAAAGGAAAGCCCCTGGACTACCAAAATCATGAGGAAGTTGTGCCAGAAGGCGAACTTGTGTCCAAGACAAATATACAACATATTTCAACATGTGACTACCTAAACAACTGACTAAATCGCCGGAGTGTCTTCACACATTCACAAAGATATACATGACTCAACTAGTAACGAATCTTACACAGTAGACTATATCGTGCCAATATCAAGCATCTGTATCTGAGTCTGACAGCAGCCTCTCCAGCAGACCCCTCGACGATTTCAAGCATGCCCTCGGGCTACAAACTACAGATGATCACCTAGGTTTCGTGTCACTTCCCTTGCTCCGGAATGTTGAAAGAGAGAAAAATGATCTGGGGGCTGCAAGTTTCCCAACTCAAATGTCAAAACACTATCGAAATAAAATCGGTGGGGCTAATGATATCAGGAAAAATTGGGGGCACAATCAAGGATTGTCATGAATCCATCGAGAATAATGACTTGCAAATTGAGGAGCACTTGGGCTAATCTAATTGTAGAAGAGTAAATTGAGGAGCACTTGGGCTAATCTAATTGTAGAAGAGTAAGTCCCCTTAGGCTCTTCCAGCACAGTTCATTGACAGACTTTTTCCAACAAAGTGGGATCATCCCACACAGCAAGGGGTCAAAACAACTTCGACCGGACAAAGATATCTTAGGACAGGCAAATAATATCTGTGAATATAATCTTAAGTGAAAGAAAAGGAAAGTCTCGCTTCAGTAGAAAAAGTCACCTTTCAAAGAGCTTCCTGAGATATGATCATCCCTCAGTTTAAAGTTTGCAGGAGGAGCTGGTATGGAGCTACCTAAGGCTTCAACTGCAAGAAAAGAGAGATTCAATCAACATGAGAACCTGCATGAAGCTTGTCTCCATTTCTGAAGCACTAAAGCAAGTTCTTGCGTAGATGAAATTGACAACCCACAGCAGGCAGGAATGACAAAAACAATCCTGGTAACTTCGCTTTGGGATGACATAATAAACGGTAAACCAGGATATCAAAACTCTTCCTCGGAGAATGACAAGGTCATTTGACAGAACATTTAATATATTTGGTAAGATAATCAACAAAAACACAGAATATCATTCACCTCTTCTCCCGAAAGATCTATCCATAATGCAAATGAGTAGACAAGTCAATCAAACGTTCAGCAGCAACATCACAGATGCCAAATAGAATACAAATCTGGAAAAATGACGATTAGACTTACATATCAAGCTAACAGTTTATGAAGCTCTCGGTAACAAAAGCTTTGGCATCAAACTAAGAAAGAAAAAATAACTAAGCAGATCTCAAGTGACATGCATCCTGCCGATGATATCAAAAGACTATTTAGCCAAAAGATGCCACCAGAAATTTAACTAGAAGCAATTCAAACCTAGAGACCTCACAAGGAGTAAGTCTCTACCATCAGCTCGCATGTTTTGTTACACTCCATGAAAACTTACCCTGTTCATTTAACTCGCTCTCATTAAAGCTGTCATCAGATGGATGACCCTGGGAAAATCCCATTCTTGACTTCCTCAAATCTTCTGATGACCTATTAGCAGGATCTCTTCCATCTTCAGTATCGTCATCTCCCTCTGAGGTTGTGGCAGATATCCAATCCACCAAACTATCAGTCCCCCGATTTTTTCTGCCAAACTTCAACAGCCGTTTGAAGCCTTTCGTCACATCTTTGCGAGACTGAGTATAGGAAGAATTAGCAACAAGAAAAGGTTTCTGCGCACTCCCCCATTTCTTTCTCATTCGTGCAGCATCAACCTCTGCTTGGCCCAGAGTATGGGAGTTCCATGACGCAGGGCTTCCAATTGGAGAATCCATGGAAGCATCAATATCTGAAGTCTCGTGTGGATAGGAAAACAAATTTTGAATGCGTGAATTCCATGAGACTGGGCTTTCACAGGGTGAATCCTTTAGGGAACCTGTCGGATGGAATTTTGATGGCACAGAAGCAGCAAATTCACTAATAGCAGCAGGGTCAACTTGAGAAATAGATCTCAATGAATCATCAATTTCAGACCCAGATTTCACCAAATCATCCGAGTCCTGGCTCAACCTCGAATTCCCATTGGCAAAGTCTTGGACTGCTACAATGTCAGGATCATCATCATCATCTTCCTCTTTTGGCATGTCTACCAAATCATCAGCCACAAAATCTGAGTCATC
This sequence comes from Syzygium syzygioides, assembly GCA_031216285.1. NCBI lineage: Eukaryota > Viridiplantae > Streptophyta > Magnoliopsida > Myrtales > Myrtaceae > Syzygium > Syzygium syzygioides. Next base: position 46,496,055 of record CM062247.1, on the reverse strand, counting down.
AAAATCTTGATCATTCATCAAATTTTCAGATGTCATTGAAGCCTTCCTTGCAATGCTAGATCCTACGCCAGGACCAACTCCATTACCCTTTCCGTGGAAAAACTTTGAATTACCATTTTTTGAGAATTTGTCTTGAACACTATGATCCATCTGTCCTTGATCAGATTCCAGGGAAGCCAAAATAGCCACATCGTCATGCGAAGCAGACATGTCCTTAAACTCAACAGGACCGGCAGAGCTTTTCCTTAAAGACTCAGATCGCCGAGTTTTCTCTTCCTTGACAAGAGGCAGATCTTCGCCATTACTCTTGCTTCGAGCATAGCTTCTCACTTGTGAACGATTTGGTGCTTTGCTGATGCCGGAGGAGGGCTTAGTGTTTTCTTTCCTGAAATCAGAGAAGTTGGGGACGGACTGCGCAAGAGGGTTTTCTAAAGGTGCCCTTCGTCTCCCAGAAAGAGAGTTGGAAGCTCTTGCCGAAGACCTTGAACCTGGTGCTACTGAATTGCGAGGAGTCAACGAAGACAAGTTACGGTTCAGAAAAGGCTTCTTCATCTGGTTGCTTCTAGAAACACCATCATCTGGATATGCCTCAAATTCCTCCTCTTCACTTTGAACAAGATCAGTTTGCTGACATCAGAAATAAAACTTCACTGAAGTTAATTCCTCAAAATTTATTTACTGCCAAATTTTTTGGTTTCAAGTTTAATACAGCAGAATCTGCCATATTTTACCTACCAATAATTTTTGGGGTTTTTCAAAAACTCATTCACATTAGTACCTGCTCCTTCACATTTGATCGTGTATTGAATGATCTCTGTTTCTCAGTACGTTGACGAGTACTGGAGAGTGATTGACGTCTCTCTGCTGAACCAGAAAACCTAGCCTTCATTTCAGCTCTACTTCGCTCAAGGCTATCATGCATGGCTTTCAGTTTTGCCTCCTTCTCTGCCCTCTTAGATCCCCACTCTTCCCTCAACTTGGCATCTCTTTTCTGCATGTACTTTTCATAGAACTTTCCTCTAGAATCATCAGAGAAACTAAGGTCAGAAAAGTTCCTCCTAAGAGTATCGGCGTCCTGATTATCCAACATCTTCATTGACGGAGGAGTATGGAAGTCCGTCACCTTATCTGAATTCCCACTTAAGTCAATGGCTAAGTTCTTCTCAGGCAGTTTAACAGGAGCTACCTCTTGGACTGCTGATTTCTTATGCTGCAACGCCACTGGTTCTATCTGGGACTCAGCAGGTTTACTCCTTCGAGCAGAGCTGGACTGATCTACAGGAAGGCGAAGCTTGTGTTCTGCAAAGAGCTTTTCCAACTCATTAGCCTTCATCTGAAGCTCGTCATTGAGTTCCTGGTTTCCTTTAGATTGCCGTACCCTCTGAACTTGCTCCACTGTGTTTGATGAAGGCATAGCCAATGTCTCTTGACTTTCAAGAGCCTTTATACTGGGAAAAGGTAATTTACTATTCACATATGAGGAGCCGCCCTCATCCTTCTTTCCTTGAGTCCTCTTAATTTGTTCAGAAGCAGCTGTAACTGGCTTTTGAAACTTCAGTTTCGGTATATGAGATTCTTCTGCCATGGTTTGCACCTTCACAGGTGCCACCAAGTCCGTAGCTGCTGCTTCAGATTCCCCAGTAAGGGATCTCCATTTTGGTTGTGTTGTCAATTGATCCCCACTTATTCCTTTTTCTTGCATTTCTCTAGCTTTAAGTCCTATGCCCCCTTCAATTTGCCCAGAAAAAGATCGAGAATGTCCATGGAAACCCCTAGGGTGGGATTTAACCTGTGGTGGATCTTTTATGGCCGGATCATCTATTCCATTCCCACTTCTACTTTTCGATGTCACATCCCCAACCCTGCTTAGGGAACCTCCAGTTTTAGTCTTGGGAGCAGCCTGGTTTTTCATCCCAGCTCCTTCCTTTTTATACGCCGAGCCCACCAGTTGCACCTCAGCATCCACCAATTCTATATTTCTACCACCTTCACCTCCAGATAAGGAGTTAACCTTTTCTTTGGCACCCTCCTGACTGCTTACCCCTATCTGCTGTACCCTACCAGTAAAGAGCCTAGTTTGGGTCACTGAACTTGCTAGATCCTTCAGACTGGTGCTTCCACCAACCGTCTCATCTTCTTTTCCTGATAAGCAGACAGGGGTCTGCAGTTCAGCATGCTCTTTCTGTCCAGTATCGCCAAATTTACCCAAGTCACTCTTACTATCACTTTTAAAAGAACCAGTGCTATCAGTTAAAACCTTTTGGTCTCTATCCTCAGATAAAGCAGAAAAAACAGTACGTTTTTCCTGAGAAATAGAAGTTGAGGAGGGCGTACACAAAGGGCTTTCGCCATTGTTCTCTCTCTTGTCAGCAGTCAAGTCAATACTCATATCACTTGCACCACTCCATCTCCTCAACACAGCTTTCTCAGCTGCTGTAGGTGCCGACGAAACATCAGAGGAGAGCCTTCTCAGCTCAATAGACTTGCCCACAGAAGGTTTGCTACCACTACCGCTGGTAGAATTCTCCTTCTGTTTGCTTTCAAAGAGATTTATGCGGTCCTGAACGCTGAGCCGCCTACCCGGTTGACTTACCTGGATTGTTGGTGATTCTTCATCTTTTTTCTCTTTTGCTTCTGTGTCTTTCTCGTTCGAATTATCATTTTGTGTAGGAAATGTAGTGAAGGCCTTGGTTTGTTGACCAGTGGAGGCTTTTGATTGGTCTGACTGCTTTCCCACAGTTTGGGCAGCACATAGCTCTTGGTCAATTGAGTGTCTGTTTGAATGCACTAACAGGGGCCGAGATGGTGCAGTTTGATCTTCTGTGGGATCATCAAGGGACATGTCAGATTCACAAGAAGATCTGATTCCTCTCTCAACAGCGCCCGACCTCCACAAGGGGAGCAGGTCAGGTCTTCTTTGGCACAGCGACAGGAATTTGGAGCAAGCTTCACTACACAAAGTCAAACATAGTTCATAATCAAAACACTTGAATGGAATCAGAACTATGAACATAACTATGAACGTGCTAGTAGAAGTATGTTGTCTAACAAATTATAACAGAAAAATTACTAAGGGGAAAAAAGAGTGAAGGTAAGAGCTGTTCTTGAACGAGTAAACATTCAATCACTTTACAAGACCTGCCATAAAATGTGGTACCGCAACTTCTAAGATCATTATAACCCCCACATTATATCAACGATCACATCTGTGTGTCTGCTTGTGATTCTAAACTAGGACGATGGTAATTCTTTCTTCCCTGGACTTCTGTTCCTATAAAATTCAAGCAAGTATAAACTTGGGAGACAACAGGACAAATTAGGATTTTATATCGGTCAACCAAATTGAGTAACATGCGATTTGGAGGAAGTGGATGAACGTGACAGTGAGAAACGACCTGGCTGATTAAGTGCACATATATACAGACCCAGCAGACACCAGCATCAGAGGACAGTACAGCCATCCAAGGCCTCTATCCTCACTTGCAGAAAGGTTTTCACAAGGACAATGGAACACATCGGAGTCTGCAAATTTCTGCCTCACCAAAGATGAAAGGTTGTTTCTTATCCTCAGAAATAAATAAACAAAAACAGCTGAAGAGATGAGCTCATGACCCCATCAAGTGGGAATTCCCACTCCATAAACAGCAAATCCTCTAGTGGAATTTTCGATATGAGAAACGCTAATGGGAGTCATAGATAACTTCCACTCTTTACATGATACTTCAGCATAATCTTTGTCGAGCATTTGTAAATAGAATCTGTGAGGCCACTAAATGTGAATCTATTGTGTAGGGGCATGAGTATCAACACCACAGATTTGGATGATAGCTCTCGGCTAAAGTTCTGAACCCAGCAATTAAGCACCGTATTCCTCCAGCAAATGCTTCTCATCATTAATCAAACATTTAGCAGAAATATACAAAGCCTCAAGCTTGCAAAGTTGTCACTAACAAATAAAGCAGAGCCTTTGACACCCACATAATGCTTCAGTGCACTTTTAGTAGAAATCATATATGGAAAAAGGAGAACAAAATCGTCAAAGGAAACATAAAAATTGCAAGCTGTTCAAAAAGCTTAGAAAAGAAACAGCCGCATCTATACCAAAAACTAAGGGGCCAGAAAGCGACCATAGTATTCCCAACTAAATGTTTAGATCATTCCATCGGCTTCTACAAGAAGCATTTCAAACTGAGAAACTTCACACATGATAACACTATTGAAGAAGAAAAGATTGAGAACAACACGAACAAGTGAAAGGGGTCTGAATGTGGGGCATCAATAGGGTCCTGAGTCTCAAGACTGGCCTAGATCAATAAAAGTAGGCCAGAAGGATCAATCATATAGAAGTAGTTTCTTACTTCAGTCGATTAGCTCCAAAGCAATCTGCAAAGAGTTGGAGATCAGAGACACTGTCAGGGTTAAAACCAGCTGCAGAAGCTCGAGTACATGCAGTGGTTAAGTCCTGCCTAACTGCGGCAAGCCTTACATCAATAGCCCTTAGAAGTTCCTTCCTGAATAATTAGTAGAAATTAGAAAAAGGAAATGGAAATATTATGAGGTTTGAAAAAAGTGCAACTAGCTTTCTCATGCAACCAAAACATGCATGCACGTGACAGAAAAGCATGTGCACGGCTGAGTTGATGGATGGACAGATGCACATGTTCGATAGTAGCTATATATCTTAGCAAGAGATTTTATGGGATTTCAGAATGACAACAGCAAAATAAAGACCATAGGCTATGTATACTTGGTGTGACTAATCAATATCTGCTAAAGAGAACTCTCAGTAAAACAAATGAACCAGAACTGCATCACGAAAAGCGAAGCTATTCTTGTTTCCATTGACCTTAAAGATTAATTACTTGTAGCAAAGTTGTTAATGCTCATGCCATGGAAATCCAAGTCATTGGGTAAAATTAAAATCATTTCACAATAAAAAAAAAGGAACAGATAATTATGTGTGAAAAATCTGGAAGACGAATTTTCCCCTAAATACCCCTTTTCTTTTATGGCTGACATCTAACAGCAGGCTACAGGGGGCCTTACAATTAGTAATACTCTTATTTTGAATCCACTCCTACTTTTGTAGAATTATAATCCCTTTTGATGACTAATTAAATGACCGCTTCCAACGAAAATGATATACAAACAGATATTCAAAAACTATTCTTAGAGGTGTGTTATCTGTAATTGTGAAATTCTGAAGAAGCAAATTTTCATATATATTCGGTAATACTTGTTAAATATAGCAAATGACATGAATGTGTTTTTTTAATTATGACATAAGCACGCGTAACTTTTCCCCCCACAACCCCTCCCAAACAAAAACTATTATAGATCCAGCCTGGCTGCCGTGGACAGAAAGAATATAAAAGATACCGATGGAAATTGATAATTGAGCAACATAATTAGATGTCGAGGGAGGTGTTTATCATCCATACTCATATAGGTTCTCTCCACCTAATAATTTAAGCTTTGGGGCTGGAAATGTTAACAGAATTGGTTTTTTTTCTTTTGTAAAGTAATAAACAATGATTACTTCAACTACCTTACCCAAAAAAAAAAAAACAATAATTACTTCAACACTCCTTAACACATACAAATCAAATCAAACCACATAAAGAATGCATGTGGAGCTGAAGAATGACGATTAAGATAAATAAAAAGAACCACAAACAAAATGAAACATTAAGTGGGGCATGAAGAACTAAAACTTAGTTTTGAAATTATGCTAAAATATCCAGCACAATGATGCAAGCTATTATGCAGAGGAATATTACATGAATACAAGATCGTTATACACCACTAGGCAAACGACATGGGATACTTCAACAAGTTCAATACAGACCAACTTTACAGGCAAAGCTACACTAACCATTGCTGCAGATTCAGTGAGATTTTCTGAAGAAGTTTAGAAAAATTATAACTTCAGTCAGATGGCTTTTTAATAAAATGAGGAAAGATAATTACTTTGTAGCATCAGCTGCTGCGATTCCTGCTTCATCGCCACCTGGAAGAAAGAATGTATCATAAAAAAAGTTCAAATATAACGCAGTTGTTTTCCCATCGGTCCTAGTTCCACCAGTTGTAGCACTGAGAATCCAATTAGCTTCAAACATTCTTAAATTGATGAGACCCCAAGTTCCTAAAAACTTCTAAAGTATGCATCTTGACAACGCCTGTATCAATTATATGTATTACAAGACGAATTGTGGAGACTGTATCCCATATTGATTGTTTTCAAAGATGAATCATTTGTTAGGCAATCTCTGCCTATCGTGAGTTGATAGGCGAAATTCACTTCCCTTTTGGATGTGGGAAATCAACATTGCTTATATTTGAAAACAACAGAGATATTTGATGAGATTGGCACAGGAAAAAGCATATTTTTGGTTTAAAATATTTCACACAAGTTTCATGAAGAGCCCCAGTACCCTTGCTCAGCACAATGCTCCCATTTCTTGGTCCAAACTCTTCTGTATATATATTTCACTACATGATGATATTGATAAACACGTTATAGAGTTCAGGGACATCCAAATGCAGAAACTTGAGGAGAATCGCAATTGCTGCAGTTAAGTGACTGCATATATCACACCACTCAATTACATGAACATTCTCCAAAGAAAGCTGGATCTATATAGATATCCAAGGATGGCGCCCAAAGATTCACAAAAAGGGAAACATAGATCCATATACATCGAGAGAAAAAAATCTATTTCAGTATTTGTGCTCAGATTTTCAACAGTATTAAGAATAACGAAGCCAGGCCTGATTAGGTTGGACGACATACCTGAGGCATCAGAATTTTGATCCCCAGACCCCTGATACAGTAAGTTTTGGTAGTCAGCTAGATTAATAATATTGGCTTCCCAATTTAATCATGAAGACTCCACACCAAGATGACGGGTAGATTACCATCGAATAGATTCTTCGAGCTGCTTCCAATTGAGACATTTCTGCATCAAATGTATTCACCAGTTCCATAACCTCTGGAGTACTAACAAAGCGAACAAACCTGAAAACAAACGATGCCCGCGGAATTAAAGACACCAACAACTTTATGAAAGTGCACAGCACCACAGTTGTTCTTGCAGGCTGATAAACACAGGGAGATGGGCATTACCGCTCAAGAGTTCCCTTTGTGAACCATGTTTCCCCATTATTATGCTTCCTCGTTTCAAGTTTTATTGACTGCGCTGCCCGGGCAAATTGCTCTTCAGCAACCTTTAGATGGGCTACAAATGGCTTTACTAAACCCGATGCCAGCTTCTCAGAATTCCCATTGCTAGAAACAATCAATTCACACCTACCCAAAAAGGAAATATTTGTATAACGAGAGCATAAAAGCGCCAACAATCGAAATATAGATTACGCAAAACCATCGAAAGACTCTCTCACCGTGAACGCTTCGGTGATAGCTGGAAGACGGCATGATCGAGAGGCATTTCCGATTTCATTCTTCCGGGGCTTTTATCTACTCAGTTTATCCTCCACCTTTTCATTTAGCAGGACACGCATCCCCCACCCCTAGATCCCTGTAGCCGTCAGCAGAATCAGAAAAGCCCAAAAAAAAAAAGCACCTCGAAGGCACAATGCAGAGCATAGTCGAGGACGACAAATGACACACAACAGGTTAACCGAATCAGCCAACTGCAATTGAACATGAAACACACGATGCGAGCAGAGGAACAAGCGATCCACCAAGTCCACTGTCCCACTCGTACCAACAACAGATCTCCATCAAAATCTAACGACAAGCAAAATGCAGCAAAATTTCAGCTCGCGGACCAAAAAACACGCCCACGGCACCCCACACGACGTCCCGAAAAATCCAGATCTGATTCCACGAAAGAAACCGAAACGAATGCAGCTCGATTCCATCACGCGGGACGCGGACAGCGACCAATGGCACGTGCGGACACGCAGAACCACACAGCGCAGGACGCGGAACGCTCGAGCTCCAAAAACGAATCGGAGCCGACACCCCGCCCGAGACCGACGAATCGAGCAGAGAGATCCTCCGATTGCCCTCAGTCGCTAAAGCCTCGCGCATCGGGGACTCACCAGCTCCGGCACTGCTCTCCGATGAATCGCGCCCCCCTCCCCCCCTCCCCTTCCTCCTCCTCGAGTGGTTCTTTTTTTTGAACTCCCGTGGTGAGCAGTAGCGGCACGATCTTTTTCGCGAGGAACTAACCTAACAGTGACTGCATTGTTCCTGCTTTTACTCGTTCCTCAAATGTACGTCCCTCCCTCTCCTTCCCTCTCCCTCTCTACACCTTGAAGATACAGTAGAGAGAGAAAGTGGCGGTGATGGTGGCGGATGGAGAGAGAAACCAAACACGCCCCGAGCGTGCTTTGTGTGTGTGCGTGTTTCCTTTTTTTTTTCTTCTGGTGCGCTTCGGACAGACGCTCTGTTTTGTGCGAATTCGGGAGTGAGTGTCCCTCTCTCTCTCTCTCTCTCTCTCTGTGCCAAAAAAATTTTGAAAAGATAAAGAGGGCTCTGGCCAGTTTGGCAAATGACCAAAATGCCCCTAGCTACGGGACCCCCTTTTTTCGTGTTTTTTTTTTATCCCCCACATTTTTTCTTTTGAAATTTCCAGCGAAACGTCGTCCGGCACCCCCAGCGCCTCGAATTCTGCTTGCGGCGACGGAGGAAAAGCCGCTTTTGCCAATTTCGTTTGTTTTTTTGACAAGAGAAATGAAAGAGAGTTCGTTCGAAAGTTTGAACTCCTCTTCTTGGTTATCCTCTAGCATGATTTGCTCCTGTTATTACACATCGCGAAAGTCCAAATCGCCTTCATGTTTTTGCATCGATCTCGTCTTCGAAATATGCTTGTTTTTTATTAATTGTTCGAAATATGTACTTCGATATTATACGGTCGGTATGCTTAACATGAAGCAAACTGAGCAAAATTTTTAATGACATGCAAGATGAGCGAAGGAAAGCATACACGATATTAATTGACGGAAGGGATTATGTTACATTGCTAAATGGGGATACTATGCATAAAGCTAGAAAATGAAAGTAAATCTCTTTTTTTGCATAAAAATGTGATTTTCCTTTCTCTGCACAAGTCAGACAAACTATTCTACTTTCGCGTATGGTGGGCATAGTCCTTGTCATTCTTGTACCCTATCAAGCCACTCATTGTGCGACAAAAAAACGAAGAACCCCTCATCGAAAAAAGAATATCTGCTCAGTGAATCCCATTAATTGCGTTCATTCAATTAACGAAGCCAAATTACCTAAATTCTTCAACGCCTCGACCCCACGAATTACGTCAAGAAATCACATGCCAAGAGAAAAAAGAAAGAAAGAAAGAAAGAATTACATCAAGAAACCCACGTGCATTTGGTGCAATTTTAGTCCACTCTAATGGGCGCTACCCAATGAGGGGGAGGACTGATCTCGGTTGAACCCGTGAGCCCAATTCACACGTACCGTTAGAAGAGAGGAGACACATCTGATCTAACGGGAGACCAAACCGATCTCGATTGAACCCGATACGCGTAAGCCCAGCTCGCATGTACCGTTGAACGAGGAAATACCTATTTAATCTTAATGGTGAACGCAATTCGCACTCACGTAATCCGGACGCACTCGATACTTACTTCCAATTTGGGGTTCGAGCGTGATCCGGAACACCACCGACTACCCTGCCACCAGATCGCCATCTCGGTGAAAAAAAAAAAAGAAAAAGAGAGAGAGAGCCCACTTTTTCCCCCTCAAGAACGTCGCCATCGCCCATCAAAACCCTCCTTTAACCATACCGCGAACGCAATCACCCCCGCAAACGCAAAAGGGGGGTGGCCGCTTTCTCTCCATCCACAAAATGGACCGCGACCGGCTCCGCGCCGAGGGCAATTCCGCCAATTCGGCGGGCGCCAGCGAGGGAGGGGGAATGGTCGAGCTGTTCCCATGCCTTTGCGTTAAGCAATCAATCAAATCGGGGGGGAGACATTTAACGGTTTCTTCGGGGGAGGACGGGGGAGCGAAGGTGGCCGAGCTTGTCGCGAAGCCGAAGCGCCGGGTCACGGGCAATTGGGCATCGGTCACGTCCTTCTTTTTTCTCTTTTGTTATTGGTAGTACAACTCGCGAAGATCCTTCTTTTTTGGTCTTTCCTCTGCTGGGCAATTATTTGGCGGAGATTTATTAATCAGTCATGTTGCTTTCGTGCCCGCGCTTTTACCATGCTGCCCCTCCGCCAACCGCATCACGCCCCTACGTGTACTGCTGCGCCACGCCCCCGACCATCATTAAATCTTTGCGAAGTGGAGGTTGCGAGGTTTTGCTTGCTCGAAGCCCGCCGGCTGCACGCAAGCTTTTCTCTGAATTCCGAGCCAACCGCACGGGTCAAAAGCTCCGGGCTTAATCGACCCCGCGAAATCTTGTAAGGAATTTCGTGAGCCCTCCAGATAATTTGAACGTTCGCGACCGTGCCTCTCGAATATCAAAAAGGAGCTCGCTTTAATCGGCACGCATCGAGTAGGAAAGGGAAAATTCTGTTTTATTGAATCGCACGCGTGGGTCCATGTCGTTGTCAATTGGACATCGCGTCATCATTTCATTAGTATGCTTGTCGATTCCAAATCGGAGGGCGCGTAAATTGTAGATGAGAAAAATCAGACTCCGATACTTTGAGTAATTGAAAATCAAAATTCAACGGCCTCGTTGAGCGAAAAATATTGCTCGAGTTCAGCGAGCACTAATGAACTTTGCATGGCGATAAAAGCCATTTTAAAAGTGATCGAATGGAGATAGATACTGGAAATCTTAAACAACCTAGAAAAACTCGGTACGGAATTATTTGAGAGAGGATCTTCTTACGGCATCAAATTTTCCATCAAGAAATCAACCGCAACACCGCCGGACACTCTACTAAAGTGGTATTTAGGATCACACATCTGGCTTATGAGATGTTTGTGCACCGATTTCGTAACCACGCTCCACCACATGCGCTTTCCTAAAATGAGTATGGATCTCATCTGCTCTCGCTTTACCTAGAAAGGCGAATCAGTCGAGATGCGCGCAAACCAGCTCAGCCTGTATAGGCGACGCCAGCCCACCTCGCGCATGACCTTAGGGTATCCAAATCTTTAAACGAAGGCCAAAAGACAAAAAAGAAGATCACTTGGGAGGATTGTATCTTTGGGTTTGACGAAAAGCATCAGCGAACACCCTAGAATCGTTCGACATCGCTGAGCCTTGCAACCCACTTTAGCAACAAGGCTTCCGATGCCCGCTGCCACGTGTCGCTTCCTCGAGCTCTTGGGTTCTCCTCCTTTCGTAAAATCGGCGCGGGAGATTTCCCCGACCTTCGCTTTCATCGGAACGTTCCTATTTGTGGTTGAAAGAAAAAGCCACCACCGCCCCAATTTTTTTTATTTTTTATTTTTCGGTTGGCCGAAAAAACGATGACGTGTTGGTCCGGCTCGAGTTGACAGTACCCTTTGATTTTGCCGAAACATCAAAAATTCCTCTCTCGCCAATGACAGCTCGACAGCTGTCCCTGGCTCATCGCGCCCTCATCCTACCCAAGCCATTTTTTTTCGACCCGAAATGCTTGGGCAAAAGAAGAAAGAAAATGGGACACGGCCCCACTCGCATTAGTAAAACGAAATAAAATCGAGTTCAAATCTTACCATTTCACTTAAGTTATCGTTCTCCCATTTCTCGCTTTTGAAAATTCTTTTTGCCTGTGGATACGATTTGTGCAATCATGCCCTTTAGTGGCCAATAATTGAAATTGTCGATTTTCTTTTATGGCATGGCGCAATTACTATTTTTATTGCCAAAATAATGTAAAGAGAGATCAATTTGAAGTAGTACTTATCAAATTTCCTCCCGTTTTTACGGGAGATTGCTCAATTTCAGGTTACATCATCACGCGAGTCATGTTTAGCGGTCAGTCATTCTAACGTATCATGATTCGAGTAACTTAAGGCCTATTTGGTTCAGCATTTGAATGTTACTTTGCGGCTCTAAAGTCCCGTGAGCAAATACAAAGTTGCTTCGCAAAGTTTTTAGCAAGCTTTGGGGAGATGCAATTACATCTCCAAAGCTTTCCAAGGGCCTTTGGCTGAGTGGAGTCCATGAGAAACCTTGGAAAGTTGTATTTTTCGGAATGTAAACGGGCACTGTTTATCGCGCACTGTTCGTCATCTTCCCAAGCAGTTGGCCTGACGACTGGCAACCATTACTTGGGAGTCGTGCAACCCTGGCAACGGCCGCCTAGGGTCGCACGACTCAGGTGACGGCCGGCGACTAGCTCTGGCCGGCGGCGGCGGTTGGTTGGCCAACTCTTTTTTTTTTTAAATATCAGCAGAAATCTTTTATAAATAATTTTTACCAAACGGTATTTAGGCCAAAGTTGTGTTCAAATGTGATTTTAAAATGTACATCATCAAACACTATTTTCATTTCGAAAAATCATTTTAGCTCAAAGACCTTTGTATTTTGCCAAAGGCGTTCCTCCAAAGCCAAACCAAACATGCCCTTAATTCAATGACTCAATTTGAAAATATTAACACGAGACAGGGCAAAGTGGAAGGACTCCGAGTGGAACTTAACCTCGACAAAAAGTGCGGAGGGAGTGCAATACGCCTTTTTCCCAACATGTCTGATATGGAAGTCTATTATAGCTCTATATCGGGTTAAATTAATGCTGCATGGGGTGAAGCGAATATGAGGGCATCCCTAGTAGGCGAGGGGGACAAAACCCGCTACTCCTCCTTTACTCTTCTCCCGCCTACTTGTCATCGCTGCATCACCAACAAAGACAAATAATGACGCGTATGATCCATGCGCACTGACCTCTTGGCTCATAGGTCACCACAAACACGAGATTAATAGGGAAAGAAAAAAAGGGTATAGAGCCCGGTTCTGGCGATCCGTTTACGTTTTCACATGACATGCGAAAGCTTTGCTAAATTAACACGATATATCTGAAATCGCCACCGTAAACTCGTTACATTCATCTTCCTCTGAACTAACTTTCTATATCGATTTATCCTTACCAAAAAAAAAAAAACTTTCTATATCGATTTATCTTGTGAGTTCGAGATTCGCTTGTCCAACCTAAAGGCAGCGGCTTTTCTTGAACAAAAAAGGGACAAAAGGGATGGATTTGGTTTCGTGGGTAACATGGAAACTCAGTCCATCTTTTCATCCTCAAGATTATCATCGCAAAAGACCCATGTGGGGTTAATTTCCCTCTTTGTCATCACATGGGATGTTATCCCAACCCCTCTTGAGATCGGGTGAGATTTGCACCCCAGTGAAGGCCCCCCCACATTACTCCCGTTACTTTTTTTCACTCTTTCGCGAAAAGAGACAATTATGGTTCTCGGGTCATGATTGATTGGTTGACGATCCTTTGGTCTAGAACGGGTTTCGGAAACGGGGATGCGGTGGTTCATATTTAGATGATTTCGAGGCTAAGATCGACCCCGAAGGTGTATATTGTATTTGATCTTTATGTCGGATGGCGATGGTAAGCAAAAAGGAGAAATTGGAGGTTGTGTGAATGTGATCCGCATGAAAAGTGGGGTCGAAATCACACCAAAGTCCACCGGCGCAAGGCAAAGCTTCACCCGATGTTGTTGGGTTCATGGGCCCATTGGTCATCAACTTCCCCCCCACCTAAAGCTTTTTTTTCCTCCCTCTTCCCACCACCAAAACGACAACTCAACCTCAGATTTCAAAAACTGGGGTTTGTGTCGCCGGCCACTTCGGCAGTCGGTGGTCTTAATTTTTTTTTTTGGCTATTTTAGTCATCACTGCAATCAATTTTGACCCCTGAGCATGAATGAAGGTGCACGAGATTTTTTTGCAAATGATTGCCATGACTAGTTGTTCATTTCACTTGCCACGCGTCTCCAGCTATTGATCCATGGCACGCTCGTGCAAAAAGAGTATTTTTTTTTTGTGGGTGATGGTGTTTTTTTCTTTTTGGGAAAATGACACAAATGCTCTTTAAACTCTAGCCCAATATGTAATGTGATCCCTTAATTTTTAATTTGCTCAATGTGGTCCCTGAATTTTAGCCTAATGTGCAATGCCGTCCCCGAACTTTTAAATTATTTAATGTGGTCCGTGGACTTTTGGTAGATGTTCAATTTATTTCTTAAGCTATATGAAAATATTCAATATTGTCCCTAAACTTGAAGTAATGAAAGGACAATATTGAATATTTTTATATAATTTAAGGATCAAGCTGTACATGTACCAAAAGTTCAGGATCACATTGAATAAATCAAATGTTTAGGGGTCACATTGTACATTGGGCCAAAGATCGTAAATCACATTGAATAAATTAAAAGCTCAAGGATCACGTTATATATTGGGCCAAAATTTAGGAATTATTTGTGTCATTATCACTTTTTTTTTCTTGCCAAAATGAAAAGGAAAACGAGAACAAGGGAGAATAGGATTGGATTGGGTTGGGTTAAGCGAGTCTTCACCTTCACCAGCCCACCACCATGTCCATTAGCCCATCCCACTAAAGATGGACTTGAATGGATCAAAGAAAGCTCAACTCCAACAGCACATGGAAGCAAGATCATGTCCGAAGAGCTTGTTGATCTCGCGGCTAGTTTTCCAATTCCGGTGCTCATCCTTCGCCGCCGAACGAACGACTTCCAGAGGTCAGCGCGTCGGGCGATTTCTAAAGCTATGGAGTCAACGTGACTACGAGGTCGAGGATAATGCTTCACAGCGCATGACAGAGAATTGGAGAGACACAACGATATCACAGGATGATCCGCTGGGAAATGAGAGGCAAACATGAACAGACTGAATTTACTTCCGTTACTAACAAAAACTGATGGAAAGAACAGCTTGCTCCGAATTTCTCGTTGGGGGGCGATATATACATTTGCAAGAATCAGAAATAGAGAATCCAAAGGCAACTGTTGCCCGGCAAGAAGTTGCTTACACTTGCTATGGGATGGACCGATAATCTTTTCGCGCATGTCCTCAAACACTCTATATGCTTGTACATTAGGCCTCACGGGAAACACATTGACGTAACAGGGAGTAATGGACCGAATAATCAGTTAAAGGAAGCTTTGAGATTCAATCGAGCTCCGATGTTAGGTCAAGAGAGACTGTATGTGATCTCAAAGATAATAAATCCATCAAAATAGCACATCATTCCTTAGAGGTCAATCGCGCCAACAAAGGAGCATGACGACTCAGCGTCTAATGATGTAGAGCCAACCTTTCTGCTCTTTCAGGTGACCCTTTACCCTTGTGCATGAAAGACTTCTGTTTATAGTCTTGGAATCTCTTGCTTCTGCACTTGCACTTCTCACGATCTTCTTCAATCTTCCTGGATCCGAATGCCTCAGTTTCTATGGCTTGGCTTCACTTGCCTTTGGCTTTGTCGAGACAGACAGGGAATTTTTTTTCTTTAAGTAGAGAAGTGACTGTGTTCTTGTTCAGAAAGGGGTCGTCTTCTTACAAGGACAGCTTCGGCCCCTCAGGTCTCTCTGCGCGTTCTGTGTGCGATACAGCCATTTATAGGAGCAACAAACCACCAACGTATCGGTCGGCCACAAGTCTACGAGTAAACTAGAGAATTGTATATTTGGGGCTTGCCATGTTCTTGTGAGATTAGAAGAAATATAAAAGAGAAATTATTGCTCTTGCCTTGACGCCCGGATTTGTTCCTTTCTTCACGTCATTAGTCCACTGCACATATGAAGTATTATCATGGAAAGGTCACCGGAATGGTAATTTGCACCTTCTTCTATAGATCAACCAAAGTGTTACGAGTTATCCGTAGATGTAGCAATTGGTATAATCTATTGATTTCGAGTTATACATGTCAACTTTATTTAGAATCATATCATTTTTGTTAGGCAATTTTGTGCATCAAACTAAATACTGTACTGAAAAATACGTGTTTTTTCAAAGGTTTGTGAATACCTCTCGGACTAATTGTTAGAGAACATACAGAGACAACCGGATTTTATGGACGACACTTATTATCCCAGCAGTTATTCATTCGAGAGAAATAGTGCACATGTAAGACCGCGTTTGCAAAACTGTATCGCAGTCGACAAAACGTAGTCATCTACTTTGTTTTTGGACCAGATGTTTTAAGTAATTAATTACAAATTTCCACATGTGTTGATGCATCAATAGACAATTCGTATAGAGTTTTTGTAATAAAAATGTGTAGTACCTCTTTGGTTGCAAACTTGCAACTCTGATCTTTCTAAAATGGTTTCCTCTTTAGACCAACCTCTACCCCCCTCATCACTTCGTCGTTTAAAAGCAACTCACATCCAAAAAATACCGAGAATTGAAGAGCTTCGCTATGGACACGATAGAAAATCTTACGAGTAGGAATAAAGTAATACGTAAACCCACATCCTTAATTAACAGCCAAAAGAAAAGACACTCGAAATAAATTTTTTTACATGTTTGTATGTTTTCCATGCTATGATGTCGGACCACTTGATATGAGGAAAACCCTAGTTTGTCTTCTTTTTTTTTTTTATCTCCACCATAAATACATGTGTTCTTCAATTTCACCGCACAAAGATGATCACAAGACAGGATTATTAGTCAAAGCAAGTGAGGTAATTTCACCAAGAATCCATGCTGTGACATTAATGCCACTAGCATTGTGAATTAAGCATTTCAAAATGGTCGTCACTTCTTCCCGTCATCGTGCCAAATATCTCTTGCTTAAGCCACGATTATGCAGCTCCTTCCTTAGTCTCGTCGCTTGGTTTCGCAATATTTAATCCCTTAAGATCAAAACTAGTGATCGCAAAAGGTTTAAGGGGACTGCGGACATGGACAAATTCTTACCATGACCCACGTAAGGCCCATGTGAAATGGGCCACGGATTATTTTAAATGAAATGTACGAGAGCTCGAACCTCAAAATATTGCAAAACAATACGTGACAACTTGAAAACTTTAGTTAATCCATTTGTTTTGCTTAAGAAGCCAAACATAATCTCGCAACATGTCCTAGTGGCTAGTGGGTGCCCCTCCTAAATCACATAATTGGAAGTGCCGCCAGTTTTAGCGGATTTCAACTTTCATGGTTAGGATTGGCCAAAAGAGAAAAAAGCATAAATGAGAAACTCGATTCCAAAAAGGGGTATCAAATTTTAAGTAAGGTTAATACCACGAAAAATTTCAAACTGGTATACATGTGATAAATTTACCCCGAACTAATTTTTTGATTATCAAAAACTCCAAATTAGTACACCTATGATAAATTTACCCTCCATTAGTTTTCATTAAATTTTACCGTTAAATTACTGAGTTAGATTACACGTAACAGTTTACGAATGCACCAGTTTGGAGTTTTACCCCTCTGTTTGTCACAAGTTTACTAATTTGTGATTTTTTGTGGTATTAATCCAATTTAACAGAGGGGAAATTTATTACAAGTGTATCGATTTTGGATTTTTTTTAGTCAAAAAATTAGCTCGGGGTAAATTTATCACAAGTGCACAAGTTTGGGGTTTTTGATAATAAAAAAATTAGTTCCGAGTAAATTTATTACAAGTGTTTCAGTTTAAGGTTTTTTATGGTATTAACCCAAAAGATTTATTTATCTTTCTGAAAAAATTAAAAAAAAAAAAGATAAGGGATTAGATTGAGAAAGGAGCAACAGATGGAATTCGAACTCGGACACATGCATGACCATACACAGTAGATATTACTTAGAAAGTTAGATACATAAATCAAGATGCTTCTAAGTTATACCATGCATACGTGTCATCTGACAAAAGTTGATGGCAGTACATCTCATGGAAGACACATCATGTCATTATTTTGCACAAAATGTAATGTGCGGGTAGCAGGGGCGTGACACACGCCCGAATAGAATACGACTTTAATGTCGATTCTTAAATGCTGTGATATAAAACCATCAAAAAAAATTATAAAACTCCTCAGATCAGCTACTTGAACTATAATTACATGACTATACATTATGTTCTCAACAAAAATATATGACAGACCAAAATATATATAATATATATTTTTGTTGAGAACATATATATATATATATATATATATATATATATATATGAGATCCATGAAGGCTTGACTAATCTGAAAGGACCTCCCCATAAATATAGAAACATATTGTCCATAAGGGTGTCGGAGAGAAGAAGTCTAATGATTTTATCATACCTTGTCATGAAATATAGGCTTTATTTTTCAAATGAATCTCTTAGCAAGTAGGAAGATTGCATATCGGGTTGAATTCACTGGACATGGTCGTTTGTCTATTATATGTTAGGCAATAGCCTAGATTTTTCGTCTAGGAATTTTACTAAATTTTCATCAGCTGAACCAACCATATTTTGCATTTTTTTTAAAATTATTAGCCACATTTATTACATACAAGTCCATCTTACACAAATGGAGTTTCCAAATTTTATAAGAAAAAGGTATTCTAGGAATTAGAAAATTTTCTTTTAGGAGATTCATAAAGTGGCAATATGCATCCACGCACCACCATACATCCACGCACCACCATAAAAGTAGATATGAATGACATAATGTTCTTGTTAAATATGAATTATCCCTGGATAAAAAGGACACAATTATGATTTCTCATTTATTCATTTATTTATGTTTTGTACTATTTCGTATTTCGAAATAATCACTTTAATATCATTAGGATAAAATTTGCAGCTCAAGAAAATACTTAATTGAAACAAATTGTATCAGAAGGCACAAATGGGTCTCATTATATTCGAAAATACTATGGAAATGAAAAGCCAATGATGGTAAGCTGACGGCTTGACTTCGGCTTAAATGGGCCTAGGCCTGCAATAGGATTGAAAGATTCCTACATAGACAATGTCCAATCAAGTAATTAATTGACCTTATGAAAGTGACCCATTGAGATCCACATTTCTTTCCTATGATTCTCTCACCAGACCTTCTTAATTTCAGCTTCATATTCACCTCCATTTCGATCACTCAATTGTCTTAAAATGGTGACGAAATGAATCATCATCTTTCGGCTGAACCAACTTGCTCGAACCCAAATTCTATTTGGTGGGGCTCGGCCTGTGATTGGAACACTTGAAAAAGATGAGGCTGTTCAAATGGTGCCATTCTCAATCCAAGCTGTCTTAGTCGACGGCACGATGATTTCCCAATGAAAAAGAACGATTGATGTTTGCCGGTCACATTCCTGCTTTTCATCCTCGACACATCACAAACGTGAGGTAGCATTCTATGTTCATTAGCCAATCTCAATCACATTATTTTTCCCTTTGATACTAAAGATAAGATGTGGACGGAACGATAGAAAACCCAACTAAAGTGTTTCCTTTGTGCCCAATGTCCTAAAAAGATCCTCGACTTCAGGTCTAATTTCTCCGAACATTTTATTGTCTAAAAAAATTCTCCAACTTTCACTGCAGTTTCGAATCTGCCCTCGCGACAAAAGGTCGCCACTAGTTTTTTTTCAAAATTATTAACATCAAGGCTCGTTAGAGGTTCATTATCAAAACGTGCATTTTCATCAACGCGCTTGTCTTCATATGGAACAATAGCAGCGTCCTAATGTTGATAATTTAAAAGAAATCAATAGCGACTTTAAGACACATGAATAGATTTGGGATTAGAGTGAAAATTGCGAATTTTTTTTAGACAACAAAAGGTTCGAGCAAAATCGGGATCGGATCTGAAATTGAGATTATTTTAGGGAATTAGCCCGTTATCTTTGGCTAAAGAGTGAAGTACTGATGTGTTCTCGGATCTAGGAAGACGATACATGGACACCCTTGAGTCTCTGATTTGTGACATCGATTAACAATTTAACATGATGAATTGCACGAGCATCGACAGAACTGAATCGATCGCACAAAGGAAAAGATATTCCATCGTAGCAAGGACAGAAAAGTTAGATCTCAGCTCACTTCATCATTTTATGCTCCACTCTGGCCTAATCAACATAGAGAGCCTCCACCATAAAAGCAACATCGCAAGTTGTCAACACCTAATAAAAGAAGCAGCACCACACCAATGGGGCATAAAAATGGCAACCCATTATTCATTGCTAAATCATCCCCCCAATCAATCGGTGAAATTAGCAATAGCGGCGTGCGGCTCGCAGGCCTTGGCGGCGGGGGCTGGCTCGACGCCGGGGTTGGGTGGGACCGGCTTCCCTAGAAGCTCGGCAGGCAAGTCCTTGATGCCCTTGAGGTAGAAGGTGTAGAAGAGCTTGATAGGGAAGATGAGCTGCTGGAGCTTGACCTGGCCGGTTGCACCCTCGAAGATGCCGGACCCACCGGTCACGGCCAGGTACGTGTCCTCGTAGGTCAGGTAAGGGCCCTGGACCGCGATGTGGCCGTAGTCACCGAAGTAGAAGCTGAAGATGGCCTCGTAGCGGTCGCCTTTCTTCTCGGGCTTGTTCTGGATCAGGATGCATATGCCCGCAGTTATGCCCAGTCTCTTTTGCAGGTCCCCACTGTACAGCTGCATTGTGAATTCATGGAAGAAGAAACTGAATCAAGTGCTGTTGTGGTGTAGCATAGAATCTAGTCCTTGGACTAAATCCTGGTAGTTCCACTCCATACATTGTCGAGCGAAAAAGGTTTCGATTTTTATCTTACTAAAGTTACAGTATTTCAATCCTGTGCATTATTCATCAAATACAGACTCCATCATCTCTTTTTTTCCAACAAATGAATTGTGATCACGATCTTCATAAGAAGCTTCAGGGCACAAATCAACAGACTCTATTATTGCCCAGTAAGAGAGATTGTTGACCAGTAAGATCCCGACCGAATCAAGCGCAAGAAGTTGAAAATAAGCAGTTTATGCCCAGTAACAAGAAGTTCAAGCTAAGCAGTTTATCAGGGTCGGACCAAGTACTGACCACCCAACGAAAAAGGTTTGTCAATGTCCCATTGAGTGAGTAACATGATCCAGGAAGACAAAAGATGTGTCAAATGATGCACAGATGAAGCAAAGTGAAGAAAAAGGAACTGACTTTGTTGCTGAAAGGGACGAGATCGCCGAGGGAATTGACAGGCTTCTGGCTCAATTTGAGGATAGCCGGGCTTCCTCGATCTCTCTCGTTGATCTCGTACACACACAGTTCTTGAACTTTCCCTACACCGAACCCGTACAAAAAGTTCTTCATCAGTAATCTTGAGAAAGTTAAGGTTATGGGGGGTCGAGTCGATCGGACTGATAGGAAATAAAGAATGGCATCGGGACACGGATCTTTCATAAGGTCACTGCGTTCTCGTCAATTCTTGAAAAGAGATCGACATGATCCAGCAAAATGGGTGTTCAGACAGACCCTTCTTTTCTCTCGGAGGTTCTGCCCAAAAAGAAACAAACAAAAGGGGGTGGCCAGGAACTTTACCAGGGGTGGAGTCACCAGCAGGACTGGCCTGGCTCTTGCAAGAGAAGGATCTTCTGGGCAAGCCGGAGAGGCTCTGGCTCGAGCTGTAGGGAGATGTCGCGGCGAGCTTGGGCAGAAACGGGGTCGAGAGGTTGAAGGGCAAGCGCGTCTTGGACGGCGAACCGCTGCTTGCGGATCCCGAGCTCTTGGCGAGCTTCGCAGAGGAGGAAGAGATGGTTCTCAGAGCAGAGCTGGAACAAGCCATGGTTGCTCGACAGAGACTAGCAAGATGGGTTGATGAATAATGGGTTTTGTTCGGTGCGAGACAAGCAGGAGTTGGCAGAGGAAGTGCGTGTTATTATACAGTGGATGGAGAGAGAGAGATTAGGTGCATCGAAAAGTGGGAGAAAGGTTGAATTGTGAGCATGTGAATGTAGTGGGAATTCGTAGTGGACGGTGGTGTGGAAGCAGCAGGAGGTGGAAAGAGTGGACTGTTGAATGATGACTTGGTTGATTCCTCGGAATAGTCAATGGTCCTCTCGATGGCAAAATTAAACCATAGTTTTGTTCCCCCACGGAAAATATTTTGAGTTATTAATTACGCATACGTGTGTTTTTGGTTCCGTCGGATGGTGCGGGATCCGAATGATTCAACAGATCGCATGTACCGAAAATAGACAGCAATTGCTTCATCGGAATACACTCCATAGTAGGCCAATGTGTTATCCTCGAGTTCTTTTTGTTTTTTTGCTAGAAAAGTGTTATCCTCGAGTTATTACTTGTTCGGGAGCGGAATTTATAATGCATTTTCAAATCCCATCGTATGAAAGAATAGAAGAAAAACACGTGGCGATACAGATAATTCGATCTATGTGGGGTGATCCTAAAATCATATCAAGAAGTAATAGTCATGAGAATGAATTGTGTATTTTAGACGGTTCAATCCATTTCAATTTTTGGCTCAAGGGATCGATAGCAAGGGCGTATTTGGGGCAAGGGGGTGGAGCATGGTAGCAAGAAAAACCCAACTCGAGCAGACTGACCTGCCCATTGGCACCTCCAGGTAATAGCCCTCGACTTTCTTGAATTTATCCCCACCCTAATTATTGAAGAAAGTTTACAATATAAATAAAATAAATATTTTATGAAGTCCCGAAGATTAAGAATCAATAATTAAAAAAAAAAGAATCAATAATTAAAAAAGAATTTAGTAAATAAAAAATTGAAGTCCAAGTCCACTGCCAGTACGGTGCACCAACCAACCAAAATCGTTTGCTTCCCGGACTCTTCCTCTTGGGGGTACCCATTGTGCTGCATTTTTTTAAGGATATATGTCACGTTCTCCACATTGCACCGCTTGATGTTGGCCCTTTTGGGTTAGGAAAACATCGACCTTTTTCTAGGGTTTGAGATCGATGAAGGAGGTGTTCAGATGCACTTTCACCTTTTTTCAATTTTGCTTCATCCAATTCGTCTAGCGAATGAATTTTGTTTTTTGAAAAACTCGTGACCTTCGAAAGTTTCGCGATGTACAAATTTCGGCACGTAGTGTCACATTTAATTCTTTTTATTTCAATTTTTGATGGAGGGGACGACCCCAGGATAAACATCTTGCACAACTTGGCAAACTATAAAAAAAAATAATTATTTTTACCATAGGTACAAACAAATGTGTCCTAAAAGAAATGGCCAAGTCTAACAGATGTTGATGGGAAGACTCGGATTGCTTTCGTCGTCATCAATATCATGAAAATGTTCTAATGTGGGGGGAGGCTTGGAATGGTAGACTCAATGTGTCCACCATTGGCAAATTGATACGCAGAAACAAGCATGCGTCTTCGAAGAACAGTTTCTCGATGCATCTCATGCTCGAACTTTTGTTTTGGTAACATGACGAAACGACTTTCTTTTTCCGTCTCTTTTTCATTCCCGATGAAGTACTTACGGACATCCTTTGAACACCTAGCAACCAATTCCCTAATTTTTGTGAAATTATAGGTTCGTGCGTGACGCTTATTCCAAGCACATCGATAACATTGATCTGTAATTACGCAAAATGAGACGGCCTTTTTCGTGCCCCCTTTCAGAGACGTCGCGACAACAGATGAGACCACCATCGCGGTGGTCGCCTCTCAACGATCAAGATCTAGACAAATCGATCTAGCTTTCTAGACTTTCCCGTCACGTTGGTTGCCCGTGATTTCTCTCCCCACCCCTTTTGCTTTCGTGGTCCATTTTCAGTGTTGTTGGGGTAATCGGCCAACGTGACAATTAGATGATACCTTTGTTCGCGACGAAATTTGCGACGAATTTTGTGATGAATAAAGTTCGTGGTTTATTTGCGATAAATTTTTAGACGAATTATTTGCGATGAATTTTGCGACGGATAAAATTCGTGGTTAATTTGCGACGAATTTTGCAACGAATAAAATTCGTAGCTAATTTGCGACAAATTTTTTTCCATTGCAATTTAGCGACGGAAATTGAAATTTTCCGTCGCAAAATTTTACGGCGCCGAATTAGCGACGGAATTTTTTCCGTCGCTAATTTCGTCGCAAATTCGATTAGCAACGAATTTTGCCAAATTTTTTATCGCAAAATTCGTCGCTAATCCCTTATTTTTTTTGTAATGGTCGCGGCGGTCCTTGGGTTTGACCGTTACGACGGTTCGCTACTTGCGGTTTCACTCACCCATTTTATTTTATTTTTATGTCTATTAACTTTTCTAGGAATCTTTAGTTTTTATATTGTTATAAACGTATCCGCCATGATATCAAGTGTTTTTCCTAATAAAAAGTAAAGCACAACAAATCTCCACATACTTCATTTTCCATCTTATCTTGCAATGTCCTAATCGTTATCCTATCGGTCTAATGCAGCCTATAGGGCTCCGTTTGTACTATAGAAAATATTTTTGAAAATATATTTTTCTCGTTGTCCAACCTTTGGATCGCTTAGGAAAATGAGTTAACGAAAAACCCGTGCTTATATTCAGGAATATGGTTTCTTTTTTAAAAAATCGAAAATTATTTTCCAAAATAAAACTAAAGCTTGAACCAGAAACTCTACGCTTAGACACGGGAACTCTAACACTCATTCTTGGGCCCTTGGCAGCAAGGCCAGGTCTACCAAGGTCCATCGAGAGCCAGCCTAGGTCAATTGAGGCAAAGCCTAGGACCTTGGCGCTTGGGCTAGGGTCCATCAAGGTCAGGCCCTGGTGCCTGCGCTTGGGTCCATCGAGGTTAGTTTTGGGACCCCCACGCTTAGGCCTTGGTTCATTGAGGTCGAGATCGGGACCTTGGTGTTGGTGCTTGAGTCCCCAATGCCCACACCAGGTTCACTGAGGCCGGGTCATGAAACGCTGCCCCTAAGACCAAGTCTCTAGTGCCGGGGCCTGGATCCATCGGCGCCTGGCCCGAGATCTTGGCAGCCAAGCCCAGTTCCATCGAAGCTGACCTTAGCGCCCATGCTTGGGTTCATCGAGGCTGGGCTTGGTCTATCAAGGCCAAGTTTGGGACCTAGGCACTAGTGCCCGGGTTCGTCGAGGCGAGGCCCAAGTTTGTCCATTGAGGTCATGTTCGGACCCCAGTAGTCATGACCCAATTTCCAGACCCGCGTCCATCAAGATCATGGCCAAGACCATGATGCTTGCGCCCAAATCCATCAAGGCCGAACCTGGGATCCCAATGCCTTTGCTTGGGTCCTTGATGTTCAAGTCCAAGTCTATCAAGGCTGACCCCGGCACTCGGACTTGGGTCCATCAAGTTCAGCTTCGACGAACCTAGGATAAGTGTTCATGCTAGCGCTCAAGAGCCGGGTATTCTGGCCTGTAACCTCAGTGCCCATACCTAGTTCACCGGCTATCTGGACGCAAGTCACGAACGCCTGAATAGTGGATATCTATTTAGCTTACCAAACGACATAAAATAATTTCCAGTTCATTATCATGTCTCAACCACACATCGGAAAAATATTATCATTTTTTAGGAAAATGACTTTTTGAAAAATATTTTTTAGAAATATTGCATTTTTCTCGAGACAAACCGAGGCCGGATGCCCATACACCTAAAAAACTTCTCCAACATTATCAGGCCTGATAACAGACTAAAAATCAGGCCTCTCTCGTCCAAGCCCACCAATCAACAAAAGAAAAAACCTGAAAGTCTAGAGAATCAAAAGGTTGGGCCTAGCCTGGTCAGGCCTGGCAGATAAACGAGTCCCGTCATCATGGTCCATGCGTACACAAAAAAGGGTTCAAGTTTGGGCCTAGATTTGGATACTTATATCAGGAACTCTATGATTGGGTACGAAAACCCTAACACTTGTTCTCAAGTCCTTGGTATCCAGTTTGGGTCCTCAACACCTGGGTCTATTGAGCCTGAGCTCGGGAATTCGATGCTAGTGCTCAAATCCTTGATGCCAGTGCCTAGGTCCATCGAGGCCTAGCCCAAGGCCTCGGTGCCCATACCCAATGCCCCAGCACCCGGGCTTGGGTCCATAAAGGCCGAGCACAGGACCCTGACAGCCGAGCTTGGGTCCACGAATATTTTCAGTGAAATAAACGAAGCATAAATATCATGACTAATGCATGACGAGTTTTATTAGATTGTGAGGTGGAACAATCAAAAGGCATCCGAAATGCATATCATTTTTAAATGAGACTCGAAAGTCACCGATTATTTTTAATAGCAAAAAGATATTCGAGCAGGCATCATAAGCTTTGTGTTGATTTTGAGTTCTATAGAGAAATTAAGGAAAGATAATTCAATCACCAAGTGCACATGTCCCAAGAACAAGTGTTGAAATACATATAACAAATGATAAGTCTCATTGAATACTAATAAGTCCACTCAAAAAATTCATATTCTAAATTAAGAACCATCACGACCGTTCGATTGTATAAAAATAAAAAACTTACAATTTGCATCAAATGACTTTTCGGGCGTAATCAATGATATGAAAATCAAAATGCTTTCTAAATATGCTTAACAAGAACATTTGTTTTAACTTTTAAATATACATTTCGTAAATTCCACCAAGCAATTTTCCGGAGAAAGAAGATTATTTTTCTCGAAAAACTCACGCGCGGATAAAACAAAATTATGATACGTAGGGCACAGGACCACCAAAGATCAAGACGTGCGTAGGGGGGGTAGGCAATAGGCATGATATCGGAAGGAATCTCAGTCTCCTTGAAATTATTGAACAAATTATAGATGGAAAAGGGAAATAAAAAAAAAAACTTTAGAGATTAAACGAAGCGAGGATGGGCGGGGGGGCCCACCGCAGCACCGCAGCGAAACAGCGAGGCGCACACGTCAGACAAAGCGGACGGCCAGGATGAGATGGGCTTACCGAGTGGGACCCCCCTCGATTGTTCCTTCCTGTATCCTTGGCCCTCGGCTGCACAAATTTTGAAATGTCAGAAAACGATGACAACCTCATCATTTCTTGGACGCATGAAACAGGGAGAGAGAAGATGTTGTGTGGAAATCCCCCCGCCCTGCCCTGCCCTGCCCTGCCCTGCCAATGCCGTCCACCACTCCTTTTCCTCTTCGTTCGTCCAGCCCATACTGACAGCAATCCCCCTCCTCTTTTGGATGTGTCCTTCCTCACATCTTACCCAGAGTGGAATTGAATGGTTTTTTTCTTTCTTTCTTTCTTTTGTAGAAATCGAGTAACAGAGCAACGTACGCGAGTTCTTTTCCGGTCTGAAACTTCCTGTTTCCGCGGTTTCTCTATCGGCTCGATATGTGCGGTGAACTCTTGTCGTCGCTGACGGATTTAATTGGAATATCGTAGCGGTTGTTGCGATTAGAAAAAAAGATATCGAGATGTCTTTCGCAATTCTAAACATTGAATTCAACAAATGAAGACCCGAGAGATCTTTCGGCAAGAGATGCGGGTTAGGGGCGATGACACGGGACCCGCCCTCACGTACCTTCGATTGCCATTGATCGGGGTTGCAAGGAGACGGAGAGAGATTGCTCTAGAGGATGGCAGCGTGTTTGCACCACCATCTTTATGCTGTCATTGGAACTTTGAGGGAGATGCGATCCTGAAATGACACGGTCTATCCACAAAGAGATTGCATCGTTCTCCATTTATACCGAGGTTCACGCAATTATTACAATGTGGCAAGGGAAGAGTGGCTTATCAGAGTCTGCATCTTTAGCCATCATATCTCTCTCTCATCTTTACTTGTCTAGTTTTTTATATTTTCGCTATATAAGTCGATACGTTGATGATTTACGGGCATATTACTTGGAAAATTTAGGCATAATGCATTATTTGTAAGTAACTCAAAGTCCAACACATTGAGAGTCTGTTTGGTAACGTTTCTGCTCCTACAAACAATTTTTGTTCATAAATAGTTTTTTCTATTTCTATTCCCTATACGAGTTTCTGAGAAAAAAAATACGTTTAGTAACTGTACAAATTTCTATTTTCAGAATAATAAAAAATAGAAATACGTTTGGTAGGACACTAAAAATTTCTATTCCCAATTTTTTTCATTTAATTATAAAATTATCGGTGGAGACTTAACAATTCATGTTTGAATAAAATTGGACTAGAAATTGAACAAGAATATATTATGATATAGAATTGGATGATCTCAATATAATCATAAAGAAAATTACTCTTTATAGACAAAGTAAATACCAAGTGGTGGTCGAGAAAATTGCAGTTTATGGGACTTAACAATTTAAGTTTGGATAAAATTGGACTAGAAATAGAATAATAATATATTATGATATAGAATTGGAT
Source organism: Syzygium syzygioides (assembly GCA_031216285.1). Taxonomy (NCBI): domain Eukaryota; kingdom Viridiplantae; phylum Streptophyta; class Magnoliopsida; order Myrtales; family Myrtaceae; genus Syzygium; species Syzygium syzygioides. The sequence goes on along the minus strand of CM062247.1, from coordinate 46,467,934 downwards.
GACTTTAATACAATTATAAAGAGAATTACTCCTTATAGACAAATCAAATATCAGGTAGTCGTTAAGGAAATTGCAGTTTAAGGTATAGAATTTTAGGATTTGGTGTTAGGGGTTAAGGTTTTAGGATTTCGATTTTGAGGTTTAGGGTTTAGGGTTTTATATTTTGGATTTTATGGTTTAGGGTTTGGGGTTTAGGTTTTAAAGTTTCGGGTTTTAGGATTTGGGTTTGGGGTTTAGTGGTTTAGGGCTTATGATATTAGGGAATCGGGTTTTGGGTATTGGGGTTTGGGATTTAGGGTATAACGTTTAGGGTTTGGGGTTTATGATTTAGGGTTTGGGGTTTTGCGGTTTAACGTTTTAGGATTTAGGGTTTGGAATTACAATTTTAGGGTTTAGGTTTTAGAGTTTCGGGTTTGGAGTTTTAGAGTTTAGTGTTTCGGGTTTTAAGTTTGGGATTTTAGGATTTGGGGTTTAGAAGATTTAGGGTTTTAGGGATTTGCGTTTTGGGGTTTAAGGTTTTGGAATTTTCATATTAGTGTTATGGGTTTTAGGATTTAGGTATTGAGATTTGAGGTTTTTGGGGTTTAGGGTTAAGGTTTAGGATGTAGGGTTTGAGGGTTAAGGTTTAGGGTTTTAGGGTTTAATATGAGAATATATTGTGAAAGAGGAAGAGCTAATCTTGGATCTCTATTATTTCTTTTTTTGTTTTAGAAATAGAAAAGTATATATATTTTTTTCTTATTTCTGTTCCAAATTTATTCACAGACCATTTTTCTACTCTGGGAACAAAAAAGCTAACTGACGTTACTAAATAAATTTCTGTTTTTTTTCTGTTATAAGGAACAAAAGAATGGAAAAATAGAAAAACAGAGACATTACCAAGCAAGCCTTGAATGTATGTACGTAAAGCTCAACTTCATCATTTCAATTTCTCAAAGGACACACGTGACAGATCAAATCTTACAAGAAATATTCAACCTTTTCTTCTCCTTAGTATTTTAAAAAACGTAAACAGATTTAAACGATATGAAATGACTCTTTTTTCAAAATTTTACCCAATAAAGCAAATAAAGAGAGAATCCACCATGGATTTGTCTATATCCTTCTCTCCCCTCCCTGCACCAAAAAGTATAGCTCAAAAACTGCTCCACAATTTCATTCAGCAGAAAGTGGCGCCCACTGAAAACAAACTAAAATTTATTCGAATATTTCAACCACTCCGATTCTGAACTAAAACAGAGCAGAAAACCCTGAACTTGGAAAGTCAAGAAATTTGATAGAGAGAGAGACCTGACCATGGAAAACCAATCTCCAAACTATATTGCCAGGCCAAGAGACCATCATCAAGAACCATCATCAGACTTAAACTTGAAGGATTGGGATCTGAAAGCCGCCAGGATCAGCAAACACAACACCAGCTCAAGAAGGTTCTCGGCTTCCAACATCAGGAGCTTCAGAGAGGACAACCGCTCTTTCCGGTCCAACTTCACCATCTCCAGCACTGCTTCTTCCCCTGGTTACCCTTTTAGAGGTATCCAATTCTACTCTCTCTCGGTCTCTCTAGGATCTATTTTCACTAAAGCTCGTGAAATTCTTGTCTGAACTCAATTCGCACAGTCCACGTTCGAGTTGAGTCCGAATCGCATGCATTAAGTACCGCAAGTCGCACACATGATCCCACGCAAACGATGTAGCTAGATACCGGGTAATTTGCTATCTCATGTCCCTTGACGAGATCTAATCCCGACGTGACCGTGCTTTTTCGCAAACCAACGACTTCAAAAGCTCATGGCCTTTTGGTTTGTCATCCAGTTTTCCTGAAAATTTTCTCTTTTGAACTTCATCATGCGCAGATGAGATCGATCCTTCAACATACTCCTTCAGCACAGCTCTCAAAGGTAACAAAACACAGAGAGTTTTCTTAGTTCTTATCTCACAAGCCTAGCTAGCTTCTAACGAAGCTAATTTTTCCGTACTTCTGTCGCGCGTACAGAAAGTTTAAAAAAAGTACTCTCTGTGAAATGCAGCATTACAGGCAAGGTCAGGTTATGTGTGGGAGTGCTTGTCGCCTGAAGGATTCGCTCTGAATTCAAAGTGGAGCGATGCGGAGAAGTACATAAGCAACCCGCTCTCCGGGCAAGTGCCAATGGAGTGCTTGTCTGCGAAAACTCTCAGTGCAAGATCTTTCCGTAACATGATGACCAATCGAATCACCATGTCTGCACCTCTCATCTATTCTGCTCCTTCACATCCTTCATATTACTCTATACAAACCAATAATAAGCTTGCCTCTTCCAACCCACAAGAAAATGTGCTCCAAATCCCAATTCAAGGTTCATTCCAACTACCCTTTTGTATGTTTAATCAGTCTCCTATTAAACCAAGTTTTTTTTTTTTTTGGTAAGGTAAAATTAAACCAAGTTTGGCTGTTCTTTGATCAATAATCTCTCCTTTGGTCTTTTGTTTATTGGATTTTTCAGAAAAGAAAGTGGTGCGACCGACTAGAGATGTCGGAGTTCAGAGCATGCTGGCTGATCTGAAGTCAAGCAGCCCGACCCCCGCTTCAACCCCGTCAATTGGAGAGAGGATGACAAAACGGTGCAGTGAGGAAAGCAGGGAGTCGTCCCATTCAAATTCAAAGATGAAGTCCGAAGAAGAGGTAAGTATGGTTTGGGTTCAAAATTATTCTACATCGCTCAACTACCACGGCTGGAATGTCTTATAGCTTATGAACACATATAGTCTCCCTCCACTTATTAATCTAAACTTTGAGTTGAACAATCTCACATATTATCAAAGCCTTGCTTCCGCATCCTTCATCACCTAGCTTCACGTATGGGTGGCTCCTCGTTCTTCAATTTGTGCCTTCTTCAATATGCTTGCAGTCTTGTTTGCATATGAGGAGCGTTAAAGTGTTATCTCACATCTTTGACTCTTAGGTTAGAATATAGCTTATATTCATATAGTCTTCCTCCACTTGTTATAGCCATATTCTAACATTTTGCATATTCTTTAAGGAATTAATCTAATGTCAACTATGCTAGAAAAATAAAATATAATTAGGTTTTGAGGGGATATAATCAAATCTCAAGTACTATTGCAATCATAGCCTTGATAATGACTGATTAACAGTCAAATCATGTAATCGTTCTCGTCAAATTCTACATCCCATCTCCTCATCTTTAGAAATATCTTCACCAACTATGACAAATTGTCCGTTTGCTTTCAAATTTCAAGCACCGTGCATCCCCAAAAACAACAACTACAGTCGAGCATCCCATGAGATGTTCCCGCCTAACATCGAGACAGATGTAGTTGGTCCCTCCTGCTCTGAGCACAACGTGGACCCACGATTTCTTATGCCGATCACACAACCGTTTGTCCTCTACACAAGCCCGCTTTTTCCCTTTTGTTCTCTTTCCCTTGCTTATCACAAAGTTAACTTTCTTCACCAATAAAGCGAAAAGTGTTTCTGACCCTTTCAAGATCTAGGCGTCAATCTTTTGCATTTTGAATTTGCGCGTACGGTAACTCTTTCTGTGCTTGATTTGATCCTGTTGTTTGGTTCTTCCTGTGGAACTACATCGAGATGCTTTAATAATGATGAATTTCAAAAATGATTCTTTTCTCGTAGGACTTCTTTGTTGGTTTGTGTCGATTATTATCATTATAATTATTCTTTTGGGGTTTCTTATCCACTCTCTCAAATGAAATAGCAACATCAACTACTTTGGTATTCACATGCTTTCTAGGGTCGAAACATTCATCTTCTTCCTCGTCAGGACCCGCGCTGAATGAATAATATGTCCTGCGATTCCCCATTTTGTCTCATCTGTGCGCTGCACTTTCCACTGCTACGTGAAACCACACCCTTTTGAAAAGATGGATGCTGAGATATTTTAGGCTACTGCTGAAGTTCACATGTGTAGTACACATGAAATATAGTGTAAAATCATTGCGTTCGGTCACTACGTGTGGTGTCGGTGTCTAGGATCACCGCATTATGATAGAATCCGACATCTTAAACGTTTGAACAAGTGACTATAATTACAAAAGCATAGAAGAAAATGGACACTGTCTACTTAATCGTAAACTATGGATTTGGACAAAGTCTAACTTCGTTATGGTCGGTTTTGTTCTCTTGTTACATTTCTATGAAATTAAGTTCTCTATCTAACGCGCTTGGTTGGTTGTACTGCCCCTAGCTACAGTCGTAATCAGGTTGAAAGAAGTTAGTTTTCTCGATTGAATTTAGGCTAACCTCAATCATGATTTCTATTTACATAAAGGGCTTTAGTAGACTGAGTATTTCGGTAGTGTCATCAGTGTTGCATCGCACGTTACAGAAACTCGATAGAAATGTTTCTATAGGGTCACCATCTACTAAGTTGTAAGGCATGATGAGATGATTAGGTACATATAATGTTTGAAGATTCTCTGAAGTACAGAGCGAAAGAGTGGGGGGCATTGCCAAACCTTTGCTATCTTTTGAGGAGTAGCATTCACTCCTTGGCTTAGACAAGATCTGTTACTCAAACCGAATTCGAATATTTCCAAGTTCAAACTAAACGTGCTAACAAACACGTCCGGGTTCTGCAGGCCGGAGCAAACGAAGAAACAGGAGATGAAGAAGAGGAAGGCTCGTCGATGAGAGATAGTGACGACAGAGAGAAGGAAGATGAGCGAAGAACTTGCAGATGCAGGCAAGTCGGGTGCCTTTCATGGATGAGCAAGAGGAAGCAGAGGGAGAGCCACAGGCGACCCGCCCGGAAAATCAAAGTGTTTCTGTCACATATCAGAGCGTGCTAAGTGATGTTTGGGGATCACTTTTTTCAGTCTGCGTCGAATAAATGTAATGGTGAAGGACGGATGGAGCGTGAAGAGGAGATGATGATGGGGTGGACCGTGGCAATTTGGTTTCGTTTTGTACTTTTGTTGGGGAGTGAAAGTGTGCGTGAATTGTTCTTGTCATGAAGGGATGGCATGGCAGCTTTTCTTGGAGATCACATGCATGCTTCCTTTGATTCTCTCGTTATCCCTGGCTCGAAATATGTTGTAGTGGGGTCGAGCTACGTGGACCGCACAAAGAACGCAAATGGTAGGAGTGGGAGAATGGCAAATTATTTTGGAAAACTATAACGATATATGCACCGAAAATCCTAAAACTTATCATAAAAATATAATTGAGTCCTAAAAATTATAAAAAAATATAATCAAATCATAAAACTTATCAAATTGATGTAATCGAGTTCTTCTAAATAATTATAGTGAATTATCAACTTTAATGATCACCACTGACTGTTATAATTCACTGACTACAACTTATATTTAGATACACGAAAAATATGAAATATTAACAAAGTATAAATATTAGTCATAAAAAGTTTAGACTATTAGTTCTAGATGATACACTCGTTAATAAACCAAGAAAAATACAAAAACTTATTTCATGTTTTGGATAATGGAACCTGGAACTTGCCCGTTAAAACATGTTTCCCAATTTTTGGCATCTAGAATCTATCTTATATACTTTGGAACTTGGAACCGGTTAGGTTCCCACTGGTCTAGTTCTCCGATTCCAGGTTCTACCATAAAACTATGCTCACCCTACATGCCACGTTATTGAAAATACAAATTACGCTAGATATGTCAAACAAGTGGATCGAGCCGAAAAAATCCGATCCAGTTTGACCCATTTAACTCATTTTGACCATTTTTATCCAATACAAATCTAGCGACTTGTACTCAGCCTAACCTATATTGGTTAAGCACCTGCATATTTGATCAAATCTAGGAAAACTCATAACAAAATTGAAGTGAGAGCAAAGAGTGAGCAAGCGCAAAATCGAATGAGGACAAAAGAGAGAGTCATAGAGGTGGTTTTGATCTCAATTTGTTGTGAATATATTTAACACTTATATTATTTGGGTCTTACTATTCTAAACTCATTTATGACCCATTTATCGAATACAACAAACTCATATAACAATCCAGTTCATGTAATAATTCAGCCCAATCAAATATGAGTTAAGAAATGGGTATATGACCCATTTTGACAGGTCTAAGTCACACCAACGTCACCAAAGTTGCTAGTCAATGGACCAACAGAAGCCCAATCACTAGTCAATGGGCCTAGTGGCCCGATAAGCCCGATGGGCCGGTCCATCAGGATGAGCTTAAACAACGATATTAGGCCCGTCGGTTTTGGATGGTCCGGCCCGTGTGTTTACTAAGTAAGAAGCAGCGATGAAATGGATGCCTGTTATGGCGACACGTAAGGGCTAATTTTTTGGCGGTTGAGAGCGCGCCGTGATTTTCACACCGCCAATCTTCAACTGTAACTGTATCTATTCTTCTTCTTCTTCTTCTTCTTCTTCCTCCTTTCTTCTTCGCTCGCACCTCGCGCACGGAGCCGGAGACAGGCTGCGACGATGCCTGTGAATGCTGCGCTGCCAGCTTCGGCAAGAGCGGGAGCTTCCGCCGCCTGCGCTCCCGACCGCCGGTTCGGCATCTGCGGCCGCCGCCGCGATCTCTCCCCCCTCCTCCGCCGCCCTCGCCAGTCCTCCGCTCGCGCCGTCAGCGCCCGATCGTGGCCCCCCGTTTCGGTCGGCGATAGGCGGCTCGCACTCGCTCGCAAGCTCGCGTTCGTCGCGAGAGCGGCCGATTCCACTCAGCCTGCGTCCGCTGGCAAGGCGATTATCCCCGACGATGAGTTCTCTCTAGCCAAGGTCGCTTTTTTCCCTTTCTTTTTTGTATTTTCCATTTGGGGCTTCGATTTTGACTAATTTTTGGAGCCTCATCTGATTTGAGCTTTGTGAAATTGCAGGTTTCATTCGGTGTTATTGGATTGGGAGTTGGAGTTTCGCTCCTGTCGTAAGTCCCTATGTTATGTGCTTTGCGTTTGTTGAACTAGGATTTGGATTAAGTGGTCGAGGACTTGTCATAAGTGTATGTTTGGTGCCTTTTTTTTTGAACAATTGGTGTTTTTCGTGCTAAATATGCAGTTATGGATTTTGTGCATATTTCAATATCCTCCCTGGTTCGGAATGGTCTGCCTTGATGCTGACATATGGTTTCCCTCTGGCAATTATTGGTATGGCTTTGAAGGTGAGCTCGTTGTCTCGGCCGGACTTCCTCGTGTAATGGTATAAATGCCGAGCATGCAGTAAATCTTGCTTGCTAAGTGATGTGGCATTGAGGGTATGGGGCGATGATATTTGACTGGTGGCTTGAAGTTCGGGTGGTCAAAACCTGGTGGTTGATTTTGTCTAATTCACCTGTGAAAGCTTGTTGTATCGCTTGGCAAATGACTCTTATTTGTGCTTCTCAATATAAGTAGCATTTCTCCATGATATCAGGAGTCGCTTCTGTAGCCTGAATCGAATTTAACTGCATCTAGGATCTCAGACAGCTTCAAATTACCTGTGGAAGTACAAATCTATGTATTTGTCTGGAAAATGTAATTCCAATATGCTTGCTTGTTTTCTAACTTCTCTTGATTTCTTGTGCCTTTGCCTTTTAACATCTGTCAGACCATCCGTGTGAAAAGATACATGTAATTTGATCGTGTGTTCTGCCTTCTCTTGCTTTGTTGTGCCCTTGCCTTTTAACATCAATCAGAACATCCGTGTGAAAAGATAGACTTAAATTCGAAATTGCAGTTGCAATAAGCTTGTTAGTTATGCTGCAAATTAGAATTAGGTTTAAAACAATGAGCTGCATCTGACTCTGGGATCTGAAATTTTATGTCGTGTTTCTTTTTAATGCTGTGTTGTTGGATATGGCAATTTAAAGAAGGCTCTATATGGGATACTAATCTTTTCTTGTTAAATGTAGTATGCAGAGCTCAAACCGGTACCATGCTTGACATATTCAGATGCTCAAATGTTGAGGGAGAACTGTGCCACCCCAATCTTAAAGCAGGTATTATTGTCAAATAAACTTGACTTTTCCTTGTTCTGCAAATAAAGGTTGTTTAAGTTCCTTTAGTCACTCCGCGCATGTGTAAGCTTTACATACTTCCAAGCATTGCAAACCCCTTTGGACCAATCTATGATCATAATATATTTGAGTAATTTCGTTCCTTGTAAGCTGTTGGAAAGGAAGTAAGCTAACAGAGGAGTAATGTCCTTCAAATAGAGTCAAAGGATGTAATTTTGATCATAAATTTGACTGGGGTATCCGAGACATGGAAAATTCAATTCCGTTTTGTTATCTACTTTCATTTCGATTTAATGCATTTCCATGCTTTCTTCTTAACTTCAGAGAAGGTCAATATGCAGTTTTCTCAAGGAAAAGGATAAAAATTTTACTTAGTATGTTTTATTCAGTGAAGTAAGAGCCCAAGTTTCTCATAACTCGGCCGAAACATATGCTCAAAAGTTTCTTTTCTCTAATCCACATATAAACGGGTATGCGTGCGTGTGTATTACATTGACTGTCCTGGATGACTGATTTAAATATCATTAGGTTAGAAGCGATGTCATTAGATATCGATATGGGGATGAGCAGCATTTGGATGAGGCGTTGAGACGAATCTTCCAGTATGGCCAGGTATGGTTCTGTTGACTCGTAAGGCCAAGAAATAAAAGTAGGCATATTCTCATGTAATACCAAATGAATGCTGGCGTCTAGTATGAGGAGTTGCTATGATTTGTGCTTACTGCATGTGCGACATACTATCTTTCTGAATAAATTGACTGATATCAGCATTATATGTTGTGTATTTTCTAGGGTGGTGGAATCCCACGAAGGAGTGCACCTATACTACAGATGATCCGCGAAGAAGTATACTTTCTCTTTCTACCCTTTGGATATCGAGCAGATGACATTTCTGAACGCTTCTACTTATAGGAGCATAGTTTGGTGCACTATCATAGTCATTACCTAATGGCTATGCCCCTTAGGTTGTATTCCATTGTTCTCTCTTTTCGTCTTCTGATGATTTGAAGGTATTGCCTTAGGTCACCGACGAAGGAAAATACTGCTTGGTTTTGGTATTTGAGGCAAAAGCATTGCAACTATCTGATTTTGAGCAAAGACAGGTACGGTTAGTCGCGATTTCTAATCGTTGAAACCTGGTTTCTACCATATAGGGAGTTGTAGAGAATGTTGGGCATTCGATATTATGGCTTCATGAAACACGACAAGCTCGCCCATACTCTCTTCCTGGCCTCTTTTTATATATGTTTCAAAAAGTTGGTTGTGCTGCTATTTATCGTCTATCATGGATTGAGAATCTTTACTATTTTGCAGGCGAAGTTTGCTTCGTTCTTTGGACCTGGCATTTCAGCTGAAGTAGGTGAGTTGCACATTATGTGTCGGTCATGTTATACCAGCAGAAGTTTTAGACTAGGATAAATTGATTTGACATTGGATTTAAGAGAACAAGCATGTGGTTGATGATGATTGCGACCCTTCAATTGCAGCGAAGGGAGAGCAGGATCTCTATGAAGTGAGACTCATCTCCAACACAACCCTGAACACATCGTCCTGACGGAGGAAGCTCACTAACACAATTCTTTTTCTCCCTCCTGGTACTCCAGTGTTCCGGACGGAACATCAGAGAGAAAGCTTCTTAGAGAGAGACTCTCCATAGCGTTTTCCTTTGCCAACGACATTGTAACTGGATGAGAGGTTGCACGATTCAAATGATACATATCATATGACAGATATACAAATTGTATCGATCCACGTTCTATTCTAGGAATACCTTCATAATGTGCCAATTGTCAACAGTCCGACAACTATCTAGGAACTAGAGACGATTGAGGTTCTCAAGCTTCCTCCACAAATTGGCTGCGGTGCACAACACTGATAGGCCATAACTTGACCAAGCCTCCTTGAACTGTCTTAGTATCATCCAACAAGGAAAAGAAGAAATCCATAATCAAATGCAACGGGCCTGTGCTATTTAAACTAGGCAGCACGAAAGTGCACACGAGGGAACCGGCAATTTGAGATAATGATATCCATTAAAACACTCTAAAAACTCTAATTATATATCGTTTGATAGGTAAACCAACCCGAATCTCATCAAGGAACACTAGAAAAACACCTTATAGCACTCAAGTTCGTAAGTAATCTCACGAGACAAGCCACATGGCATCTACGACGGTGCAAAACATCATAAAGTACCGACATTGTCCTATTAACTGAGCAAATCATTGCGGCCCCTCTCCAGACTCTGGTTTTGAAGCTTCCTTAATGTCATCCCCAGCTTCATCCTGACATCACAAACACAATGAATAAGAACATGAACACCTAGGGAGTGGAAAAATTTCAATCAATCAAGGAAAACTCCAATGTATTAAGATATAAACCTCACGAATGAAATCAAGTGGGTGAAAAACCGTCGCAATTCTTTCGAAGACTCGTTGATAAAAAAAAGCCATGAGAGATACCGACAAGTGCATTGCTAGTATTGACAATGAGTACACACTTGCACCCTCCCACACACGCATACTCTGAGAGAGAGAGAGAGAGAGAGAGAGAGAGAGACCGTGAGATCAGAAGTCCAGAGTGTCAAGTTGTCTCGCAGAAGTTGCATGATCAACGTACTGTCCTTGTATGATTCCTCACCCAAGGTATCCAACTCAGAAATGGCCTCATCAAATGCCTAAAGAAACAAATTGCTGCTAGTCAGGAAATGAAATTTACTAAAAAATGAAGCAGAGAGCAAATTAAGTAGTAGATCCAGTTAAATGGGAAAAATAAAATACAGCTACAACTCCTATTTCAGTCACAGCACAATAGTCTTGCACAAGGTTGAAATACGCATTCCAAATTCCAAATTACATCAAAGCAGCTGCTTAATTGTCGTCCCATATTATTTACGAAAGAAAATGCCCAAAGGACTCAAATTTTGCAAATGCGCAAATTAAAAAGTCCATAATGAAAAAACTCCATTCTCCTCAAGTTAAAAAGGAGAGGATGAATGCTTTAAGCTATACCCTGTTAGCCCATTACGTCACCTCAGATAAAAGTGATGCACAGTACTAAGTCTGCAGCTTTGCATGCGATAGCATGCAATTGTTAGTAAAGCACACCTGCTTTGCAAGAGCGCAGGCACGGTCAGGCGAGTTAAGGATTTCATAGTAGAACACAGAGAAGTTCAGCGCAAGTCCCAGCCTGATTGGGTGAGTAGAAGCCAATTCAGCTACAGCAATATCCTAATCAACAAGAGATACAAGTGTCAGATTATAAAGTATTAACGAAGAAGTAAAGCATCAAGGCAGAATTTTAAGGTAATCACATGAGCCGTGTTCAAAGCAAATGAATTGAACTGGGAACGCACCTGAGCAGACTTGTAGGCCAATAAGGTGCTCTCAGCAGCTTCCTTCCTTTCAGTCCCAGTCTTAAACTCTGCCAGATACCTGTGGTAATCACCTTTCATCTTAAGGTAAAACACCTTGGACTCGGCAGACGAGGCTGAGGGAATGAGGTGGGACTCGAGAAGGCTGAGAATCCCATCACAGATCTTGCTAAGCTCACACTCAATCTTTCCCCTGTACTCCTTAATGATCACCACATGATCGGTGTTGCCCCTGGTCTCTTCCTTCTGCTCAATGGAAGAAATAATCCTCCATGACGCCCTCCTGGCCCCAATCACATTCTTGTACGCCACGGACAGAAGGTTACGTTCCTCAACAGTCAGCTCCTCGACGTCCACGGTCTTGGCAACTTTCTCCATGAACTCCACCATTTCCTCGTACCGCTCAGCCTGTTCGGCCAACTTGGCCAGGTACACATATTCCTCCCGCGAAGAATCAGAGGGCGACATCTTTGCCGTACTGTTACGAAGCCTAAGTCCGCCAACACAAGGCACATTAGTCTCGATCATCAGAACAGAAACTCCGCAGAATCAGAAACTGTAAGCGGATCATTTCTCGCTAGCACCCAACGGGGATCATTTGAATTGTTTCACTCGCGGAATGGCAGCTACGTTCTACTAGCCCAAGACAGGCCCCTAATTCAAAGCACGACTTTCACGCCAAATCACCGCCGCCGCAGATTAAATCAATTGGAGCTAATGCCATATCAGATCTAACAAAGTTCGGCATGGCTACATCATCATCCGCATGGTGCTAGGTCAGGACAAAGAAAAGGGAAGTCCTCTACGCGAATCAGGTGATTCGCGTTCGCTCGCATTCGGCCATACACGGAGAAAGAGATAACAACTCATCATTACTCCATCCAAGTCGAATCGTACTCATTCTCATCGGTCACACGAAACAGTCAAAACTTGAAAATCATCACCGCCAAACCATTCCGCCGCTTCCCTTTCCATAATTCCAATCATCTCTTACGAATTTCCACGAGCAAAAAATTTTAAAAAGACAATAAAAAAAAATATTCCAGCCCATTCAACACGCATTTTCGCCTCCCGAAGGATTACAGACTCGACAGATCCAATCGCGCACGCACAAAATCAGAATCAGATCAGCGCACGCCGAACGCTCGCGCGCACACACACGCGGAACCGTCAGCCGGAAGCTCAGATCCAAAACACGAAAAATGACTCCGAATCTCAAATCTGGAATTCAAACGAACGAATCCGAATCGAAGGACGAAGGACGCACCCACGCGCGATCGAAGAAGGTCAGATCGAAGCGGAGAGAGAGAAGAGGAGGAGGAGGAGGGGGAGATGTGCGGGGGCGTGTTACCTTCGACTGCTAGGGATCGCGGAAGCGCAGGAGCACCGAGAGAGAGAGAGAGAGGAGAGGAGAGGAAAAGCCGGGCGAAGTGAGTGGGGGGAAGGGACGGGCGAGACGCGAGGGGCGTCGGGAGAGTCAAATTTATACGGGGGAGCGGAGGTTGAATCGGGAGGCGGTGGCCTCCCTTTTCATCGAATGAGGTGGCCGAAGACGCGTATTGCGGGGAGGGACGGGCGTGGGAAAAAAGGGCGCCCAACAAAGAAAAAACACAAGGCAAGCAGAACACTTCTCCGAGCTTTGGAATTTTCGCATTGCCAAAAGAAAAAAGGAGGCCCACAAAAAGAGGGGACATTTTCTCAGTTTGGCCATTCCTTCGTGGGATATTGAGAACTGCAGGCTAGCCCTTTCAAGACACCACGACTTTGCCCTTCTTTTTATTTTTTAATGTGTCGCGTTGGCCTGGTTATGGGTCGGCTAGACCGGCCGACCTCTCCAGTCCGGTGCAGTCGAGATTCATGAACAGGCAATCCAAGTCGGAATTGAGAGATTTGCAGGAAGTTCGAATACACTTTCCAACCGTCATAGCACTCTCATTTTTCTATTTCGTTTCTGATACGCGAATTTGGCCACTGGGATGTAACCCCTCCTATGTTAAAGTACGAGGCGCAAAATGCAACGCTTGAAAAGTTTGATTGGGTGTGGGGGGGGGGAAGACGACTAACTCATGAAGTTTAGGGTCCGATGTGAAGGACCTCAAGAGTACAGCGGGGTGAAAAGAGGAATTACTGGAAAGCGAAAAGGAAAAGGGGGTTGGCAATCCATTGAGATGAGAGAGACAGAGACGGCCACATTGGGTTTACCAAAAGGCAGAAAGACCACGCTGGCATTGACCACCGGCATGGACCCCATCATGATTGATTGTGCCTTTGCGAAGGCAATCTTTTTAGGCCTTGGACGGTCATCCACTTACGCAGCGAGAGCAGAGCGCGATCGTTTTTTATTTTATTTTTTTCTCCATGACAATAATTTCTCCCGGGCTCCTTGATGCGTTTCACATTTTCAAGTCAATTCGAGGCCAATTCGTCAAAACCCACACGCCAGAAGTGCTCGCTGAAATTCAAACTTGTACCGGAAGTTATTTCTTTTCCGCTGAAAGCGACTCTAAATACGTGAGAATATGCTGCAGAAGATAATGTATAGAAAATTGAGTTGAGATCAAATGAGAATACGGACAGACGGTAACATCTCAATCGGCACACCAACTTCGAAGCCGTAAGTTAGCGAATTGAGACGACAAAAAGGCCACAGTTTGAAGATCATACTTCTTATGCTGGACGGTCGCCTTGGCACCATATCTTTAATTTTGGCTTTTATGGGACAGGGCATTCCGACGATCATTTAGCACCCTTTCGAACGTGGCAGCTGTTCTTCGGGCAAAAGCTACACGACTGAAACTTTTATTTTATAGAAAATAATCTGCTGTCGCATATAATCCTCTAACCAAACTACATAAGATGAGAACAACGTTACACCAAATGAGGATTTGCTGAGCGTTATAAAGAACCACGGACATCCTATTCTCATTGGAAAAAAAAAGGATCAACCTGTTCGATTAACATAGCCCTGGCCCCAGGTTATACGACAATTCTCTTGGCTTAATGGGCATTTTCTGTAAAATTAGAAAGATAATGTGAATGGAGGTTAGCACTGGGGATAAGCTAGCTTCAACAGTTAGATCCACCACAGCAACACAGATCAATACCCGTATAGAATAAGTACCGTCTCTCAATACGTATGTCCAGCAAAAATAAAGTACCATATACTAATTGCTGCAGAAGAAAATAATTCAGACACCCAAAGAAGGCATTACAAGAACAAAACACGGACAAAGGCACACCCCAGAAGGCAAAACTCGTATAGAATGCAAATCAAATAGCTCTAGTCAGGGCGAGCCAATCACTGCTAGTTGACCCCATTCCAGGAATTTAATCTCATCTGGGGTCTCCTTTACTTCAGGCCTAAGGACTCCACACAGTAAATTTCTCGAGCCTCAGAGAGTATTCACCCAAAAAGCATGGTTATGGAATACACTAAGAAGGTTTCCTCATGTTACGGCCAGCACGGATCACTTCATCCACCAATAGTAACTGGGATGCAATGACAGGCCTGAAAAGACAATTTCACAAGTAATTAGCATAAAGGGAAAATCACTAAACGACCACTGGTCCCCATTGTATAACCGCAGCATATATTAAACTTGAACATACAGGATAAATAAATTTTTGCTGGCTTGTCTTATCGTTGTCGCATCAAAGTCAGGTTTGAAACCAAGACAATCCTAGCGCTAGTTTCTTCACATAAAGGTTGCCAGTTACTTGAAATTCTATTTGGCTGTTGGTTCAACTGATTTAATGCCAGAAACACATTTCTATAGGAAAGACGTAATGCAAACTGCTTTTAAAAGGACAAATGTCAATGTACCCTGAGTTTACGATCTGGCGCTTCACAGAGTAATTGTCGAAGATACCCTCCATCTGGGGATCAATAGGTTCCCCTGTGTGCTGATTTAAGCCAACAATATTTCCCCTGTCATGCTCGCCCTGAAGAACCATCAAAGAAGAACACAAAGCTAACTATTCAGATCATTCCATATTCCCCATCCTGTCAACTAATAAATTCCACAGAAAGTATCATACCGTCAGAGAAATGATCACGTCCTGCGTATCAAGCCCAGAATTCTCGGCAAGGGTCTTTGGCACCACGAGAAGGGCATTAGCAAATGCTTCAACACCAAGCTGGGCACGCTGTTCAGTTCACAAACAGCAAATACTTATAAAACAGATAACGACAAGCTTCCAACTGAACTAGACAGTGATGTGATTTTCTTTTTTTCCATTCCACATGCACAAATATTAACAAAGAGTCTACGTGAATTTGTATGGCTACAATTTTATACCCCTTGGACAGTTTTCTTCACTTCATTCACCAAGAATTGTCTGGCTGCCACTTCAAATGCTCCAGCCCCCTGAACCCAAAATATTTAAATCAGCAATCCATGTTGTCGATAAAACCCCTTATCAACAAAGGCAGTTCCAAAATCAGCTCAATCAGGATAAAAGTAAGCAGCTTTAGAAATGAGCCTTCAAGACTTCCCATCGGAATTACCCGAAAATTGCGTGTCATTTATTTTTATTGAGAATGCACAATTACAAAATAAATTGGATCTGTTACATGGCTATAGAACTAGAAGCAACCATCAAACAGAGGAGAATGATGTTCCTTACAGACCCTTGCCAGAGTCAGGCGATTTGGAAGAGGCACTTACCAGTACCACAGCTTCATCTTCGATAGTATTTTTGACAGCTCTCAGACCATCACGAACAGCATCCTTAATTTGAGCAATTGTGTGGTCATTAGGTCCTGGAATATGAACAAATAAATGAGTTTTCACAGACTCTTAAAACCCTGAATGCACAAATCAGACAAACAATAAGAGGCAAGATGCAAAATTAATAGTCTGAAGTAACCAAAATTTATAAGCTTCCTCTAGTACCTTTAATCAAAATTGTGCAAGAATATGGATTCTTCACATTTTCCACAAATGTGTACTTCTCTTCTCCAAGGATATGCTCATAGACAAGTCCAGCCCAACCAAGGCAATCAGGAGTAATATCAGCAACTGAATTGACAGCCTCACCACCACAAGCTAAGACCAAGCGTTCCATATTTCTCCTCTTCGCTCTCCGAAGAGCAATAATCTACACAACTACATATGGTCAAAATGGTGGCACAGAGTACAAAAGAACATTCAGCCAGAATTGACAGAGCATCTCGACTGAAACTCAGTAATATCAACGATGAAGAATACTAAGAACAATAATCCGAAATGGTCTTTTAGGGTGATTCTCATTTATAATAAATGTCCCATCAATGAAGCAAAATAATCACTTAACTACCATTCCTTTTTCCAAACTAACCCAACAATTAGAACAACATTCCTGAAAACAATGCTCTGTGAGACGAAATCTCTACCCTAGCCATTTCACACTGCAAAAAATTGAAAAACTGGACATTGCTTAATCTCAATGAAAAAGTTGCTAAACGTGCACTCATCCGGGGGGCATATAAGCAATTTGCTAACATGCACATAAGGTAACTGGAGATATAGACAGACTATAAAATTATGAAAAGTACAACTTGCCAAACAAGATAGAAATAGCAAGTTGTCACATCGTTTCAACAGCAACAAATGCAAAACATGGCCAAGACAGGTTCGCAATAATTTTGCACAAGCTATTCTCTTTTACTAACTTGAAATGAGCATATGCCCACTGTGGCATTCTAGTTGCCCGTCTTGCATAAGTTACCCATGAACTTACTCGAATCACTGGATAATTGCATCTAAATATTATTACAAACTAACCAAATAAGATGGTACCACCATGAAAAAATTCCCCACTATCAAAATCCAAACTGTAAAGGAACGATAAACATAACAGAACTATAGCAAGAAAAGGCAGGATGTCAGTTTGGCGTCTTATTAACAGAACCTCCCAGTTTTATTTTTCCAAGTATGTTGATTATCTATAGGATAGAGCAGACTAGAAGCTTAAAGCCATACACTTCAATACATTGATCAAAAGAAAGCGCAATGCTGTTGATCAAGAATTATTGATATGTCAGAGGAGAAAAACCACAGATTTGTCCTAGACCTACCCCTGCTCTTGCAAGAAGATCGAGCGATGGTGGGTCTATACCCTTTTGATTGATGACTACAAAATTATTGTCATTGCCTGAGCAAACCTGAAAAGGGACAAATTGGAAAATTGTCACAAGACCGGACAAATGTCGAAGTATATGACAGTTGTTTACACTAAATGAAGTATGTGCCAATTAGATTCTCCACCGAAGGCAGATTATTCAATCTCAACCTTGTTCTTAAGTTCAATAATCTTTTGAACTCTCTCATCAACTTGACGCCTTTCCGCAGCAACCATTGCCTCTCTCTGCTCAGCATTAGAGTAGAAAAAACCTGCATTTATTTCACTGAAAGAATATATGATTACTCTACCATTTCCCCAGAAAGACCTTACAAAATGCTACTTTATGCTCCAAAGAAACTGCAGAGCAAGCTGCTCCTTGGGAACCGCTATATCACACTTTCGGAAGTAGATTTTGCAAATTTGGCAAAAAATCTTTGACGATGAGTTTTCAGCACTCCATTTTCAAAGAAAAGCTCAGCCAAATCATTTTCATAATAAAAAATTTACTGCATAACATATCTACTTCTTAATTCAAAATATTTACAGCTATTGCTTTTTACCAGAACAAAACACCGAGACAACTACATGGGAGAACTGAAAACCACAAACAAAAAGAACAAAAAATACAGTTTTTCAAGCTTTCAGATCACACATATTAACATAATAGTACAGCAGACAAATAACTGACACGCCAATGCATTCAATGTAGTATTGTAATCTACAAGGGGATCAACAACATCAAATACTATCAACAATAACATAGTGATGACCATCTTCCACATAGAGCCATAGACCTATTTCAGAATGTAGAAACCAGGAAGAAAGCAAATATATGGTAGACATACTTCATGTTTTTAGTAGCTCTCATTCATGCCATGGCATTGCCACCAATCTGTTTATGAGGACACAGATAGTCCAGCAAACAACCATACAAAATCATTGAGACAGTTAAAAAATCATGTTTGGCATGTGAGAGTGGAGACAACGGGGAAACATACATTATAAAGCACCAATAAATCATGCTTATCTATAAGGAACAACAGTATTTGTACCTTTTCTCATACTCCAAGGACACATTGCATGTCAAGATATGACAGTTCTCTGCTCGTCTCTTCATATCAGGATGTCTCGAACCATGATCAAGGACAAGACCCTCAACCTGTCGATGACAAGGATAGTATAGTCAGCACACATTAAATATATATTTCATAAGAAAAAATGGACATTGGCAAGCCGAAGGTACTGGACCAATGCTCTTTCTTTTTGTGGATTTCTCTAAGAATGTAAAAGACACTATACCCAAAAAGGAAACAACATCATAATATTTTTCTTCACCAAGGTAATGCAATACTGCCTTTCAAATTCATAACTAAGAGATATGCTTAATAAATTGGAAGGGACAGCAATCAATATCAGGACAACAAAGGGACCTTTTTCATTTTAGATAATCTTTCTATCGAATTGCTTACAATGATTGAAGAAATAAGGAGTCAAAGCTTTGTCTTTCACTACCTCCGGGAGCGGTATACCTTCCTATCTTATTCATGATCATGGGCTCAACAAAACACGCCACAATCATATAGTCAAGACTTCAAACTTCATGCCACAAAAAGAAAAAAAATAATCAAGCTATAGTACAGAAAGTGAAAGGCAAAGCGAGGTACGATTCTCAATTTTTTTGTAATAGTATCATATCATTTCTTCATTGTAAAATATCTAGAAGAAAATTTCCAGCCATGTTTTTCTTTAGAGTTGTTAATACAAAATGCTTTGTGTTCTGGCTTTTTTCAGGAGTACCTATTTTCCAACTTTTTAAATTTCAAAGGTAGCACCTCCCCACCAGATGTTCGGGTAATCAGTCAAGCATTTTCACAATTCAGAACAAATCCAGAACATCTCAAGACAGGAAAAGAAAGAAAACAGATGCCAGTGAGTCCAAAAATTCAACGAAAAAAATGGAGGCAATGACAAAGGTATATATTTATTTCCACTTCAAAAGAGGTAGATCGTTTGAAGTGGCCAGTATAATCACAAAGAGACATGAATTCACAGCCACAACTATGAAAGACATTCATACCAAGCGCGTATCGACATCAAACTTGTGGCGCATATGCATAATCTCCACCATAAAAAGGTCAATGGCTTCCTCAGATTTTCTGATGCAGAGCACCTGTCATGATGTAACCAATTATTATTAATCACCATATGCATAACAAAACTTCTAAGAAGGTAATGACAAAGGCCTAGAAAATTATGCTTGTGAATTAACCCATCTGCCACCTCAGTAGTATCACTCACCGCATTAACAACTATATCTGTCAATTGATCAGCCAGTGCCTCGTAGAGCTGTCCAAGAAAACATGTCAGTAAGTATATAAAGAACTCGTTCACAGAATAATAGAAGATATCAGAAGTACCTTTGTTCTTAGCGTGGTTCTGGCAACCATCTTAAGAATTTCTTTGTCAGGTTCTTCGCCCATTACAACAGGAGTCTTGAACTTCTCAAGAAATTGGAGGGTTGCTCTTTTTGCAATCTCAAATCCATCAACCAGAACACGTGGATGCATGCCTAAAACAAGTAAAAGCTGACAATGAAGGTGCTCCTGAGGCACAAATGGAGGCCCATTTCCAAAAGTTCTAGCTTTTCTTCAGTGATGCAACTTTTAACTCAAAAGGTGACTGAAACAAATTGAGAGGCGAACAACTTTTTTACTATGCAATTGAAAGAGAAATAAATCTATGTATTTCCCAGTAAAATTACTGGCTTCTAGATACTCTGCATGCCAATATTATACAAACTTCGATTCAAATATATGATAAAGACTCCTCATCTTAGGGCACATAGTCTCCAAATAGGACAACAATGGAGCGGCATTCATTCTTCCAATGCAACACAACCTTCAAATCATGGGCTTGGTCAATTAGGACAACAAAAGTAGGTCGGAGCAGATAAGGCTATTCCAAATAGCTTCCCTCAGGATTATATAATATGCAGCATGACTTTCGGGATACAATAATGAGGAAGTAACCCACCGGTGCCACCAGAATGGGAGTCTATCTTTGAGCGTAAAAAAGGCATAATATGTTTATAAATGCGAAGTCAGAATGTCATAGGGGCAACAGAAGATGGTTAAGGATATGAAACTTCAGCATGCAATAGAAATGAGAGACCGTGCTACTGAGTTGGGCAAATTGACAGGATACCTTCATCGATATAGCGCTCGGACTGTTTCATAAGCTCGCCAATGAAAAGGACTGTAGATGTTGTTCCATCACCGCTTATGTCGTCTTGTGCAACAGCGGTCCTTGCAATCATAATTGCAGTTGGGTTTTGAATTTGCTGCAGCAATTGGTAAAGTATCAACAAGTGCTGAATCCAAAGGTGTTCCAAATGCAAATTTTCACATGCGAACTTTACTGTGGTAAAATGATCAGCATAATGCGCCATCTCTGAAGATCTAGCTTTCTAATCTATCGAGTAAAAATGCAGCAGAAAGCTGTGTAAAAGCTAATCCAACAACTGGTGGTAATTTACCTTCAAAAGCAAAAATTGCCACCCACTAATTATGAAACATCTAGGACGACGAGTTTACTTTGCAGGCATTTTTCATTGCCACAACATCATGCAGTTTGAATGAAAGACAATCCAACCACCCAGGTAGTGCAGGCAAAACCTTTCTTTAATTGCCGAAACATCGATTTGATCAATGAATCACGTAAAGTCTAACACAATGCATTTCCTTATCAAGATGTGGTCTTCCTTGTGTATCGTTCATACCTAAAGCCGCATCAAATTCACGAGAAAGCTAATCGGCCCGACGCTGGAGTGTCAGACTCCCCTAATATCTGGGGAACATGGAACTACAAATTGGACATCCATTTTACATGATCAGAAGTAACTCCAAGTCCACGGGCAACAGTAGCAGAAGTCGAGCATAAGAGCAGATTTAGTATTTCCGAAGAACTAAACCGCAAACCACCACGATTTACTTCCTATTAGATCCTCGTAGTTTCTCAGTAAGGCGCCCAGCCGAACCAGAGACACCAAAACAAACGACATCGTAACCGAGCGAACAAAAGCGCTGCCAGCCCATCGCAGAGCACGAGAAAGAAACACCCACCATTTCCTTCAGGAGGGTGTTCCCATCCTTGGTGAGCTTGATGTCCCCGGCTCCGCCAACAAGCCTGAAAGTTCAGCGCGACGACAAGGTCAGCGACAGAAACGCAACGGAAAGGGAAAAGGGTCGCGATCCGAAACGGGCTCACATCTTGATGGTGCCTTTGGGGCCGAGGTTGGTCTTGAGGACGTCCTGCAGGCCCTTCGCGGCGTTGATGTTCATGTGGAGCGCCGCGGACTTGTTGAGGACCTCCGCATTCGGATTCAGCACCCGCAGAGACATCTTCCGAAGCCTGGGAGGGAAGAAAACGTCGACGAATCTAGGGAGCGTTCCCGTGCGCAGTGCAGAAAGAGAGACAGAGAGTGACGAAGGTCTTCGGGGAACTAGAAAGTAGCAGCAGGCGTTAGGGCTTTCTGGAGAACGATCTCTCAAAGAGTTCAAGCGCGAGACCAAACGACGTCGTTCGGATAGCCAGGAGTCCGGATCCTCTGCCGGGTCGGGCCGGGAAAATGAAGCGGGCCGTGGGCACGCATTTCCATGCTAGAGTTTTTTGTTTTGCTCGCAAGATGTGTATTACCCGCTAATCAAGAAATATACGAGATCTATCAAAAAAGAAAGAAAGATATAGGTTGATGTAGAAGAAAAAATTTGCTTTCTTGTGTTGAGTTGAGAAAACCTCGAATACACAGAGCCTATGAAAAAGAAATTGGGGGTTGATAAAAATAAAAGTCGATGAAATATCATCCGAACTTTCTAAAGCATCAATGCGATGGAATTGCCTTATTATATCCCGAGTGCATTTCGTTTTTGTATTGATTTACTTGGTTTGATGAACTTTTTAATTAAACCTGTGTAATTGTTGTGCTTGGTTTTGGGTGTGAAGTCGTGCTATTGTTAAAATGCATGTTGAATAAACAAAAGAATATGAAACGAACAATATGCACATTAAAAAGGAAAGACGGTTGCTTCCTCCTTTGTTAGAGTGGAAAATGACGGAGAACCCACAATATTACCGAGTTGATATATGGTCGTTGTTACCTTGTCTCGCTAATGATTTGTTCCACACGGAACCCAGTTGGGTTGCTGTAAATGATATCAAAGAGTTAGGTTGGTCCGAGAAGACCAATGCTAGGTTTCAACATTTGAAAAAAAAGCCTTTGAATAAATTTGAAGGGCTTTCACGAACAGCAAAACCTATTTGGTGAATTGTGATTGAAAAATGCATTGGAAAGCATACTCCAAGAGAAATACCGTTTGATGGATATGCATTTGAAAAGTCCTTTGGTATGACCAATTTAAGCTTTTTAATTTGTTTAAAATTGGAAAGAACAATTATCGCAACTTTTACAGATTGAATGTTGAAAACAGTGCAATGCAAACATGTTGAAAAAATTATAAATGAAAAAAATCATATTTCTTTTTAGTTAAGCAGTATGACAAGTTTCAACATTGAAACGAGCGAGACCCATTAATTAAATGACTCATCATCAGACATCTACAGGAATTTGCCAAGTTAGAAAGCGAAATCCATCCATCGTCTTTTTTACATTTCGTCTTTTAAAGTTCATAGCATTTCCACGGGTTATACTCAGCTTTATACCTAAAGGGATGATGGATCACTTGCTAATGAAGTCATATTTTTAGACAAACCTTGAGCTAATTGGTGTTATCCTGTGCACCAGACAATCATGTGACTTTGCAGAGGAAACGGACCTATTCAGTCCCCGACAAATGCAGCTCGAAACACATTTGATTTTCTGAAATAACAAAGTGCATTTGAGTTATGTGCTTTATCACAAGAGTAGATCGGTGGAGTTTTCCTAACTTTAGTCTCGAATTATACCATCGGCGTACCATAATCCGGATGACCAAATATCTGCTTCATCCCACGGCCCATCGACCTGACTTAATTTTCTCTGTGGAAACTATATTGGGCATGCTGTATTTTTACACTACTAGTATTACAGTGATGCGCACAAGAAAACCAACGAGAATATGTGAACCCGTGACGCCAACTCGAAGAGACTAATCTAGATTTTTTTTGAAAATCATAACTTCACATGCTTCTGTAACTTAGAGGATAAACTTGTCACATCTCTATACTTCAATTTTTTTGGCAAAGAATATCGATTGTTTTGACAAGTACATCCATTCGATGAATCCTGTAGATTACAAAACGCGCCTATCATCATCCTTATTAAGTGATGCTTGGCTAATTCTGTCACACCCCTAAATAAATGTGATCTCTAGCCTCATCAAGCCTTCTGAATATCGACTTGTGAGTAGGTTTTTGTACAAACACATCGATTTATTTCTTGTCCGTTTCTTTTTCTTTCAAGAAATAGACACTATTGAGATTACATTTTGCCGAGCCACTGCAGACATAAACATTTTTAGCTCCTGCCATTCATGTTTGCCCTCGAATACAAGGAAAGAAGATTAAGCTCCACGTGAAGGCGAATGAGTTTGTCTTGCGCAATTAGGATAATAAGTCCAAAACGTTGCCGAAACACGAAACGTCAATGCGCACTGAACGAAAGTGTCGAGGCTCTGCGATTCCTCGACGAAGAACAGAAGTGCCTGCACTAGTGAAGCACTCTCTGGTTGCAAGCAAAAAACACTCGACTAGAACAATCAGGCATCCTCTATTTAAGCAGCCACATCGTCGTTCTTAATCTACATCTCCTCCACAGCAAGCACGTAGTGAATCTCTGTCGAGTGCGTTCAATCGACAATCAATGGCAAGCCACTACTTGGCGAACGTCCTCATCACGTACACTCTGTAGTCCGTCGGCGGTATAGGTATTCTGCATTGCTCCAACAGGCTCTCCCTCGTCTCTCGATTCATTTCGGTTGTGCCCGTCTCTAAAATCGCGACTGAATGTTTTCTTCCTTCCCATCAGAGGCAAGGCAGGGTCCTTTACCTACCCTAACCAATGTCACAAACGGAGGAGGCCTAGAAGACTTCCCTTCCAGTCCAATGGATATAGGTATGATGATTCAGTACAATCTCGCGTCTCGACTCTTCAAGTTTCTTCTTTCTTGTCCGGCATATCCTTCTCGGTCTTTCGAGTTTAACGCAAACTTAGAAGCATAATCCCGATGTTTCTTAATTGATCCACATGCTGGTTATATAGATCCTCCGGGAAGCGTCAAGGACGAGCCTCTACTTGGTAGTAACGTTCTGCTGGAGTCAGGTCCGATTCCAGTCCACACTGTCACCGAGGGGCCGGAGCCTCCGCCTAGTAGCGATGTTCTGCCGGAGTTAGGTCCGATTTTAGTCCACGCTGTCTCCGAGGAGCTGGAGCCTCCTCCTAGTAGCGACGTTCTGCCGGAGTTGGGTCCGATTCCAGTCCACGGTGTCTGCGAGGGGCCGGAGCCTCCACCTAGTAGCGACGTTCTGCCATAATCGGGTCCGCCTACGAGGAGCCTCTGCCCCCCGGGCCCGATCTAAACTAGACGGTACGGCGATTCGGCACTATCTCGTGTCTCAACTCCAACTTTGTTTTTTTTTCCCATGTCTGGCGTTTCCTTCTTGGTCTTTCGAGATTAACACTGAACTTAGAAGCTTAGTACTCATGATTCTACAATTGATCCGTATGCAGATTATAGAGAGGACGCAGAAAAAGGATAACTAAATAAAGCCTGGAGGAGGAATACATGTATACACGTCAAAGCGTTTCGCCTTATTATTGCTGTGGATTTCGAATCATGCGATGTACTTCAGTTCACTCCTGGCAATAAAAATAGCTAAAGATCGAACCTTTTAGTTCTTTTTTCGGAGTCTTTCCTATGAAACTACAGTTACTGCTACTGTCTGCAAAGGCTTATGTAGAAAGTTTACTCGCTTAACTTAACCACTTTGCGTATATCCTGGTAATCTAACCAAATATCCCGAAACCAAATCAAAGAAAGCGCTCTAGATAGAGAGCCTGCGCAATCAGTTGCTAAGCACGATATCGGATCTGATACGAAGTCTAGTTTTATCCGATCTTCGTGACGACACTCGTAAAAGCCCGGTCCGCAAGCACAGAGAGTTTGTCCTCTAAAATGTCGTGTTGGGCGAGCAGGACATGCATCTCGGACATCCATTATTCAATGCAGGTCGGAGAAAAAGATAGTTTTACTTGAATTATATTAATTGTATAACTAAATTATATTATCCGCATGACATGCATCTCGATTAACTTTTTTTGATTGAATTTTTCATTACTCTCTCTATTTTCTCTCCATGTCACCGTTGCATTGTATGATAGGTTGGGTAAAATTTAAGATTTCTACATGCAGAAATGAAAATTCACAATGGTAAAGACGATATATTTTGAACCAATTACATAAGAGCGACCCTTATTGCACATCATTATAGATCCGAACTCGGCAGGATGCAGAGGTTCCATAATGAATTGATTTGATCAATACAAAACATTTTTTTAACGTTTCTTAAAGAAGTGCCCACAAAAGGCAAATTACATTTATCACCACCATCTATAGTTATGTTGAAATTGGGTATGCACAACATAAAACAAGACACTTGAGAATACAAGCGCCTATGAATTCAGCATCGGCTTTGGAATGGAATTGAAAAAAGGCTAGCATCAATTTCAAAGATCCATTTAGCATCGGAAGAGCACCGGCGAAGTCCTAGAAAAAAATCCCGGTGGGCCCAAAAAGCGGACGTGATTACCAAATTCTAATACAGCCTTCCAGGATTCTTATGTCGAATTGCTAAATGGAACCCAGCAACGTTAATGGGCAAAAGTCTTGCATGCTTCTCAAGCTCTCCTCTCGGAAGAGCTTCCCTCTACCCAATGGGGTAGCTTAACTCAAGGAAAACCCTAATAGCTTCACATCCAGCTCTCTTCACTCTTCACTCGGAAATGATTCCCTCTATCTTTGAGGGTATTTCAGCCAAGGTAAACCATAACAGCTTATCCTACTTCTCCCTTTCCGGGTTCTTTCATCTTGAGTCACCAACTGATTCTCGGTAACCCTTTGTTGTGAAATCTCTTCACCCACCCTCAACCCCTCCATCTGTCTACTTATATAGCTTCGAACACCCTTGTCCAACCCTAAGATCACTCGCTGAAGTGGGATCTCTTTGGTGAAGGCGTGCAACCCTAGTCTTGCCCAGTTTGGAGTTCTAGAGCTGTGGTGGTTGTCGTTCACTCCAATGGAGCCGGGGGAAGATGCAGATCAGAGCTTAGCCTTGCTCTGCAAAAGATTGGGAAGATTGTAGTCAGATAAAGTTACCAAGAATGTGGAAGATATTCTGGCTTCAGCAAAAGGTAAGGATGGGAGTCTTACGCTGATAGAGCATCTATTAAAAAACCCAAAGATAAACTTTCAAGCTCTCCAAAACACAATGAGGAGAGCTTGGCGAGTAGAAAGTGCAGATTTCACACCATTAGACCAGGGTGTATTTGCTATAACCTTTGAATCCCAAGCTGTGAGGAATAGAGTAATGGACCTTGGTCCATGGTCTTTCATGAATAATCTCTTGATCTTGAAACCATGGGAACCAAACACCACTGCTTTAAGCTATAAATTTGATTTATGTGACTTTTGGGTACATATTCTGGGGCTTCCTTTCGAGTGGCTTTCATTGGAAGTAGTTTGCGAAGTAGCTGGAAATATAGGTCAAATGCAAGAAGTAAAAATTGAAACAAGAGGTATGGTGTCTTATGGTAGGGCACGAGTGACATTGGATCTCAACTTAACCTTGCAGTCCGGCATGCTTGCTGGTAATTAAGGGAAGAAAATTTGGCTGGACTTTAAATATGAGAGGCTCCCTTTCTTTTGTTTCTCCTGTGGGAAAATAGGGTATTAGGCTTCTGACTGTGAGGAGTTGCCATTTAGTGTTGAAGATGTGAACTTAGAGGAGGACAAATTGTTCGGCCCTTGGCTGAAGGCTAAAGTAAACAGTAACAGTCCCTTTTAGAAGTTATTTCATGGCAAAGACTTAGTGATGTGGACATCAAACCTTATCGAGGAGGAGGCGCTAGGGACCCGTTGTCTTATCCACTAGGCCCGATCACTCGAGCGAGAGCGAAGGAATTCAAATAAGCTATCGGCATCATGGTTCAAGATATTTGGAATGAAGATAATCTGAATTCGAAACTTGAAGATTCTGAGACTCCTTGGCGCAACGTGATTACTTTTGCTCCAGTGAATTCCGAAGGAGCTTAGAATTGACGAATTCCGAATTGGCTCAAATTTGGACGGACGCTTAGAAAACGGACCGCTAATCAATACTCACTACTTTAGTAGTGATTGATGATGTTTTTTAGCGATTTGGAGTCGTTTAGATGAACTTTTAGGCATTTTTCTATTTTTGGACGAATTTTTAATAATTAAGGTTATTTTTGTAATTTTAATCCTAGTAGGATTAAGATTAGGGTTAGCACCCTATATAAGGTTGCTTATATGTTTCTAAGAAGGCAGAATTTTATTTTAGCAAAGTTTTCTTCTTGAGTTCTCTTGAGGACTAGATCTTATCAAGGCTCCCTTGTGGCGATCGAATTTAACTTATCGAGCAAGATCGCGAATTCTCTTGTTCGTGGCGTTATAGCGTGGATTGGTTGACACAGGTTCGTCAACAGGTCGCGTTCATACCGAGATTACCAATCACAGGTTCGATTGGAGGTCGAGGTTAGCAATTCGTAACTTGTAGATCTTCGTAGAACGATCATCTTCCGCACAGATTCATATCATCTGGTATCAGAGCTAGTTCTACAAGGTCTACATATCTTACTTTTACTGCTTTTCGTTATTAATCGAATTTAGGGTTTTCGGTCCTAGTTGTTTTTTTTCTTTATATATTGTACTTGAGTTCGTCAAAAAAAAAGAGAAAAAAAAAAGCAAAAAAAAAAAAAAAAGCAAAAAAAAAAGCAAAGAAAAAAAAAGAGGCAAAAAAAAAGAGCAAAAAAAAAGAGCAAAGAAAAAAAAATTCAAGAGGACGACTCGTTTCTTTTTTTTTATCATTGATAGTCGAACCGAATAGAAAAAAATATATTTCAGTTGTAGAAATTGAATTTGAATCCGAATCTCGCAAAATTTGCTGAATTGCTGAGTTGATCAGTATATTGCTGAATTTGATCTTGTTTGGTGGTTTATCGATTGTTATGAGGAGCTTGTGAGACTAGATTCAAGTCTGAAAAAAGAACTTTCTAGAAGGAAACGAGAGGTAAAAGGCAAGAGTGTGTGAGCTTAATTGAGGGAAGAAAAAGCCGAAATTGAGTTAAACACGAGAGGAGTGACAAACACTTTGAGCGGAAAACGTGAGGGAGTGACTAGTGAGTTTTTTTTATCTCTAACATTTTCTTGCAGGTTTAAAAAAAAATGTCAAACTCAAGCCAGGGAAGTGTGAATCAAAGGGAGGATCGCACTCATCCAAGGGATGATGCGATTCTAGCAGGCATCCAGCAATTGAGTTTACAAATTGAAGCACTTAGCAACCGAGTTACAAGATGTGAGACGAGACTTGAAGATGACCGAGAGCCACCACGAGGGAGGCCACAAAATCAGCGAGAAGAGCCTAGGACACAACCTAGATGGCAACGGCAATTTAATGATGCATATGTGTCCGATACAGAAGATGATCGAGATGGCAAGTTTGAGAGGAGAAACGGACGCCGAGGATTTAGACATCGAGAAGACGATGAACTTGGCAACATCAAGATGAAGATTCCATCTTTCCAAGGAAAGAATGATCCTGATGCGTATTTAGAATGGGAGAAACGGATGGAGATGGTATTTGATTGCCAGCGATATTCGGAGCTCAAAAAGGTAAAAATTGCAGCTGTTGAATTCACTGATTATGCTATAATTTGGTGGGATCAACTTGTGACTAGCAGGAGACGCAATGGTGAAAGACCAATAGAAACGTGGGATGCGATGAAAGCGGTGATGAGGAGGCGCTTTATACCTAGTCATTACCATAGAGACTTGTTTCATAAGCTGCAAAATCTTACACAAGGTAATAGGAGTGTGGAAGAATACCATAAAGAGATGGAGATTGCTATGATCCGTGCTAATGTGGTGGAAGACCGTGAGGCCACAATGTCACGATTTTTGTGTGGTTTGAGCCGAGATATAGCAAGGGTAGTAGAGCTGCAACACTACGTTGAATTGGAGGAATTAGTAGACAAAGCCATCAAAGTTGAGCGGCAATTGAAGTTGGATCGAAATTACAAAAGTGGTGGAAGTTCAAGCTCGAATTGGAAGTCTAATTGGAAGAGAGACGAGAAGCCAAATTGGAAGGGAAACAATATCAAGACTGAAACTTTGAAGGAGAAGGAGAAGGATGGCAAAGTTGCTTCAAATTCGGCTTCCGGTAAAACTGAAAACCCTAACACTAAGACTCGTGATATTAAATGCTTTAAGTGTTTGGGCAGGGGTCATATGGCAAATCAGTGCCCTAATAGGAGGGTGATGGTCATGACTGGACATAATGATGTTGAATCAGAAAGTGAGAGGGAAGAAGAGGATGATGACATGCCACCATTGGAGGATTGTAGTGATGTTGAGATGCCAGTAAAGGGTGAATTGATGGTGGTTAGGCGTTCTCTTAGTGTTCAAGTCAAAGAGGAGGAGTATCACCAGCAACGCAATAACTTGTTCCATACAAGATGCTTGGTGAATGGTAAGATTTGTAGCTTGATTGTTGATGGAGGTAGTTGTACAAATGTAGCAAGTTGTACCATGGTAGAGAAGTTGGGATTGAAGACTACAAAGCATCTAAGACCATATAGATTGCAGTGGTTGAATGATAGTGGTGAAGTAAAAGTATCGAAGCAAGTCCGAGTTCCATTTGAGATAGGGCGATACAAGGATGAGGTGATGTGTGATGTTATACCTATGCAAGCAGGGCATCTTTTGCTTGGTAGGCCATGGCAGTATGATCGAAAGGTACATCATGACGGGTACACTAACCGATATTCATTGGTGATGAATCAGAAGACTTACACATTGGTGCCAATGACACCTACTGAGGTGTATGAAGATCAATTGAAACTACAACGTGAGGTTAAGAGAGAGAGAAAAAGTGATAAAACTGAGGGCCTGCATGGAAACTCTGAGACACAAGTAAAAAGAGAGGAAGATAAGAGTAGAGTGGTAAAAACCGAGAGAAAAGAAGAGAGAAAAGGAGAGAGAAAAGAAGAGAGAAAAGGAGAGAGAAAAGAAAAGAGAGAAAAAAATTTTTATGCAAAATCGAGTGAAGTGAGGAGAGCTTTGTTTCTGGACCGACCGATACTTGTACTTTTGTACAAAGAGGCACTGTTTACTACTAACGAACTTGACCCGAATTTGCCAAGTTCTGTCGTGTCTTTATTGCAGGAATTTGAAGATGTCTTTCCTAATGAACTTCCTGGAGGTTTACCACCGATTCGAGGCATAGAGCATCAAATCGATTTGATTCCTGGTGCACCATTGCCTAACCGACCCGCATATCGAAGCAATCCTGAAGAGACAAAGGAACTTCAGCAGCAAGTTAGCGAATTACTAAAGCAAGGATATGTGAGAGAGTCTCTTAGCCCGTGTGCTGTTCCTGTTTTGTTGGTGCCAAAGAAGGATGGGTCGTGGCGGATGTGTGTTGATTGTCGAGCAATCAATAACATAACGGTAAAGTATCGACATCCTATTCCTAGGTTAGATGACATGTTGGATGAATTGCATGGAGCTTGCATATTTACTAAAATTGATCTGAAAAGTGGTTATCATCAAATTAGAATGAAAGAGGGGGATGAATGGAAAACTGCATTTAAGACCAAGTACGGGTTATATGAGTGGTTAGTCATGCCATTCGGTTTAACTAACGCACCGAGTACTTTCATGCGACTTATGAATCATGTCCTGCGTGCTTTTATTGGTCGATTTGTAGTTGTCTATTTTGATGATATCCAGATATATAGTCGAAACCTTGATGACCATATTAAGCATGTGCGAGCTGTTTTGCAGGTTTTAAGGGCTGAACAATTATATGCTAACTTAAAGAAGTGCTGTTTTGTAACTGACAAATTAGTATTTCTAGGCTTTGTTGTTGGTGCTGATGGAATACAGGTTGATGAAGAAAAGGTGAAAGCAATCCGTGAATGGCCAACACCTAAAACAATAGGAGAGGTGCGCAGCTTTCATGGTTTAGCCAGTTTCTATCGTAGATTTGTAAAAGACTTCAGCACCATCGCCGCACCTTTAACCGAGATTATCAAGAAGCACGTAGGTTTCACGTGGGGAGAAGAGCAAGAGAGAGCATTCAATCTGTTAAAGGATAAGTTGACTAATGCTCCTTTGTTATCTTTACCAAATTTCAGTACTACTTTTGAGATAGAATGCGATGCTTCTGGTACAGGAATTGGAGCCGTGTTGATGCAAGGAGGACGTCCTATAGCGTATTTCAGCGAGAAGTTAAGCGGAGCGACATTGAATTATCCGACTTATGATAAGGAGATGTATGCTTTGGTGCGAACTTTGGAGAATTGGCAACATTACTTGTGGCCAAAGGAGTTTGTGATCTACACCGACCATGAGACCTTAAAGTACTTGAGGGGGCAGCAAAAGTTGAATAAAAGACATGCCAAATGGTTGGAGTTCATTGAGACTTTTCCATATATAATCAAGTATAAAAAAGGTAAGGAAAATGTGGTAGCCGATGTACTTTCTCGAAGGTATGCCATTCTAACTACTCTAGGAGCAAAGTGTCTAGGTTTCGAGCATATTAAAGGTTTATACGCTGACGATGATGATTTTGGAAGAGTATTTGAAGCTTGTGAGCATGCTGCGTTTGAAAAGTTTTATAGACATGATGGATATCTCTTTCGTGAAAATAAGTTGTGTTTGCCTAGATGCTCTTTGCGTGAGTTGTTAGTGCGAGAGGCACATAGTGGTGGTTTAATGGGGCATTTTGGAATCAATAAGACTTATGAAGTGCTGCATGAACATTTTTTTTGGCCACACATGAAACGAGATGTCACACGAGTTTGCGAGAGATGTATTGCATGTAAGCAGGCTAAGTCTACAATTAAACCACATGATTTGTATACACCTTTGCCTATCCCGACGCATCCTTGGGTTGATATCTCTATGGATTTTGTGTTAGGATTGCCTCGGTCTAAGCATGGCAAGGATTCTATTTTTGTGGTTGTTGATCGATTTTCAAAGATGGCTCATTTTATACTTTGTCATAAATCTGATGATGCATCGAATGTTGCTGAATTGTTCTTTCGTGAAGTTGTGCGTTTGCATGGCATGCCTAGGTCCATTGTTTTTGATCGAGATAATAAATTTCTAAGCTACTTTTGGAAGACATTATGGAAGAAGTTAGGTACACAACTTTTATTCTCTACTACTTGTCATCCACAAACTGATGGTCAAACTGAAGTAGTTAATAGGACTTTAGGGACATTGTTGCGTGCTATTATTAAAAAGAACATTAAATCTTGGGAAGATTGTTTACCACATGTTGAGTTTGCTTATAATAGGAGCGTGCATTCTGCTACTAAATTCACACCGTTTGAGGTTGTCTATGGTTTTAATCCCTTAACTCCGTTAGATTTAACCCCTTTACCTATTGCTGAGCGTGTGGATTTAGATGGTGCTAAGAAAGCTGAATTTGTGAAGACTTTACATGAGAAGACGCGACTGAATATTGAGCTTAAGACAAAGCAGTATGCAAAGCAAGCCAACAAAGGACGCAAGAAAGTAATGTTTGAGCCCGGAGATTGGGTTTGGGTTCATATGCGCACAGAGCGTTTTCCCAAACAGCAACACTCTAAATTACTACCGCGAGGGGATGGACCATTTATGGTGCTGGAAAGAGTTAACGATAATGCTCACAAGCTTGACCTTCCAGGTGAGTATGGTATTAGTGCTACTTTCAACGTTTCTGATTTGACTCTTTTTGATGCAGATGTTGATTTGAGGGCAAATCCTTTGTATGGGGGAGGGAATGATGTGGACATCGAACCTTATCGAGGAGGAGGCGCTAGGGACCCGTTGTCTTATCCACTAGGCCCGATCACTCGAGCGAGAGCGAAAGAATTCAAACAAGCTATCGGCATCATGGTTCAAGATATTTGGAATGAAGATAATCTGAATTCGAAACTTGAAGATTCTGAGACTCCTTGGCGCAACGTGATTACTTTTGCTCCAGTGAATTCCGAAGGAGCTTAGAATTGACGAATTCCGAATTGGCTCAAATTTGGACGGACGCTTAGAAACGGACCGCTAATCAATACTCACTACTTTAGTAGTGATTGATGATGTTTTTTAGCGATTTGGAGTCGTTTAGATGAACTTTTAGGCATTTTTCTATTTTTGGACGAATTTTTAATAATTAAGGTTATTTTTGTAATTTTAATCCTAGTAGGATTAGGATTAGGGTTAGCACCCTATATAAGGTTGCTTATATGTTTCTAAGAAGGCAGAATTTTATTTTAGCAAAGTTTTCTTCTTGAGTTCTCTTGAGGACTAGATCTTATCAAGGCTCCCTTGTGGCGATCGAATTTAACTTATCGAGCAAGATCGCGAATTCTCTTGTTCGTGGCGTTATAGCGTGGATTGGTTGACACAGGTTCGTCAACAGGTCGCGTTCATACCGAGATTACCAATCACAGGTTCGATTGGAGGTCGAGGTTAGCAATTCGTAACTTGTAGATCTTCGTAGAACGATCATCTTCCGCACAGATTCATATCACTTAGTACAACCTATGCAAGAAGAAAATATTCCAGAGACACCAACCCATTATGGACAAATGGTAATCTATGAGGCGAACAGCTTGGGCCACATCCAGCATACCCAACAAAATCAGGAGGACAAGGAAAAAACCAAACCCACTGGAAGGAGCAGTTTAGAAGATCAGAGTGAGCAACTGGTAAAATTTCATGACATCTTGGCGGGTGACCAAGGACTTCCCAAAGAACTTGACCTGATCATGGCTCAAGCTTGCTCCAACAAAAAGAAGCTAAAAGGTATGAAAACTCCAGCGCGGAAGAAGACCAGAAGGTTTAGTCCATATAATTCTCAAGGGGACAAATAGTTACTATTAGATGAAGATCAACTACTGAAAACGCCAATCAGGGTTGCAGAAGGTACTGGAAAATGGGCTGTGGTGGCTAGCCCTAATAAGCCATTGGAGCCATTATGAAAATCATAAGTTGGAACTGTCAAGGGTTGGGCACACCCTTGACAGTCCAATACTTGAGAGCACTTGTGGCTCAGGAAAGGCCCGACTTGATTTTTCTTACGGAAACTAAAAATCAATAAGACAGGATCCAAGGGGTAAGGAGGTTATTGAATTTTGATGAATGTTTTGTTGTCAATCCAATGGGATCGAGGGGTGGCTTAGCAATTTTGTGGAATATTCCTACGGCACTATCAATATTACACACTTCGGATGCAATTATAGATATTGAATGCGAAGAGGAGATCTATAAAACGAAGATGCGAGTCACTTTTGTTCATGTACCATCTACGTTTAAAGAAAGAACCAAAACATGGGATGAAATCTATAGAATTAGCCAGAAAAACGAGCTGCCTTGGGTGTGCTTGGGGGACTTCAACGAAATAATGTATCATTGGGAGAAGGTGGGCAAAAAACTAGCAGAGCACTACAGACTTCATGCATTTAGGGAATTTCTGCACAGCTGCAAATTAATGGACCTAGAAAGCAAGGGTTGTGCATATACGTGGTCTAATAATCGAGAAGGAGTTGAGCTGGTGAAGAAAAGACTTGACAAAGCAGTTAGCACCATGAGTTGGAGATTACAATTCCCGGAGGCAGAAGTTTATGCATTACCAGTTGTAGGTTCAGACCATAGCCAGATCCTAGTAACTATCCTTCCAGCTAGCACAAGAAAAAAGAAGAATTTCAATTTCGAAGCATATTGGTTAGAGGATGAGGAATGCAGAGAGGTAATAAATAGGGCATGGAAGTCTTCAACGAGCACAAACCAGGGCCTTGTAATCAAGATGAGAAAGGCGGCTGCAGCTCTACAAAGATGGAGTAAGGGGAAATTTACGCATGGGCAGGGGAAAATAAAGCTCTTAATAGAACAAATTGTCCATAACAAATCGACAAACTACAGGGAAGGAAAGAGTACAACTTCAAAAGTTGAGGGATGAGGTTCAAAGGCTATGGAGTGAGGAGGAAATGTATTGGGCAATGCGCTTGAGGATTAATTGGTTCAAGTGGGGGGGACCAAAACACTAAGTTCCTTCACACATCTACTATACAGAGGAGACGGAGAAATAAAATTTCAATGCTGAAGGATAATGTAGGTAACTGGACCCGTGACCAAGAGCGATTAAACACGATGACCTATGACTTCTTTAGGGATCTATATACTTTAGTTGGTCAAAGACAATTTTCTCCAATACTTCAACATTGCACTTGTATGGTAAAGGAGGAAACAAACACTAGGCTGCTTGAGGAAGTTACACTAGAGGAAGTCAAGCAAGCAACCTTCCAGCTTGGTTCTTCGAGGGCCCCGGGTCCGGATGGTTTAAATGGACAATTCTTTCAATACTACTGGGAAGATATAAAGCAGGATGTAGTATCAGAGGTCAAAAACTTCTTTCTTAATGGTGTGCTAGATCCTTAATTGAACAGAACACTTATCTACTTGGTGCCAAAAGTGAAAACCCAAAGAAGTTGGAAGAATTTAGACTCATAAGATGTGCAATTTCGCATATAAGATCATTGCTAAAGTACTAGCAAACGGATTGAAACCATGGCTTCCAAAGTTAATAGAAGTGGAACAGAGTGCCTTTGTAGGAGGACGGCAAATCCAAGATAATATCCCAGTAGTCCAGGAAGTCTTGCATC
Organism: Syzygium syzygioides; assembly: GCA_031216285.1. Lineage (NCBI taxonomy): Eukaryota > Viridiplantae > Streptophyta > Magnoliopsida > Myrtales > Myrtaceae > Syzygium > Syzygium syzygioides. The sequence goes on along the minus strand of CM062247.1, from coordinate 46,431,575 downwards.
AAATAAGGATACCCAAGCGAAAACGCAAATTCCAGGCGATCTTAAAGTTAGATATGCAAAAGGCTTACGATTGGATTGAATGGAACTTTCTAAAGGCTTGTATGCTGACAATGGGGTTTAATGAAAGATGGGTTAACTTGATTATGCAATGCGTTACAACAACATCCCTGAGTGTCAAACTGAATGGGGAACACTTGCTCTACTTCCAACCTACAAGAGGAATAAGGCAAGGCGACCCTTTGTCCCCTTACCTATTCATACTGGTTGCGAACTTCCTATCATGATGATAAAGAAAGCTGTGCAAGACGGAACAATAAAAGGGATACAACTAAATAGAAGCTGCCCTGTTTTCTCTCACCTTCTATTTGTAGATGATTCAATCTTCTTCCTAGATGGGAAGATACAAGAATGCTAGAATCTAGCGAGTGTCATTGACCAGTACTGTTTTGCTTCGAGACAAGCAGTCAACTTAAACAAGTCAGGTATATTCTTCAGCAAAGACTGCCCTAGTGATCTAAGAAGGAACATGGCTAGAGAACTAAGAGTCCCAGAAATCGACGAAACAGGAAAGTACTTGGGAATACCCTCTGATTGGGGAGTTTCTAAAAAGCAAATGTTTGCTTGGATCTGGGAACGGTTAATATGAAGCTCGAAGGGTGGAAAGAAAATACAATGTCTAAAGCAAGGAAAGAAATCTTGATAAAAACTATTGTTCAAGCATTACCACAGTATGCCATGTCAATTTTCAAGATCTCAGCTTCAATATGTTGGGCAATTGAACAAAAAATTTTTGAATTTCTGGAAGAATCAACCCGCAAAAAAAGGAGTTCACTGGAGGAAGGTTGAAGTCCTTAAACAGAGAAAAGACAGGAGAGGCCTTGGGTTTAGAGACTTAATATCGTTCAATAAGGCAATGTTGGGAAAACAAGCGTGAAAATTAGCACAAAACCATGCAACTTTATCTAGTCATGTATTAAAGCGCATCTACTACCCAACCAAAAGTTTCTTGAAGGCAGAGGAGGGTTCCAAATCATGATGGGGTTGGAAGAGCATACTCATGTGAAGAACTTCAATTGAAGACTCGGTTATGTAGTCAGTAGGGAATGGGAAGTGCATTAACATCAGGGAGGATAAGTGGCTAAAATGGGGAAGGATAGGGGGACCGGCTAATGCAGGGGACCCAAAAATGGTTGCTGAATTGATAAACGAAGAAGAGAACCACCGGAAGGAACTGGTCCTGCATAGGGTACTCGATGAACAGATAGTGCGGGAAATCCTCTCAGTACAAATAAGACCACAGATGAATGTAAATAAGTTGATATGGATTGGCACGAAGGAAGGGGAGTACTCTATCAAGAGCAGCTATAACATTATTCGCAAGAACGTAAATATAGATACCCAGAGCGCATCCTCCTCTCATCAAACCCCAACTAAGCTCTGAAACAGAATATGGAAAATGAAAATTCTCCACAAGATTAGAAACTTCATCCGAAGTGCGTGTTAGAATGCACTCCTAACGAAGGAAAATCTATATAGAAGACAGATGGTACCTGATCCAAGTTGCCTATTCTGCAGATCGAATGCAGAGACTCTAGAACATTTACTTCCCCTCTGTGAATGGATGTAGGAAGTTTGGGAAGCGCCTGCGCTAAATATCGAAAATTCCAAGTATCAAATCTCCAGAATTGACGACTAGTTGTTAAAATTCTTACCCAGCAAAAATAACAACTCACCTGACTTCGAGCTATTCTCAATTGTGCTCTAGGAAATCTAGAAAGCAAGGAATAGCCGTGTATTCATAAATCACCTCCCGGACCCAAAATTGTTGGTTGACAGAGGACAACTACTGCTCAGGAATTACAGCAGATGGAATAACGTCAACAGGATAGGAGAAGCTCAAATCAGTGAAGGGAACAAAGTCTGGACCCCCCCAGAAAGAGGAGAAATTAAGGTAAACATAGATGCTATGCACCAACCTAGTTCTTATGAAGGATCAATAGCTTGTGTGTGCTGCAACTCGTCTGGACTCTTGATCGATGGATTTGCGAAGGACGTCCTTGTCTCCTCCGCTTAGCAAGCAGTGTGTTTAGCCTTGGTGGAAACCCTCGATTTTCTCTCTTCTCGTGCGAGTGAACGAATAACTCTGGAGTTAGATTGCCTTTCGGTGGTCAACAGCGCGAAGTCTTCACTGTCTCTGCCGTGGGAACAGCGTGCCTTGATCTGTGAAGCACACGGAAGCTTCCTTTATTTCCTTATTTAAAGTTGCAATATTGTAATAGGAACAGTAATAGAGTGGCAGACTGGGTAGTGAAGACTTTTAGGAGAAAAAAACTTACCGAACACTGGTTGATCCATTCTCCGTAGGCCCTTATTGAACTGCTTTGTTTTGAGACCCCGTTTTTGGGTTCCTCTGTTTCAAGATTTCAATGAAAAGCCTTTGTTCTGACAAAAAAAAAACGTTAACGGGGAAAAGACCAATCCCATTAATTTCTAGAAACCTTTAACAAAATCGTCCTGGAATTGTACGAGACGAGTTCCTAGAAATGCAGAGCGCAGGTCGGGTGAACATGATCCAAAGTCTTATACAGAACAATCTCTCAAATTACATCATTCCTCCTTTAGATTTAAAAGGAAATAGAGCTCAAGGAAAATTACTGCTCTGAAGATTCCAAATTTACGACGGCATCGGGTGAAAAATGAAAACTTCCAGTCCATAGGACACCTCAAGACACGTGCAACAACCAAAGCCACGTTTATCTAGTCAAATGAATGATCAACAGAGCTAAGTGTGGACATGATTTAACACATACAGATATTAAAGCAAACTCTGTGCACAAGCTGCGTACTTATGTTGGCTAGAAGCTCCCGAATCAAGCACAAATTGGGAAACGAAGTGGAAAAAAATTACTCAGTACAAATTGGGAACTCACACGAGCTTGAAGCTCTCAAATCAAGAACAAACTGGGAACTCGCCATCTAATAGTGAAGAATTCAGAATGAACCTAATCACTTAATATGTGTGGAAAAGTAATTCTCGACAACACGGCCATCATAAAAAATTAAAGCAGTGTCCTGTTGAAAAGAGCAGGATTTATAAAATGATTATTGTAGAAACTCACCCTCCAATGATCAAAATTTATTTTACTGTACATAGTCAGTAGTTGAGTACTATCTTTGGGTCTTGGGCGACGTAAGTGGTTAAAAATAAAAGTTCTTGCGGTCCCAATTTGTATTAAATCATTGAGATTTTGACTTTTATGACTAGGTAAACTCGATATCTAGCCCAGAACCGCTACTGATCAGTAACTTATTCTCATTGAAAACCAAGTATCAATAAAAAAAAAACATAGCAAATAATTATCTTAAATAGGATAATATGTCACCCAACCCTTTTTTCTAAAATAAAAAATTCCTATTAATTTTTTGTATCCAGAACTATCCCTGTATTTTTTTAAAAAAATTACACCGTTTATCCTTCGTTAATCTCTTCCTTTGCAATGCGACATATAGTTATTGAGATGGACTATTGGAAAATTGAATTGATGACTAGAAAAGTTGATGTGGGTTAAACTGAGTAGGAAAAAAGAATCAAAATTCCAAACGAATTAAAAAATACGTTAGATAACATTCAAAACTGAAACTTTTAGAAGTTAAAAATAAACATAACATGAACGACTCCTCTCGGAATGCTGCTGTTGATACCAAAAACACAACCAATTTACTATTATTGTTGACAAGTAACGAACTTAGTCTATGAGATGAGAGCTTGGTGAAGACAGAAGTCATCCATGAATAGAATCGTTGATAAATCGAAGAATATTGAAAATTCACCAAGGAAGTCATTGACAATATCGTAAAAACTATCAATAAGGGCCTTTGTCAAGACTTGAAAAGTTGATTGGCAAAGTATTCTATGTCGAGGAATTGACAAAAATGTAACTAGCGGTTGGTGATGTCTATAGCCATTAATTTATGATTTTTATAACTTTCTGTAAATAAATTTTAGGATTATTTTGATAAATTTTTAGATTTGATTGTACTTTTTAAATTTTTTAGGGTTCAATTGCACTTTTATGTTTTACAACTTTTAAAGCACTTATTACTATTTATTTTTAAACTTAAGAAAGAAACAGAAGAAAAGGAATAAAAAAAGAAGAGATATGTTCACTAAAAGTTCTAAAACTTATCACAAAAACGCAATTAAGTCCTAAAGTTAGTCATATTGGTGCAATCGAGTCTTAAGTTAACACCGTCAATTTATTTAACGGAAAATGTTGACGTGGCATTTTAAAATTAATTTCTCTCTCATAAGTGGCATTTTTAATTATTTTATACTTTAAATCTTATTTAAATAGTATGAAAAACTTAACAAAAAGCTAAAATAATTAACAAAACTAGAGAAAAAGAAAAAAAAAGGGCAGGGGACTCGCTGATGGGCGCTATCGGCACCACCCATTGTTGGAGGGGCTAGCAAAGATCGCTAGCCTTGGCAAGGGTGGCTTGGCCCAGGCGAGGGCTGGCAAGGTGTTGCCCAAATCTGCATGAGTGAGCCTCGCTGTCCCCACCCTCTAGCAAAGCCTTGCTCGGGTCTAGCAACAATTACCAGCCCTCGCCTAAGGCTAGTGAAGCCTCGCCCAAAGTGTACGATAGTCACCGGTAGTGTCGCCCAGATCTAGGCGCTTTCAACCTAGTTTGGGAGAGCCTCACCGGCCCTTGCTAGGGCCGATCTAGGGGCGGCAAGGGTTGGCCACCCTTACCCAGGCTCGGCGATCTTCGCTAGCCCCTTCGACGATGGGCGGCAGCAGGGTTAGCGAAGGTCGCCGGCAGCAACGTCCATCGATGAGTCCTTGCCCTATTTTTTTTCTTTTTATCCAATTTTGCTTAATTTTTTTTATTTTTTTAAACTTTTTAAAATTATTTAAATAAGATCGGAAGGAAAAAATAATAAAAAAATGCCATATAGGATAGAGAAATTAATTTTAAAATAGTGCGTCAGCTTTTTCTATTAGATATTTTGATGGTGTCAATTATACTAACTTGATAAATTTTAAGATTTAATTACATTATTTTTTATAAATTTTAAGATTCAATCGTATTTTCACTGCAAGTTTTATGATCCGAGGTGCAAGTGTTCCAAGAAAAAAAAACAGGAGAAGAAAAAAACTACCCGGTCCGGACCGAGAAAAGCAAATATATCCTTCCCGGCGATCTCGCTTCTCTCCGTCCCCGTGCCATCTCTCTGCAGAATGATGGATCGTTGCATTTCCCATTCGATCGTCTCCGTCTGCTACTGAGCGAGCTCGAGGTGCAACAATGGTGAAGAACTACGTGAGGGAGAACGTGCCCCTCTCCCGCTTCGGAGTGCTGGTGGCGCAGCTGGAGTCCATCGTCGCGTCCGCCTCCCAGCAGCCGCCCGACCCGCTCCTCTGCTTCGATCTCCTCTCCGATCTCATCTCCGCCATCGACGAGGAGCCTCAGGTACTCGCCTCGCTCCTCCAAATCCGTCGGAAGTCGATGTTTAAGCTTAAAGTCGGTCACCGGCGCGGTCTCCACGTCGTCCGCGCCGGATCGGGTGGTCGGATCCCGGAGCTGGTCATGAATTCCGAGCCGTAGATCCTGAATCATCTGGACTAGGCATTTAGCTCAGTTTCTGCCGTGCGCTCTCGCTGTTGGAAGAGCTTCGCCGTTTGAAACTCTCTGCTTGACATTATGCTTCTAGGTAGTGCGTGTATGGGAGGATGTGGTGGGGATGAGTGTAGAAGCTCTTAGAATGATTGAATTGTTTGTGCAATCTGTACTGTCATCTTGCCGAGTATTGCAACGTGACTCGGGTATTGCTTTCGTTCAGGAATCGATACTGCTATGGCAAAGAAAATGCGAGGATGCGCTGTATTCTTTGCTTACTTTGGGTGCCCGAAGGCCGGTGCGCCACTTAGCGTCTGTGGCGATGGCGAGGATCATTTCCAAGGGAGATGGTATTTCGATATACTCTCGAGCGAGCAGCCTCCAAGGATTTCTTTCTGATGGCAAGAGGAGCGAGCCACAGAGAGTTGCTGGTTTGTCTAGGATCCCTGTTTTTTCCCCCGAGTGAAATGTTTAACATAATTTTTTTTTTATTGTAATTACTGAATTTGTAGTTTCTTTATATTCATTTCATGTGAGATCTTCCTGATGGTGCCGTACGTCTCAAATGTTAATTATTGCGAGTGAACGAGTTAATTGCTTAGGTCCCCTTTTCAGCCAGCTTTTTCCCCATGTTATCCTTGTAAATGTCCACAAATCTTTCTCAATTTGTGGAAATGAGAATGAATCCTATTGATCACCATCCTCATTACCTGCCAAAATAGGTGGTTAGTGTGCAGGGTCTATATTGTTCATTGCGGTTATTATTGATTGTATCGAAAAACTATATGAGATTATTAATTAGGTTAGAGGTTTGTAGTTTGCCACAGTGTTTATGTGCTTATCTCTACAAGGGATATGTCCCATTCACTACTTTACTCTTTGTCATGCAATTGTTCTCTAAAAGCATAGTTAGGCTTAGCAGTCGGGAAATTTGCTGCTCGGAAAGGCTGTCCAGCTATAACAGTTCTTAGTTCATAAGTGTTTGTGAATCTTGCTAGTTCTCTACCAGTAAGAAATCCATGCTGGATATCCATATCCTCATGACGATCATTATCATCCTTTGAAAGCTTTGTAATCTCAAAAGAGCACACTTCTTTAGTGTAGGACCATTCTTATAGCCTATCCAGCCTTATCTTCTTGATATATTTTGGAGACCTTGCGCTTTTTTATATTTTTTCGTTTCCAATGATCATCTTTACGATTCTTAACAAATGGTTATCAGCTTTTAAATTGTGAAAAGGATCGAATTGTAAATGAATTGTGACCTGATTGGACAATTTTTGTTCACTTTTGACTCACACCTTGAAGTTGAATTGTTTTGTGTATGAATCAAATTGAATTGTGCTGGTTCGAATTCTGATTTATGCGAATATAAATACACTTGTTAAGAGGTAGTACTCTCGAATAATCTTGCTTCCACAATGGTCATTTGATAATGGCAGCATTTAATAAAATTTAAATCTGAGGCCAACACTTTACTTGAAAAATTTAAAGTATTATATTGCCATTGAGATGTTCCATTATAAATAAAATTGCTCCCTGTAAGTAATTTGATGCATTCTGTAGCTTCCTTACACTTCATTTTTCTCTTGTGCTCTAGGTTTGTATTTCCCTCCGTTAACTAATACTCTAATGCAATTCTGTAGGGGCTGCACAGTGTTTGGGTGAACTATATCGGCATTTTGGGAGAAGAATCACTTCAGGTTTACTTGAAACGACCATCATTGTAACTAAACTTATGAAGTTTCATGAGGTACATTTCATCTCTTGCATCTCTAGAGTATTTATTCTTGCAAGGCAGCTGGATTAAAAGAGGGCTTTTGTTTCTTTATGGTTCAATATCACCTACTTACATCTTTCTTTAATGATGCTTCTCCCCCAACAAAGAACAGAAGAATTGGTAGTGATGCGTTTCTAGTGTGGAGTTTTGAAGTTAAAGAAGATGATGCCAATTTTGTGATAAGGAGGCTGTATGTCCAAGCATCCACTTGGACATTTTTTTTTGTTTATGGGTTTGTGTCCCCTTGGTGCCCTATAATCTTTTGCTTTAATCTAGTAAAAAATGTTCAATGCATCCATCGCATGCGTTTTGCTTTTCCTTTTTACATAATGAAATAAGGTTGACTCCCGAAGTTGTACCATGTTATGTTTTCTTGAACTTTCATAGCTTGAGCAGAATTGCTACCTATTTTTTTCAGTTTTTCTTCGAAGAGTTCAATATAATTTTTTTTGTTATAATGTTATTTTCTCATACTCAATTGGAATTCACATAATCATGGAAAGCCCTGAGATGATTGCTGCTGGAAGTTAACATGGTTATGGACATGATTGACCGCTAAAATGGCTAGCATAATGCAATAATGGTTTTCAATTGTTGTCGCCAAAAATTTCTTCCGTTCTCTTGTTTTCTACTTCAGAGGAGTACTGGTTGTTCGTTATTTCATCCTAATGTCATCTTGCTGGGAGTTGCAGGACTTTGTTAGAAAGGAAGCTCTCCATATGCTCCAGAATGCCTTAGAAGGCTCGGGGGGCTGTGCTGCCTTTTCAGCATATACCGAGGCTTTTCGTCTTATTACACGATTTGCTGTGGGAGATAAATCATTTGTAGTCAGAATAGCTGCTGCAAGGTGTCTCAAGGCATTTGCAAATATTGGAGGACCAGGTTTAGGAGTTGGAGAACTCGACTCTTCAGCTTCTTATTGTGTTAAGGTGTGGCGATGATGTATTTTGCTTCCTCATAGTCATAACCAGTTTGTTTTCATAATTAACCCATTTTCTAACAGGCCCTCGAAGATCCGATTTCTTCTGTTCGGGATGCTTTTGCTGAAGCATTAGGGTCGGTGCTTGCTCTTGGAATGAACCCTGAGGCACAAGTATATATCTAATTATTATTGGTTTTCATAGATGATGTTTCTTTTACTCTACAGTTGCATTCTTGTGTTCTTCCTAGGTTCAACCAAGGGGAAAAGGACCTATTCTCATGGGGAAGAAACTAGAGGGTGGTTTGCAGAGACATTTAACATTGCCTTTCACAAAAGGTATTACCAATTTAGATAAAAACAAACTGCTCATCCTATGTCCTTTACTCTTCTGCTTTTTGGTTGAAGGAATGTATTTTTATAAAGTGTTTGGTTATGAAATGGAATACGACTGGAATGAAAATTCCATGGGAATAAAATAGAGCAGTAACGGCAATCTAATAGCTATTTGGTCTGCAAAATGGAATGTTTTTTTGTCAGAATTATGTATTTGTTTGGTTAATCAAAATTAATAGGCAAATAAGCTAAAGATAACAATAGAAGATTAAAATACCTTCTTGTCGACTTTAGTCAATATGATGATCAAAGCCCATTTTGTTCTGTACTTACAAAAAGAATAGAAACAGTTTGAGGTGGTACCACCGCTAGACAAAAGTTATGGAGGAAGAGAGTGTACAAAGTCTGACAAGCTGCATGCTGAAATATAATTTCTGCAGTAACCCCAACTCAAAACCTATAACCACCTTACTATACTTCAAAAGAATCGAGCTTGACATAGCTATTCAAAACTATATTTTTAGGATAGTATATTATATACCTTGTGCCTGAGGTTCTTCTTTTAAGTGATTCATATGTGTTGCACGTGCTTCATGGTTTTATTATTTACTATACGTGTGCATTTTCATGTGTGTACACTTGAAGTCCTTCTCCCGTCCTCAGACTTAGTATGTTCTTCATGGTGTCCAAAGTATTAGCTAATATTTTAAATTGCAGCAAGTGGAGCTCGTTCCAAGGACCTTAAAATTGGTATAACTCTGTCATGGGTCTCCTTTTTACAGGTATGCAGTCAGCTATGTAAGTTTATCTTCTTTTCTTCTGTACTTTTGTTCACTTTGATAATTTCAATCTTTCTCTCAAGAGGAGGAGTCAAAATGTCGAAGCATGTGAATTTCTAGAGCATCCGTCTTTATTTGCCTTTTTCCCGATCATAATTGGATTTTCTTTTGGCCTGATATCCATTCGACACATTTTTCTCATTTCCTGGTACTTCTCACTCAGAAAAAAAAGGGTTAGATGTTGAGTGTTTTTTGTTGCCCCTCATATTCTTGTTATTCCCCTACTGGGATCGCAATGTTCTTTTCTGTTAACGCAGTGCATTTCATAGGCCATTCGTTTGAGATATCTACGTCCAGATAGTGAGCTCCAAAACTTCACTCCTCTGGTTATGGACATGCTTCGTGCAGACAATTCTACCGATGCCCATGCGCTGGTGTGTTCTTTGAATTTATCCTGTTTTAACTTTGTTTTTTGTGCCCAGAATTCTCATTTTTCTTTGTCAAATAACAAATCTTCATCATTAAAATTGTTTAGCAAAGAAGAAGTACCATAAGCTATGGAAAGGGAAAATGGAGATTCTATTGTGGATCTATTCGGTTGCCTTTCTTTTTAGCTGTTTAAGTTTTCTCCAGTATCCCATCATTCGTTTACGATAATCCTAATCATTACTTAGTAGTGGATGTGCATTTTAAGGGTGTGTTGGTATGAACTATGAGCTTGATTTTAAGTTTATAGAAAAACAGAAGTAATGAAAATGTCCGGATCCAGATACAAAGAGTGGCAAACACTTTAGTTGTACGTCATGGTATTGAAAGATGGTGGTGTCATTTTGTAGAATTCTAGCAGTGATACTGATGGCAAGAAAATGCAGTTTCTTTCTTATTATGAGATCTTCTAGTTAGTGCTATATATCCAGGCCTTAGTGTTTGTTTGAAGAAGAAGAAAAGAAGCGAAGGGGATGAATGAATTGTCTAACCCTCTAGGTTAGCATGCTCTCTTATTTATACTAATAGTGAGGGTACATAGTAATGTGGCAGACATTCCCACACATGATAGTAAATAATAATAAAATAACTCATAATAACTCGTAACACCCTCCCTCAAGCTGAGGCATAGATATCGACCATACCTAGCTTGTTACATATAAAGCAAACCCGTTGCCCAGCTAAAGATTTAGTAAATACATATGCTAGCTGATCGCCAGTACGAACATGTGAGAGAGTGATACTCCCACGCGTAAGCTCCTGTCGAACGAAATGACAGTCAATCTCAATGTGTTTTGTTCTCTCGTGAAAGACAGGATTTGAAGCAATGTGAATCGCTGAACTACTATCACACCATAGCGAAGTAGGACCACTCAACCCATATCCAACCTCATTCAGAAGATGTCTAGTCGACACAATCTCTACAGTGGCTACAGCAATGGCTCGATACTCTGCTTCAGCACTACTCCTCGCAACAATGTCCTGTTTCTTACTCTTCCATGAAACCAAATTACCACCAACATACAAAGCATATCCAGAGGTAGACCGCCTATCAGTAGGGCAACTAGCCCAATCAGCATCGGTATAACACTCCATGCGAGCGTGACCATGAGCGGCAAAAACAATTCCCTTGTCCGGACTACCTCAAAGATATCTCAGAATCCTCAAAACAGCATCCCAATGTGGTTGTCTAGGTGCTGCCATAAACTGACTAACTACACTAACCGAATATGCAAGATCAGGTCTAGTCATCGTAGTGAGATAGTTTAGTTTACCAACAACACGCCGGTATCTTTCAGGGTGTTCAAACAACTCGCCCTGATCAGGAAGAAGCTTCAATCCCTGTTCCATAGGCGACTCTGCAGATCGAGAGTGTTGCATGTTAAATTCAGCCAAAATATCTAGAATATACTTACGTTGTGACAAAGAAATACTTCCTTTCTTTCGAGCCACCTCTATGCCAAGAAAATATCTCAAATCACCCAGGTCTTTCGTCTCAAAGTGAGTATATAAATATCTCTTCAGCTCAACAATACCCTGCTCATCATCCCCTGTCAAGACAATGTCATCCACATATAAAACCAGAAAGATACACCCAGTAGTAGCACGACGATAGAACATTGCATGATCCTTTTGAGACTGAAGCAAACCAAAAGTCTGAACCACTGAGCTGATTCGGTCAAACCATGCTCGAGGAGACTGCTTTAAACCATACAAAGAGCGACGAAGCTTACAAACTTTCCCTCCCTGAGCAGCAAACCTTGGAGGCTGCTCCATATAAACATCCTCAGCAAGATCACCGTGAAGGAAAACATTCTTGATATCCAATTGATGGAGAGACCAAGAATGCACAGCTGCAAGGGATAAGAAAAGCCAAACAGATGCCATTTTTGTAACCGGGGAGAAGGTCTCAAAGTAATCAAGACCATGAGTTTGAGCATAACCCTTAGCAACCAACCGGGCTTTTAGACGAGCAACAGTTCCATCAGGATTGACCTTCACGGCAAACACCCAACGACAACCAATAACCTGAGCACCAAGAGGAAGATCAACCAAGGACCAAGTCTGATTGCGTTGGAGGGCACTCATTTCCTCCTCCATGGCCAAATGCCAACTTGCATGCTGAAGAGCCACGGGAACAGAAATAGGTAGGGAGGTAGCATCAATATTAGCCACAAAAGCCGACAAACTCACTGATAAACCCTTGTAGGAATGTGTATAAAGAGGGTGATCCCTGCAAGCACGGTAGCTCTTACGAAGAGCAATAGGTTGCTCGGCTGTATTAGTCTCAGTAAGTGGATCAGCTATAGGAGGGACTTGCTCAACAAGAGGATCCTCCACGGGAGAGACTGGTTCAGAGGGAGAATTGACAATGGGGGCAATGTCTAGTGAAGACGCTGGAGAGATAACTGGATGAGAGACCATTGGCGGAGAATAGACAAGTATAGGGTCAGAAGATGTGGACTCGGATAATTGCGGGACTAGATCAGATGAACTAGAGCTAGTTGCAGAAAAGTAAGGCTGAGACTCTATGAATGTGACATGACGGGAGGTGAGCATTTTTCTTAAGGTAGGAGAATAGCAACGATAACCCTTTGACACCCGTGAGTAACCAAGAAAAACACATTTGAGTGCACGAGGATCTAGTTTTGATACACCCGGACGATCATCATGGACAAAACAAGTACAACCAAAAAGTTTAGGGGGAAGAGAAAAAAGATTGCGATTAGGAAAGAGGAGCCCATGTGGAGTATTACCCCCAAGAAAAGAAAGAGGCATACGATTAATGAGATAGCATGCTGTAAGAACAGCTTCCCCTAGAATTTTTGTGGAACATGCATATGTATAAGAAGAGCACAAGCAGTATCCATAAGATGGCGATTCTTCCGCTCAGCAACACCATTCTGTTGGGGTGTGCGAGCACATGAAAGACGATGGTGACTACCATGAGAACGGAGAAATTGATGGACATGATCCGACATATATTCCCCTCCACGATCATATTGTAAAGCCTGAATGTTATGATGGAATTGAGTGTGGATAGAAAAATAAAACTCACGGAACACGGAAAATAACTCAGAACGTTCTTTTATTAAGTAAACAAATGACATTCTTGTGAAATAATCGACAAAGAGAACATAATAACGATAACCAAAGACTGACATAACAGGACTAGGTCCCCACACATCAGAATGGACCAAGGCAAACGGAGTAGTTGCTCGTTGAGATACACTTGGTGGTAAAGAAACACGACTATGCTTTGCAAGTTGACAGGACTCACAATTTATTGTAGACACTGAACGAAAACGAGGAAACAATGACTGCAACATAGACGATAGTGAACGTCTAAAACATCTGTCTCTTTCACTAGCGTAGCCGGAATAGACACACTATCTAGCTGGTAGATCCCACCATTGACACTTCCCTTACTGATAGTCTTTCGCGTCGAGAGATCTTGCAAAACACAATAATTAGGGTAGAAAGTCACGGAGCAATTCAAATCCCGTGTGATACGACCAACAGATAACAAATTAAATGGCATGCCGGGAGTATATAAAATAGAAGATAAGGAGATCTCATCGGAAGGTCGTGCAACTCCGTGTCCCTCAACCATCAAAAATGACCCGTTCGCAATAGTAATATGGCGTAACGGAGCTGAGGACTGATATGCAGTAAGAATACCTCTATTACCCGTCATGTGAGCACTGGCACCAGAATCAATAATCCAGGTAGCGGAAGGAAGAGCTGCACATGCTGAGGTAGAGGAATAATTAGATGATTGCTGTAATTGTGCAATAGAGGCAGACGCAGTCCTACTCCCTGAGGTCTGAAACTCCAAGTAGCAAGTATACTCCTCAGGACTCATTGTGATCACATTTTGGTCCATAGGCACGCTCTCAGGTGCAACATGAGCAGATGTGGTTTGTGTACCAGAAGCTGCCTGTGCAGCTTGTAATTTTCGGCAATAGCTGCGAAGATGTCCAACAATACCACAATAATTGCAAGTACGAGTCTCCCAACCACGACCGGCAGTACCACCACGACCTCCCCCTCGGTCACGGCCTCCACTGCCACGGCCACCTCCTTAAAGCAGCAGCTTGTTCACCAACCTCTGAGGGGGTGGCTTTAACCTCCTCACGACTCGCAGTACGAAGAACGCGACGATGAACTTCTCCAAGAGAAGGAACTTGAGCATCTGAAAGGATTTCTGAGCGAGCAGTGTCAAGCTCAGCGCCCAGCCCATTAAGATAGTAAGTGACCAGAAACTGATTTTGTTGTTCTTGAAAAGTAGTTCGACTAGACGTAAACGGGACTAACTGATCAAATTCATCAGCAAAGGATTTAAAATCCTCATAATATCCCTGCAAAGGCCGACCGGCAGAAGCTGGCTTCAACAACCCACACACAACATCATAGAGTCGCGAGAAATCATTCAGAGAGGAGTATAAATCTGCCAAAGCATCCCATAACTCCTTAACAGTATCAGTATTGCTAACAACGGTATGAACAAAAATATCCATAGCATTCAATAGTTGACTATAAATACGACAATCAACAGTGTACCATTCATCATAAGTTGGGTCACCCTTGCTCGGGGGAGGCTGAGTAAGATGATGAGATAACCGCTGTCCGTGCAAATTCTTGAAAACATTCTTCTTCCAAAGTGTGTATGTAGACTGTCCCGTCAAAACACGTTTGACGAGCTTAGACGAAGTTAATATAAAGGTCGGAGCTTGTGACCGCATCACATCAGATCCAGTCGCACCAGATCTATTCATGGCTAATCCAGTCTCACCGGAGTCAACAACAGCATCTATTGGAGTCTCTGAACCACTTGACATAATGATGCGTATTTAATCTAGTCACACCAGATTAATCAGAAAATTAGATTAAAGAAAGAGATCACAAGCTCCACCGTTTCATAGATCCTTGATCAGAACTAGATCAGATCTGGAAGAAGAGAATGACCGACAAAAAGAGAAGCAGGCCAGGAGATTAGATCAGAGAGAGAGAGAGAGAGAGAGAGAGAGCAGATGGTGGTGACGGTGATGGTGGTTCTGGCAAGGGTTAGGATTTAGGTTGGGGCAGCGGCTAGGGTCGGCTCTGATACCATGTTTGAAGAAGAAAAAAAGAAGAGAAGGGGATGATTGAATTGTCTAACCCTCTAGGTTAGCATGCTTTCTTATTTATACTAAGAGTGAGGGTACATAGTAATGTGGTAGACATTCCCACACATGATAGTAAATAATAATAAAATAACTCATAATAACTCGTAACAGTGTTAATGCTTATTATTAGATGTCTTTTGTTCCTGATCTCACTGGAAGCATTGCTGTCATGTTGAAGATGCTGTATGGTTTCAGTGGAAGTTTGACACTCATTATTCTTCTTGATAACATGCTATTCAAAGCTTTCAAATATATGAACGTCCTTATTCAAGGCTACTGATGCATTTATGGTTTTGAAAGGCATGTGTTCTGTACATTCTTCGAGTGGGTATCACTGATCAAATGATGGAACCTACTCAAAGGAGCTTTTTGGTTTTTTTGGGAGAGCAGGTTTGTGATTATCATTTGCTGTAGATCTTTCCATTCTTGATTAACAAATTTGATTGCTGGGTTCCTATAAATTGTGTTATTTATCAACTTATGATCAAAGTATCTCTCCTTGGGTAATTTGCAGCTTCAGTCCCCTGATTTTGTTCCAGCAATGAAAGTCGCTGCTTTTCGTACCTTGTCATATACTCTCAAATCGGTAGGAGAGGTAAGCTCTAAAAAATTTCCACTTAATGACTTTCTCTCTGTGAAGAAGTATAAATGGGGATTCTGCAATTACGCTGGTAGGATTTTGCTATACCTTATCATTCAAAACTGGCGGAGCTATCCACTATGATGACATAACTTGTCTAATTCTGCTTGTGCTTAAATACCCAGATAGCGTCCACGTATGATAAATTGTTCTCTGGCATTGTGACTTCTTGATCTCTCTAAAGTATCTTCTAGTTGTAGTAATTCATGATGTATCTTTTGGTCACGATACATTATGATAAGTGGAAGACTATATGACTTGATATGGCATTGGGCGGTCAATGTTTCTTTTTATGCAGGTTCCATTTGAATTCAGGGAAGTTCTCGATGACACAGTGGTTGCAGCAGTTTCGCACTCTTCTGAACTTGTAAGACGTTAGCTTCATTTCTTCAATGAGATGAAGGTGGATAATGTTGGTTGGATATTTTCCTTTTGAATGAATAACTTCCGATATTTGTGCATCTTATCCCGGGTTTTTCCTTTTTTCTGTGCTGTTTGGCATGCGTGCTTTTCTTGGTGTGTGTTTTGCATGAGCCATTGTTGCATTAAGGCAATGGTTGCTGAAATAATCCAATGATGGGAAGTTTGCTAGTAACTTGATTTGCTTTGATTAGTCATATCCTAGTTACTTTAGTTGCATGCAAGGTAGTCAAACTTGGTTTTTTTCCTTAGATTGGTGAGACTCCCATAAAATCATATAGTAAGGTTGAATCAGAAAAACACATTATTATTCGCACTTTATAAGTAAAACATAAAGTGTCTCGAGTTGAGTCTCATATAAATTAGTGATAAAGCTCCAAATATTAAATTTATCAATAAAACCAACTCTAAGAAGTAACATTCTCATATGCCATTTGATAATAGCAGCACCATTTCAGATTTCGTAGATATATGTCATTGTGACTATAGATATGTTAGCAATTTACTAAATAATTGCGAAATTTAACTTATTGATCAATTCGGAACTACTAGTACAAATCTTTATGGCAGCACAATTTCAAATATTGTGAAATGAATTCACCAAAAGAAAGTATGAAACAAAAACATGTGAAGCAATGTTACACCCCCACAAAGAATAAAACTTGTGGAGCTCCGCCAGCCATTGAGATGTCATGGGTCATCAAGAATGAATGACTTATGTCTGGTGGGAGTGCGAGAAGTGAATAGAAGAGATAGCTACTTACTATTGGCGCCCTAATCTGATTTGATCATGAAGATCTGAATATGTTTATGTTTTTATAACATTTTTACACCTAAGCATTGGCAAAACACACCATTTCACTAAGCATCAATGCATTTGTGGGATTGTTTCATTTTTATATTCTTTTGGGCATTATTGAGTCCAAAACTTTAATAGAATTTCACGTGGGCACGACTGAAAGACAACTGCCGATCTGGAACGAGTTGACTTGCAATTTTAGTGAGCTCACTAAGTTAACTTGCGATTTAACCTAGAAAATGATTTCAAAGCAATTTAACTCTGTCCCCATGATTTTACAATTGAAATTGCGATTTTAACTACCATGGTTGCTTGATATTGGATGAAGCAAGTAGTGAATACATTTTAGATGAACTAGCTCATTTTGGAAAAAGAATTTGGTGTACTACGGTATTTCACAATTTATTTTCTGGCTTTTGAGCATGCTTCTGTGTCCATGTGAAATGTGCATAGATATCCTGAAAATTGCTTGGTACTTCTGTCCTTTCTATTATGTGAAAATGTGTGACTTTGTCTTGACAGTGTCGATTTTGCTTACCTTGGTGCCAATAGTTATACTTAAATCTCTTGGCTAGGTACGTATTGAGGCGGCTTTGACATTACGTATGTTGGCTGAGGTTGATCCAACATGTGTTGGAGGTTTGACATCTTTTGGGGTCACCACGCTTAATGCTTTGAGGGAAACCGTTTCTTTTGAGAAGGTACTGTTCTCATGCGAAAGAAGCTTGTTTGTTATTCAAAATGCTTATAATTGATAATAGGAAAGATGGTTTGTTTCTTCTGTGTTTTTTCTGTGGTTTTTATTTTGCATGTTGTTTTCCATTTTTAAGAAGCTTTTCTCCTTGAATATTTCTCTGTATCGACTGAAAGTTGGATCAAAATTGTTTTTTGGTGTCTGTAATTGATACAGAATTTGTCTGCATTACTTTTACAACCAATTGGCATATCGTTATGGGTAAGAAACCAAGGTGATTGGTTTTAGGTGATGTTTTTGCAATATGATTGCTCTCATTCTCATATGGGATTGAAAATCTTTCTTTTCTGAACATTTGAGGCTGTGTTGAACAGTTGTTTTTTCTTAAAAGCTTAAGCTTTTAGGATCCGTGCTCACGATGTGTACCAAGGTATACCTCAACACTTTTCCTTTAAGTGGGACTATACCAGTGAAACGTTTGATGGTGTAACCGCATTAGGCGACAGCGGGAAGACAAATAAGAGTAACAAACATAATGACAACAAGGATATCAAAGATTCGAACCTTTGACCCGAAGCTTTTATACCATGTTGAATGACCATTTCCCCTTAAGCTTAAGCTTTTAGGAAACATGCCCACAATGTATATCAGGCATTTATCCTAACAGGAGGATTTTCTTTGAATTGACTAATTGAATAGTCTTACTTCATTTTTTTCTAGCACCACATGCTAGATGAATGGGTTAAGGACCCTATTCCATGCAAAATAGAAATTCCTCTGCGGAATGTGTGCATATGCGGTGATTGGCAGTTAGGCTGAAAGTAAATGTAGCTATATCTGAGAAACTCTGACGAGTTGGAGTTTTGGGAACATTAATGTAAGCAGTCTGGTTTGCCTCCAAAGAAGAGGCAGGCTAATCCCTGAAAATGCCCTTCCTTTGGAGTTGGGGTTCCAAATCTTTTCATTTTTTATTCTTGATATAGTGAATTTAGGGCTTTAGCCTTTTATAAATTCCAAATTGAATGTAGCCTTCACACAAAGGCGAGGTCCACCCCAGCAAGGGGGAAGAGGAGTGGTGATGCAGGATTCTTCCACCAGACTACTTTTCTGACTTGAATTCATTCATAATACGGTACAGGAACTGGTTTCACAAAAGGTGTCTCGAACTCAGAAGGGAAGGAGGTCGCTCGCACACTTACTTGACAAGTGCGGGAGACTGGCGAATAGAAAGGAACATGAGATCGTACCTGCAGATGCTAGGGGCATATAGTTTCTTAGCAACATTGTTTAGACCTCTCTCTCTCTCTCTCTCTCTCTCTCTCTCTCTCGTCACCTTTTAATTGGAAATTATTACATACCTCTTCTTCTTTATCGCTTTTTGAAACCCAAGGATCATAGTGGCCTTGGGCAATGTCCAGGGAATTTCTACTTTGGAGTAGTTCTGATTTCTTTTGTATGGTGCATTATGTTTGACCATTTGATGTGACATTCTGGTTCCTACATTCTTTCAAAGTTAATCTTCCAGGTTGTAACAATCTTTGGCGCCTTTAATTGACACCGTAATCAAGTCTTTGTTGCTTGTGAAGTGGTGTTCTTGACTTGAAACGGAATAAGTAATGATTCGGTGGTCATATTTAGTGGAAGCATGTTAGTTCGTGTGCTTTTTGATAGATAATGGGAACTTCATTCTGTTTGCAGGGAAGCAATTTAAAGCTTGAACTTGATTCGTTGCATGGCCAGGCAATGGTTTTAGCTGCTCTAGCATCCATTTCACCCAAATTACCACTTGGCTATCCATCCAGGTATGCATGCTTCTCGTGTCTTTACTTCTCCATTTCTTGGGTCATGGTCATGCTCTTATACAATCTTACTCGGCAACTTTAGCGGGTCTGCCTTTTGGTATGTCCACTTTGTTGGGGTGGGTAGAGGAGTGGAAGTAGATTTTGTTCTCAAATTTGCCTTGGGTGAAGATGGGTGGTCTAACTTACATGAATAGATAGTTATAATGGTGGGTGCAATTGGAAATTTAAGTGTGGTATGATGCAGCTTTGGAACTTATTTTTGTTGGGAGTGTAAAAATGATGCTGGAAGTGGCTGATTCTTTTCCTTTTCTTCAGTGATGCAATTTCTTCAATAATAATGCACTTGTCAAATGGCCATCTTGCATCATCTGAATAAAAACTTAGAGCTATTTACTTAGTTCCCCTATTTCAAGCACAATAATAGGATTGTTGTCTGTTGTCACCTTTAGAAAGTCCAGATCTTCCTGTCATGATGATGTATCACCAAACAGTATGGTATAAGGTCCTGTGTTGTTGTATACTTGTACTTATGTGAGCTTGCATGCATGTGCATGCAGACTTTGAAATGATCCAAAAATGCTGATGGCATACTTATTTCGTTCCTTTATCAGGCTACTGCAGTCAGTGCTTGATGTTTTAAAGAAAATGCTGTTACAATCCAGCCCGAACCCCATTGCTCGCACCGTTGAAAAACAAGCTGGGTGGTCACTTTTATCATCACTATTAGCTTCCATGCCAAAAGAGGTAGAATATATTCCTTTTGTCTTTGATAGCCTGCCGGCTGCTTCCGTTATTGATTTTTGATGCATGCAGGAACTTGAAGACCAGGTTTTTGATATCCTCTCGTTGTGGGCTCCAACATTTACTGGAAATCAAGATCGTGAATTTGCACAAAATGCAGATCTAATAGCTCTTATGAGGTTTGCTGATATACCTATTGATGTCCATTATTATTATGTTGGGATGCATCATCATCTGTTATCGGGTCTTGCAAAAATACTTTCCGTTTGCTATGCTGGAACACTAAGTTGGCCATTTTGTCATACATTGTCAACTTTATCCATGCGGCCTCTATTTAGCAGAAGCTTAGTCATCGGAATTGAGAACTTATTAATTCTGATAGAGTTCTGATTTGTGGTGAGCAAGTACTAAAATTTGAGTTACCATTTTCAAGTTGTTGAGAATTTAGGCCAGCTCATAAATGCATAGATGGATCTGGTTGACAATAAGTCTAGTAGATTGCTCTGGATTGGTTGGCATGTACTTACAATTCTCATCATGTGATGGCTGATGACGATTCTGAAATTTTGAAGTAAACAGAAATGAGCTGTGACCACCACTGTACATTCAGACCAACTTCTCCTCTCGATCTAATTTAACCTTCCACCTTCAGCTACAAGTGCAAGAAATCCACTTGCAACTTTCCATCTCTAATAACGGTGGATGATGTTCGGAGATTGGTCTTGGTTAGAGGTGTTACTCCAATCTTTATGAAAAGAATCTGTCTGCTTGTAAAAGAATGCAATTTTCACAAACTTGATTAGGTGAAGTTGCCTCCTTCTAATGGTAGATCAAGGAACTCATTTTTGAAATCATAATTGGGAAGCTCTCTTTTGCCCAGGCTATCCGCTGCAACCCCATTTCTGTCATGTGCATACAAATTGGGTGTACTTAATCAGCTTCTGTGCCTGGCTGCCTGGTTGATGTCATCCAGTTTTAAATCATGACGCCTTAAAAATCCCTGAGAGTGATCTATCAGAACTTTAGGTGTGATGCATAAAGGAGCTGACTATTTGTGAGTTATTGTCCATAGCAATTTCTAATCCATCGAGAGTTTTTGCAACGGGCAGTACAGATTCAAGGAGTAGTTCTTGAGACTTCTATACTGTTAAAAATTGAATCAAGTGTATGCCCAATGTAGCAAGACAAATTCTTAGTGACTTCCATAGATCTTAGTATACTGACTTTGAACTCCACAAATGACCGTGAAATAAGGTTTGACTTTTTGTTTCTACTGCATTAGTTCAATTGAATCAATCTCTCATTGTTAGAGATCTTTACCTTCCGTATTCTCATTTGACTTTTTGTAGCGTGTGGGAGGCTGCAATCGACGCTCTTGCGGCTTTTGTCAAATGCTTTGCTTCTCCTAATGCTGTAAACAATGGGATTTTGCTTCAACCTGTGCTGGTATACTTGAGTAGGTGTGGTTGCTTTCATGGAGTTTCCTTTCATTTTCCTGTTGCTCTTAATATTTCAATCTAGAACATCTTTTTATGCAGACCATCAGTAGCTCAGGTTTCATGTGTAGTCATGCTAGAATTTGATTGTTGGCAGGGCTTTGTCGATTGTCTCATCGGTTAAAGCTAGAGAGTCTCCAAATTTGAAGCCTTCAATGGATAAGTTTGTCATCAAAATTTTAATTGCTTATCAGTCTCTTCCTGATCCAATGGCATATAAAAGCGATCATACTCAAATTATTCAATTGTGTACAACCCCGTTCAGGTAATTAGTTCTTGTATTTGTTGATATCTCAGGAGTTTGTTTGGTGTTTGCTTCTAGTATACTTGTAGGCATGATTTTGACAGTGGTCATGTGTTGAACTGGACATATAATAGGGATGCTCCTGGGTGTGAGGAAAGCTCATGCTTGAGGCTAATACTGGACAAGAGAGATGCGTGGTTGGGTCCCTGGATTCCTGGAAGGTATCTGGTCTACCTAATATGATATATTTCTGTGTATAATTGGCTGACAAACACTAGATGTTGATAAACTCTCTCTCTCTCTTTCATGCCCGCGTGCACGAAGGAAAGCATGCAAATGGATGCGGGGAAAGAAGGGGTTTGTGGTTTGGGGGGGGGGGGAGGGATAGGGAAGAGACAGAGAGATCACTTTTGCATGTAGATAAAATCAGAAATCTACTTTGAGAGCGTAGTCTCTTATGGGCTAATTGATTTTTGTTATTTGTTTTGATATAGTCATTTGTTTATTTTATGCTATTCCTTGTTAGGAAATCTTGCCGAACCTCAGAAGGTTTTGGACATAGTTCTTGGAATATCTGCCTTGCATTAAAAATAAAAACTATGCCTTTCCTTGTTTTTGGTTTCAGCTATTTAGATTGATTTGCCTCACTGTATTCTATCCAGTGCTATTTCCTCCAAAAGATTAATGTGTTTTAGGGGTCCTCCAATAGAGTTATAAGCTTCTATTTAATGTTTTAGATCAACAAAAAAGCTTGGATCTTTTGGTTTG
Source organism: Syzygium syzygioides (assembly GCA_031216285.1). NCBI lineage: Eukaryota > Viridiplantae > Streptophyta > Magnoliopsida > Myrtales > Myrtaceae > Syzygium > Syzygium syzygioides. The sequence goes on along the minus strand of CM062247.1, from coordinate 46,408,878 downwards.
ATTTACTTTAAAGTTGCCGATTTTTCATGTCCACACGATCTTCTATGAAATTCGTTGCATCTTATATTGGATAAGGGAACAATTTTCTTTAAAATACATTAGCCTTATTATGTCGTCGTATTGTGCATGTGTATAAATCAGCTACAGCACACTTGTCAGTTGACTTTTGTTTTGTGCTCATTTTGAATGTGACAATCGCAGAACTGAATTAGCAAATGGTTTTGGTAATTTTCCTTTAAAGAAAAATGACAGAAGAGAAGAAACAGGCAATTTAGACAGTTAATAAAATAAAAATTTGTGAAAGTGTCTTTTAAAACATCAAGTACCTCTTGTATAAAATGCTAACGCTGTATACATTGTCTAGTGTAATAAGTGCTTTTCAGTATGTAACTTTGGACTTTTTTTGAGAGCTATGAGAATGCTGAACTTGCTATGCCGATAAGTCAGATGTGGCAAGCTTTCCTCCGCCTGTTCCAAGTACTGTTATCGTTAAGCTTAATTGTGTAGCATGCACATGTTCAAATAAAACCATTTTTTCTTGTTGTGTACACAGGGACTGGTTTGAAGATGAGCTTCGTGCTTTCCAAGGTGGAAAAGATGGGCTTATGCCTTGTGTTTGGGAGAGTGGACATTCTAGTTTTCCTCAGGTAAAAGTGTGTTTGCCTGCATTGGGATTCCTCTATTGCATATTGGGGCTTATCTTCATTCGTAATATGAAAGATTAGGTGTTAATGCATACACCACCATAATCTTGCTTGTTTTTGATAGAGTCTCCTCACTAGTGGATTATAAATCTTCACTATGCACCAAAACAGTATAAGAATAAGTGCAATCACAGTTAGCAATAGTATCGACCAAAAGCGAGAATTGCACAAGGGAAAACATTGCAGCGCAACCGGGGCTTTTCCCACTAGATTCTGTACAGTATCTGGATTGTCCATCTCAAGCTGAAATGTATGCCTCTTGCTGCAGAGAGGTCAGGCTTTTGCTCAATTGTGCAATAACAGTAATCAAAGTACGCCATATTATTTGGCAAACGGTGATTTCAGCCTATTAATTCCCAACTTAATCTCTTGCTTGCTGCTGATTGGTTGAGGAACCATGTGAAAATTCTCAGCTACCTAGATGAGAACATACAGATTGAGTTTCAGTTCATGGGACGAGGTCTCTATGGAGGCTTTGCTTGTTTTGGGAAATTCTTTTCATTTTCTTAGCATCTCCAAATGAAATTCTGTATTCTTTACATGGTCATGGACTTAGTGCTTTTATGTAATTTGACATGTAGCCGGAGACTATAAGCAAGACAGTGGTGAACCAGAAGCTCCTGTGCTTTGGAATCTTGTTTGCTTTTCAAGTAGGCAGACCAAATTAATTTATAGATATTTAGTGGTCCATAGTTGGGCATTGTGATGTTCTCAGTGCAATGTATGTTCTTTACCAGGATAATAATGGAATGCTATCACTTCTTGGAACTATCGAGCAGTGTTTGAAAGCTGGAAAGAAGCAACAATGGCATGCTGTCAGTGTCACCAACATCTGTGTTGCCTTGCTTGCTGGACTGAAGGTATTAATCTTTTTACATAATCAACAAGATTATGGAGGATTGCTGTTTTCAGTGAGCGGGGTTGCAAGGCCAAGCGGCTCAGTTTTCAGAGACCAAAAAAGAATTGGGCTCAACCTTTTCTGTCTTTAATTTGTACAGGCGTTGCTTGCATTACGTCCGTGCATATTGGGGCAAGAATTGTTGAGCATATTACAGACTATTTTCCAGGTGAGACCTCAACGATAGCAATTGCTTGGTAACTGTTCCATTGTCATCGTTTTATACAATACTTGCACCATGTCCACAGAGTATTCTAGCAGAGGGAGATATTTGTGCTTCACAACGTCGAGCATCAGCAGAAGGCCTTGGTCTGTTGGCTCGTGTCGGAAATGACATTTTCACAGCAAGATTGGTTGGTTCTCTCTCATGATCTGTATGCAGTGTTTCTCTTCTCAGATAATTAGAACCAATGAAACTTGGGATGCATCTTTTTATTGTTGAAAATCTTTTTAACCTTTTGCTTTTGTGATAGTACACTTTCTCTCTCTCTCTCTCTCTGAATTGTTGTTTGTGTTAAACAGACTAGATCGCTTCTTGGCGAGTTAACTGCAGCAACAGATACTAATTATGCTGGTTCAATTGCTTTTGCACTGGGATGCATCCATCGCTGGTAAACCATCATTAGTCCCTTTTTGTCTTTCTTTGCGTTCAGTTTTTCTTACTAGGCTGTCGTTGTTCCGTGGAAGAATATGTTCGTTGCTCTTTAAGTATGTTGGAATGCGTTTTCTTGGTTAGACGAAAATGTGTCATTAGATTGAGACATGGGTAACTCTTTTCACATTGTATCTCATTTTCTTGGACTTACTATAACTAATGATTTCGACTGCACCACCACCATCAGCCAAACTATGACCACAGCCATCCATTGGCTGCACCTCTTGCCACCACTAGTTCCCTCCTTCACCATCGATCAATGACTTACCGCTGCCTCCTGCCAGCTGGCATCACCAGCAACAGGCTGCTGTCTTGGCCACAATTTATCACTGGCTGCTGTAGCTGCCATGGGCCATTGGTTATTCAAGTCCACGCTGTGTTCTGCTTGCAATCCTTGGCTGCCCAACCATCTCATCTGCCATTGACAGCACTGCCACCTATAGCTTTTTGGCTGGCGATGCTTCTGGCAGCTACTACTACCGCAGCACACATAAACATCAGAATTTGTGATCTTCTAACTTGTTTTCAAGAAAGGGTTTTTTGAGGAAAACATTTTCCATCGGAGATTAGATTACAGAGCAAAAGTGTGACATACAATGAGCAAGAGGAAAAAGTTACTCGTAGATATTTTCATATTTTAATATGTTTATCTCATGCCTTGGGATTGAAGATTTCTCGTTCATGGAAGATATAGTACTATAAATTTTTGAAATTTGTGTAACTGATTAACAATTAAGCTTTCAGTTTCTTTTTAGATGGTGGGGAATCTCTCATTTCTGCATTAAGAAAAATATAATTTCTCGATATCAAAGAATAGACAATGATTTCCATATTTGTACCCCTCAGTGCCAATGACTTTCTACATGTCCCATTTTTCTTTAATTTCTTAATTAGGGGTCATAATAGTGCTATTGGTGAGGATTCTGAATTCTCTTTTGGACCACTCTGTGCAAAGGAGTTTAGAGAAGAACAAATGGAATATAAAAAACAAGAGTATGAAATGCAGGCTGTTCTCTTGGCACGTCTGTTTTTTCCTTGGAGGACTAAGCTTCTTCTTACATGCTGCAAATAATTTTGTTTTGACAAATGTCAATGCTGCAATAAGTTGCCGATACTTCTAGGTTTTCTTATAATTAAGGAATTTTAGAGTAGAAGCAAATTTATCTCTCTGGAATCAGTCCAGTAAAGTTAAGATGGTATCACCAAGAACAGTATAAAAATCTGTGAGAAGAAAAATGCACAACTTTGAAGTTAATTGATAAAATGTAAACCACTATAGCTTTTCATGGAGAAATGAAAAATAGGTCATTGTTTCATGATATCCTTTGGTATACAGTGTTCGTTATAGAATATGACTTGGTAACTGATTAATATCTGCATGAACGGCAAAGCTTCCCACTTGCAGTACATCAATGTTGTCAATTATTTAAGCTTCCGGTTGTTATGGAACCTGTCACTTTCCATGACACTCCTGTATGTTTATATATTTTTATTTATCTGATGTGCAGTGCAGGAGGAATGGCATTGTCAAGTTTAGTGCCTTCAACTGTGAGCTCAATCTCCTTGCTCACGAAAAGTTCAGTGCCAAATCTACAAATATGGTCTTTGCATGGACTTCTTTTGACCATTGAAGCTGCTGGTTTGTCTTATGTATCTCATGTTCAGGTAATCCAATTTTAGGGTGCTTATCAAGAATTAATCGTATTAACGTGTTGTGCTCCTGCAATCACCTCAAAAGGGCATTTGAAACTCTCATATTGCTTCTGCTGGTAAAGCAGCTCACAAAAATGATCTTTTTCTCTTCTCTCTTCTAGAGGATGGTATTTCAGTGACCTGTTGGTCCAGTATTGTGTCCTACAAGGAAGTTGAAACACTGATATTGCTCCTGCTAGTAAAGCTACCCATTATGTCGGTTTAGACACAGACACCGCGTGACAAGTTTGACTTCTTTGTCCACATGTGCAGGCAACACTTGGCCTCGCAATGGAAATTCTTTTGTCTGAGGAAAATGGATGGGTTGACCTTCAGCAAGGTGTTGGCCGCCTTGTAAATGCTATTGTTGCTGTTCTTGGTCCAGAACTGGCCCCCGGGAGCATTTTCTTTTCCCGTTCTAAGGTACTTTGTAAATTAGTGCTGGAGAAAGTCTAAAAATAAGCTATTTGAATATTAGCCTTTTCTCATAACTTTATTTGGTTTTAGCGTATAGTCATTAGTTCTCTACATTAATATGACCAACTGGGCATTCAGTCTGTTATTGCAGAGATAAGCTCCTGGCAAGAAACGGCCACACTCCTTGAGTATGCCTTGTTTCCTTTTGATCTTTCTAAGTTTTATACTTTTGTATTGAATATTTCCTTTAAAATCAAGAGATAGACCTTCTCTTTACAGTTAAGGGGGCTTGCCTATATAGTCCATCTATGGATCAGCTTTTATCGTAGTAATCTAGTTTATTGGTGCACCAGGAGTGTCCGCTTCTCGCAGCAACTTGTTCTTTTTGCACCACAAGCTGTCCCTGTACACTCCCATGTGCAAAGTCTTCTCCCAACTCTCTCCTCAAGACAGGTTCTCTTCCTGGATTTCTATTTATTTAACTATCCTTGACCGTTTAGGTGCTTAGCCAAAAAAAAAAAAAAAAACTTATGTGGCAAAGAGCACTCACGGTGTATAATTAACAACCCTCCTCCCCCCCAGAAAAAAAATAGTCTAAGTGGCTGGTTTACATTACAGGGGGCAGGGCTGCTTCCCCAGACCTCCTCCCCCTACCCCTTATATATAATTATGGTATCTAAAGAAGTTCCTTCTTATTAAAACAGCCCATCTTAAGGCATCTTGCGATTTCTACCCTGCGACACCTCATTGAAAAGGACCCAGTAAGTATAAAATTTTGTTTTAGGAAATTTCCTTCCTCTTGCTCTATGCATTAGAGTCTTGTCTTGATGAGTTGGATGCTGCGCCAATAATTTCCTTTGTCAGGAATCAATAAAGGAGGAGCAGATTGAAGAAAATTTATTTCATATGCTGGATGAAGAAACTGATTCCGAGTGCGTAATCTTTGCTGTTTGTTATTTGTTTTGAATGTTAACTTGGTATTTTGGTTGCATAGATCCTTCCCTAAGAATTGGATGTGCTGTCGGCCTAGTTTTTACATAGTTACAATATATATGAGTTTCTTATATTGCTGTTTTTGCAGTATTATGTGTTCTGATTTATAGTCTGGCCAATTATTTTTGCATGGGAAGGCCTGTTAACAGCAACCTCTCTCTCTCGCTCTCTCTCTCTCTCTCTCTCTCTCTCTCTCTCTCTCTTTCTCTCTTTTTGCATTGAGTAGATAAGTGAGAATGCCTTATTTTTGCTGGGAAAGGCAATTGAAGTGAAATGATATCTAGTGAAAGGTCTTTGCATGAATGTTTGGGTTGTTTCGTTCAGATTTTGTGTTTCAGGCTCAGAGGTTTTGTTGTAATAGAAGTAACTTAGTTGATTCATTTATGCACCTCATTTAAAAGCGCGTCACTTATCTTACTCAATGTGAAATTGAGGTGTCTCTTTTTGGAGATACAATTTAGTCTGAAATACCAAAAATTGCAACTCATGTTTTCTATACTATGGTACACAAGTATTCAAAAATAATAATAACCGCCGTTTCTGATCTAAGTGTAGAGATATAAGTAATATTATATAACTCTCTGTTTATGTTCATAAAATCTAAATTAAAGAAGATTTCTATTTGGATTATATATTTAAGTTTGTCTTCTTCTTCTTCTTTTCTTTTCCTTTTCATTTTTCTTATATTTTAGATACTATCATTTGAAGTCAACAGGACTCAGAGGTAACTAGTCACTAAAACTGTTCTTTGATTGGTTCTGGTTGTAAAATCGAACAACGTGAGAGGGAGTGTAGCTGTTAACCAAATGGATATGAGTCTTCTGGGAAAAATCTAATGCACTGTGTGTGAGATATCTTGGGTGTGGTCACATAAAATCGACCAGTCATCCCTAGTTGCTCTAAATTTCAGAACTCGAATCTATCTGACTTAATTCTCATCTCAAACTATGTAGTCCAGATTCCTGACTCAAGCCTGGTCAAACTACTTTGGTTAAAATATGTATGTGTATATATATATAGCGTGGTTGCATGGATCTACCACACACTGTCATTGCCACTTGGACGCCACGTCCTTGTCTATGTTAGAATTTTTGTCTGTGAGTATTTGATGGTGATTTTGGTTGTCAACAGTGAATATTGAAAAGACAAGTGCTGAGATGTATAACATTTACTACAGTCTGCAGTGTTGGCGATTATGCCCTCTTACTATCACTGTGTTAACATCACATGACAAGAAATTAGGATTCACGTCAGCTATGGCTGTTTGAATTTCCATTATTGTCAAGATGATGTCTGCATCATAATGATAGTCAAGGTTGTTGATTTTAACATGTATCATAGTTGCAGTGGATGAAATCACTAATTACCACTGTGAGAGATTATTTTAGTATTAATACTCTATGCTCTGAAACCTAACTTATGGCTTGAGTTGGACAAATTCACTCTCGCTTTTGGCAGCAACATCTACAGGGAAACTGTTTCATTGCCACAAGATGTTAGTACATGATCCAGACGAGTGTTTTGAAAGTAAATTGAGGTTGGAATAGCCAACTGGAATAATCCTCACTAGTGACACGTTTTACTGCTGAGGCTTGCCTATTCCCTATTGCATAGAGTACCTTGCATTTGTACCTTGAAAAGAATTCGCAGTGATCTAGATAAAGATGGCCTGAATCACTAACCAGGTCAAATTTGAACATAATGTGTAATGCTTACATAACCTTGATTACGACATTAATGCGGAATGATTGGAATTCTTGATACTCAGAAAGTGATACCTGTCAAAGATATGGGTGTAAGCTATCTGATAATTGTACTTGGCCAAATGATATCTATATCTTGCCCATGCATTACTATACTTTACATGTCAATGTGCTTTGTCTGGTTCATCTTTCAGTTTGCAATTCATTTTAATGTTCAATGTTTGGTGATTTGATGGAATTGTTTGGTTTAAATCCATTTGCCTTCACAGGATTGGAAACTTGGTCCAATCTACAATCATGCGACTCCTCTATGCAACATGCCCTTCTTGTCCATCTCATTGGATTTCAGTTTGTCGTAACATGGTAAGATATTTTCTCAGAGAATGTCGTGTCTTATTCCCAGTGCTGTCATATAATCAGTTGATGATTGCCAGGGAAGCAGGTGATGTGTTTTCCTTCTATCTTACATGTTTTTCCCTCGACACTTACGTGGTTTTTATTCCTTCCACTGGACATGTATTTAATAGTTTATTGGATTTGCGGTAGTATCTGTGTCGCATTTAGGTGTAAATCTACTAAATTCACAGAGTGGTGCATTTAGAAAAAAAAACGTAACTATACACATGACCACATCCTTTCCTCCAACTTCAATTAGATATTGTTCCATGAGTTCCATGGCAACTCCAGCGGCTAACGGTCGCTCAGAAGCTTATTGCTCTCACCATGCAACTGCTATGACTGTCATGTCATATAGACTAGGGACCAATGAGATTGTCAGCCTAAGAATTCAAGTTCAAGAATCATTGTTTTTCACAAATGAGTTCCTCATTTCTTTCAATCATGTAGGTATTCAAATATTTCATTGTACTTTTGCAACTTCACTACCTTTAACTCGGCCATCATCTTGAATTTTTTGTCGAGAGCTGATTCCTTGCTCTTCTTGACCAACTTCTTGGTAATACAAGTTCTGAATTTTCTTGCTTTTGTTTTGGTGAGTAGGATCTTTGCATCATATAATTCTGATAGTTTATTCACCTTCACCTTTGATTTGAGTTAGGATGTTAATGTGCTCCATACATTATTTATGCTGTTATCATTCTGCTATTGTGTATTTAACTTCTTGAGTGCATAGGTTATGTATAATGATGTTGGTTATGCATGTTCCTGGTCTTTCTCTGCAATTTGTGGAGAATGGAAAATCCAGTATTAAAACTATTTCCTGAATGAATTGCAAATTGAGAATATTTGACAAGTTAGACCTTTGTCAACACTTCTGTAAATTGGGGAAGGACAGCGTTTTGCTGTTTCCAATTATGCAAGAGTTTTAGTAGCGCAAGGTCTTCCCTGAAACAGAGTTCATTTTGTGGTTGTGAAATGTTGTTCGCATTAAAAATCTCTACAGGTTCTTTCGACGTCAAGAAGAAAGACCGAAACTGAGAGAACTGCAGAGAATGATATATCAATGGGGACAGATGGTGAAACAAGCTTGGCTGTTGGAGGAGATGATGAAACCATGGTTGCTCATTCTAGAGGCATGTCCATGCAAGACTACCCCTACGAAGGATCTAGTGTTTATCCTAAACGTGATAAGCATCTTAGATATCGAACAAGAGTTTTTGCAGCTGAGTATGTTCTCTTTCTTCTTTTGAGCCTTTTGTACACATTCCTTTTCTATGTTGACACAATGATATGTTAGAGCTGATTTAATATGAAGACAAATCTGCTTGATAAGTTTTGCTTTTGTTTCTAACTGTACTTTTGAGTTGCTTCAATATGAGCTCAAGGGCTTGCATGAACATGCAAGTATATGTACGCAAAATATATTCGAAAAGAAGGTTTCCTTCTATTTATCTGAATACCTAAGTAAGAATCAGTTTGAGGACCTTATTGTACATGAAGTTCCCAGTATATCCAACCTTAAGTTAATTATTCATCTTTTGGATCCAGATGCTTGAGACATCTACCTGCAGCTGTAGGAAACGACCCTTCTCATTTTGATCTCTCATTGGCTAGATCCCAGTCCTCCAGAGGTCATGCTATGGGGGATTGGCTAGTTATCCATGTACAAGAGCTAATATCACTAGCTTATCAGGTACTCCGACACAATTACCTGACAAAACTGCATGAATCATTCCACATGCTGAGATTGACACTTCATGCTCACCTATGTACAACAGATAAGCACTATCCAGTTTGAAAGAATGCAGCCGATTGGTGTGGAACTCTTAAGTATTATTATAGACAAGGTATCCCTATTGGATTAGTTGGTTCTGCTTATTCTTTATCCATGGGACTTTATAATTGATTTTCTATCTTGTAATTTTGGACTGCAGTACCAAACAATCTCTGACCCTGAGCTTCCTGGGCATCTTCTACTGGAACAGTATCAGGTCTTTTAATGCCTTCTCCAACATTCTTATCATCAAAAGTGAAAAGCTGCTAACTTAAAAGATGTTGGTAACTGTGTTAAGGCCTCCCAAACCAACTCTATCGTAGATAGTTGTTGCGTTGATATGCTAAGTCACAAGAAGATATCTTCCTGACTTTTTTTTGGGCCAGTGATATATTCTTGACTGATTCATCTGTTTGTAGGCCCAATTAGTGTCTGCTGTCCGTACTGCTTTGGACACATCCTCAGGCCCCATTCTTCTGGAAGCAGGGTTGCAGCTGGCTACAAAGGTTCTTTTCTTTTAGCATCTGGCCCTCCTCCCCAAAGTAATTGTAAATCTAGTTAACCTTGTGCTGAAATGGCATTGAAAGTTATTGAGATACTGACATTCAATATTTTTCAGATTCTAACAAGTGGAATAATAACTAGTGATCAAGCTGCTATTAGACGTATATATTCATTGATTTCTCGCCCACTGGATGATTTCAACAACCTTTATTATCCTTCATTTGCAGAATGGGTTTCCTGCAAGGTGTGTTTTGGTGGACTGACTATTATTTGACATTGTTTAATTGAGGGATCTGATCCCTCCTTCTTTTATTAATTTTCACCACTACTAATTGTTCTGACATAATTTACCTTCCTGTCAATTGAATTTGCAACACATATTAGATCAAGGTCAGACTCCTGGCTGCTCATGCATCTCTCAAGTGTTACACATATGCATTCTTGAGGCGACACAATAGTGAAATTCCTGAAGATTATGCAGCATTTCTTCCATTATTTGCAAAGGGTTCAAGGGTACTTGGAAATTTCTGGATAAGGATTCTGAAAGACTATAGCTATATATTCCTGCGGTTGCATCTCGGAAAGAAAGTAAGCCTGATCAATTTAACCGATACGTGTTTATCTTCTCTCAAACTTTATGGCATGTGTTGAAACTTCTTACTGAAGAAAATGATGTGTTCTATTCATGACCTTTCTTACCTTTCTTATTATGGTGGTTTGCTGACAGTGGAATCCTTTTCTTGATGGAATGCAATCCCCGTTGGTTGCTTCTAAGTTACAACCTTGTTTAGAGGAAGCCTGGCCAGTAATTCTGCAGGCACTAGCTCTTGATGCAGTTCCTGCTAATTTAAGTGGACATGGCAACAATGTTCAACTCACATCAAAGGATAACTTAATATCTGGATATGGCATGGTTGAACTGAGTTCTGAGGAATTTCGATTCCTATGGGGTTTTTCACTTCTTGTTCTTTTCTGTGGGCAAGATACAATGCCTGAAAGAAGAATAACTTTGTGGGCTCCTGCTCGAGGTTGTCCGCCTGAAGATTTAACAATTAAAGATACAAATCCTCCAGGCTTCAATTTGTACGAGGTGGTTTTGCCAGTATTCCAGTTTTTGTCCAGTGAGAGATTTTTTAGTGCTGGTTATGTGACAGTGGAAATCTGCCAGGAACTACTGCAGGTCTTGACCTCATCCTACTTCTTATATTCTAATTTTTATTTGAGTATGCATTTTTGGTGTTTTGTTTAGTGTTTTGGCTTTGTTTGCACATCACTTCTTTATACGTTGGATCTTGAAGACTGACTGCAGAGCACTCTCTAGATGTCTAGCTGACATGTATAATGCAGTTACTTTACCTTGATATATATCTTTCCCAGCCAAACTCGAGGCTGAACCCACTTTCTAGGTTTGCTTGCTTGTTGTTACCTTCTTTCATGCTGTTATTATGCAACTCCTTCAAATACTAATGAAAATGGGTTTTGTTAACGAGTGGCTCCATGGCATTGGTTAACCATACCTAATTAAAAAAATTCATTTTTGACACAGTGATTGTGCACGACACAAAAAAAAATGCTTTGGAAATGGCGGACTGGTTAACATAATCCATTAAAGAAAACACTCTTTTGTCTGTTGTTCATCAAAAGAATTTCATCTTCCTTTCTTGTTACTCTCTTGGTTTGGAAAGAGTTCCTTTCTTCACTTGATTTCCTCCTGCAAGGATTTCATACAATAATTGTCTTATCTTTTGTATGGGTGTCCAACTCCAACAAAAGGGTCTCTTCTTTGTGTCTGGGTCTAATTAACATCAATGTCGTCTTGCACTAGTAAACAATGATAACTTATGTGTTGAGTGAACTTTCTGTTATGGTGTGCTTGTCATTCATTTTGCTTTGAATCCCAATTAACTCAACCTTTTTAAGAAAGGGTGCTTGATGTAGCTTCAGGGCTCTTGTGGTTTTAAATCTTGACTTTCCTTTAGGTCATGTGTCTTTTGTTCCAGTGTTTTCAAGCTCTTGCTCTTCAATTAGTTTCACCTAGTTGCATTTGCATCCTATATATTATGTTTTTATCCCCGCTTACACAGGAAAGGGAATGTTGATGTAACATGCTTGCTTTGCATCATGGATCCGTTTCTTGACAACTTTTACTCATGGGACGTCTGATTTCCGAACATGTTATAGTCCAGTAGTTTCAGAATTGTCATGTTTGCTTCCTATCCCTGCCTTTTCCTTTGTCTACCACTTAGCACCGGATGATGTTCTTTCTTGTAGTCATCATCGTCTAACTGTAATCAATTACTACTTTTTGTCTTTTTAGTCTTTTTATTTGCTTATTTGATCCTTCATATTGTATTTCTTCTGTTCTCATCATTATGTGTTGTAATGGGCTACTGGTTAAATCGAGCAACTTGATTGTGCCATAACATATTTCCTGTGAAGATAAGATGCTTTATTATAGATGCTATTCTGTTATGCTGTTTAGGTCGCTAGATGCCACCTATTGCAACCATGTCCCATATCTCGACTGTGCTACAGTAAAGATATTGCTGTGATCCTTCCCACTACTATGATAATTACTAAATCACTCGGTTACAAGTGTTATCCTGTTTATCTCAGAAGTTATGCAAGGTGTTTATATGTTTAGTTTGCAGGATCTCTCCTCTTTTAAAATGCTGAACATGAGACAATTTGACATGTTGCAGGTTTTCACATTCTCTGTATACATGGGCAATGCATGGAACAGTCTCGCAATATCTGTTCTGTCACAGGTGAATGTCGGCTATTTCCTGGAAATTAGCCAAGTCTCATCTGACTTTGATTGTTTTTGACTGTTGATAAATTATGTTTGGCCTTTCTGATGTTGAACTAGCATAATTATTATTATTTTTTTTTTTTGGTAAAGAGCATAATTATTATTATGCTTGGCCTTTTCATATAAATTTCTTTCAAGTGATGGAGAGGGTTTCTAGAATTGATTGATAGATTTCTGATTCCAGACATATAAACTACTATTCTCACTTAGTAAAAATAGCTTTTCAGGTTTAATAGTGAGCAGCTTGGGGATAATTCTCGATGAAAGAGAGTTTGCAATATCTGCTTCTTCCTCTTCCTAGGAACACACAATTGTTCAAACAAAAGTATTTTTGCAACGATCGCAAACTCCGCTCAGTCTTGAATGAAACACTGTGAAAATATTATTAATTTCCCAGAGGTAGGTGCATATGTGCATAGAAACTGAAAAATCAATTATTTGGAGATTAGACTGATTGTGACCTCCCAGTTGTTGTATATAATGTTGCTGCTGTAGAAACATATTTGCTGCGAGCATTCAAGAATTTTACCCGAAAAAAAAGTTATACTTCTTAGCTTCACCAGAGTCAAAACAAGAAAAAGAAAAGAGAGAATGAATAGCGAGGCTTTCTTGTTCAAACCTGTTAACTTTATGAATTAAATTTTGTGTTCATGCAGATTGTGAAAAATTGCCCGGAAGATTTTCTAGAAGAAGAGAATTTTACTTACGCTACCGTTGAACTTTGTTTGGCTTACATTTTCAATATCTTTCAGTGGTAATGGACCCTTTTCATCCTTGGAATTTCATTTGGTCATTTGCACACTCGGTATCAGCCAATATGTGTACTTTTCTTCAGTGCAAATGCAGTTTCAACAGATCAGAGCTGGGAGGACTTAGTATCTCCAGTATTGGTTATGGCAAAGACACTTGTGAAACGTTTCGTGCGTAAGGTTGGTTCGTCAGAAGTACAGACAATATGGAGTTCCTGGATGTTTCCATTTATGTTCGTATGCTGATTACCTCCATCTTTTTTAATTGATTGCAGAAGCAACTGAAATCAGTGGCACTGGCCATGCTGCTGATTAGTTACCACTGTGTTAGAGCATCTCCCACTGAGTTATGCTTTTTAAAAGTAAATGATTACGTCCAGAGCGCAAGTTCCATATTGAAAAATCTCCTTCGTGGTAAGAGTATGATAACAGACTTGGTCAGCACCTATTTTAATGTTAGATGTTGCATTTAGTGTATCTCATTCTCATTCTCGCCTTCTTATCCACTCTGGTTATATCAGGCAGAATCTTAATTGTATTCTCCTCATTGACGAAATTTGTTCATGAATAATTTTTACTGCATCAGATAATAAGGGTAGTGCTTTTTAAAAGTGAATTATTACGTCCAGAGTGCAAATTCTATATTGAAAATCTCCCTTGTGGTAAGAGAATGATGACGGACTTGGTCCCGCTCATTTTGATGTTAGATGTTGCATTTAGTGCTTTCTCATTCTAGTTCTCACGTTCTTATCCACTCTTGTAATATCAGTTAGAATCTTAATTCTACTCCACTGATGAAATTTTTCATGAATATTTTTCACTGCATCGGACAATAAGGGAGTGCATTCAGTTACGCGCGCGCGCGCAGATACTCACTGTTGAAGTATCTTGGTATGACTTAAGGTTTTGCCAGTCTGTGATCACACTTCTTCTCGGAATCCCATACAAAAGACTTATCAGCAAAGCCTTTCGGCTTCTATTTCACTGGTTCACTAAATGCTGGCTGCCCAGTGTCCCCTTTTTCTTAGTTTCAACTGTAAGAGTGAGGTGTAGCATGTATAGCATGTCAAGTTTCAAATGAGATTGTTTGGAAGTGTGTAAGGTGTGTGTGGGTTATACGCTGGGTCTTTATGAGAGTTTCAAATGTTGGTTCACGTATATTAGAGGTTTAAGTTTCAAGAAACTGAAAGCTCCCACTCAACAACTCTTTTACTGAGTATTTCTTTGCTCCATAAGCTTAGCCGGCCTGGTCTGTAAGACCTCATTGGCCATCACAAGATACAGATGCCTATAATGGTCTATGCTGATCGGTGAGAATCAGATAAACTATGCTGTCATTGCATGAGAGGATGAAGGGAAAGGACTCCATTGCTTATGAAACTTTCAAATATATAGTTTTTCGTTGTTATTACGTTTTTAAAGACTTTTCATGAACTATCTTTTGTTATTATTTCGCGTAACTAGATGACAGATACAAATCTTCTTGATATCAACTTGCAGACATACACGAACCTGGCGAAGATGCAGTCCTCTGTTTCCCAGGATTTTTGGAAACCAGCTTGAATGTGATTATTGGTTTGATTAAGGACTGCATAAAGGGCATTCATCTACTTGGCAATAAGAAATCTGATTCACGAAAACTGATTCAGACAAAGCTTGCCTTTTCTTTTGAACAAATTATAATTCTGGCAAAGCTGGCTCATCAATGTCTAGCAGTACGAACAGATGGCGATCCGCTGCACTTCACTCTTCTCAAACATTGTACAGAATGCATTAGTAGTGTTCTTGGGGATACTAATATGCAGGTGATTATATATTTACTAGCAAGGCCAGTTTCCCTGTTCTCTCCATTCATTGTGCAAAAAGTTGTTATTGCTCCGACTGTTGCATATTCTTTGCAGGTTCAAGCTATTGGCTTACAAGTTCTGAAAGGCATGTTACAGAGAGAAACCAGTGCAGAGGACATTAGTTTCCTGACATTCTTTACTGGGGAGGTCATTGAGGATATCTTTTCCATGGCCCTGGATATGTTGAAGGTTCGAAAGTAATTCTAAATTTCCTTCATCATGCTTGATTGGTGCCCATTTATTAAGAGGAGTGCGACGTTACTTCTGATGCAGAGAGGTGTAACCAAGGAATCTGCAGTTATCATCACCGAATGCTTGAGAATCTTTGGACTTTTGCAAACCCTGTCAAAATCCTCCAACTGTCAGAGGGGTTATATGACCCTGCTTGTGGAGGTCATTCTCAGGGTTTTCTCTGCTAGCAGTGATTATTCAGAGGTAGGATTTTTGTTGGCCTCAGAATTAAATTAGAGAATTGTTTGTTTTGTCCGTCCTCCTGATGACTGATTTCCTCATCTTGCTGCTAATGAACAGGGTGCCGTTGATATAAGAAGCATATCCATAAAGCTCGTCTCTCATCTTGTTCAGATTCCTTCCTCAGCTGTTCACTTTAAGGATGTCCTGTTATCAATGCCTGCATCGCAAAGACAGCAGCTTCAGGACATCGTCCGTTCATCAGTGGCTCAAGATCACAATGCAATGCAGACAAAATCAGTGACTCCATCTCTGGAGATTAAATTACCAGCTTCGGCAGAAGGAATTAAGGAAAAAGATTCTCTGGCATCCACTAAAAGTCACTCCCTTGATAGTACGGTGGAAGAGAATGATGAGGAAGAAGATGATTGGGACACTTTCCAATCTTTTCCTGCTTCTAGCAGTGCCACCGCCACTGATCCCCAAATTGGAAGTACTCCAGAGGAAGGTGACATAATTGAGAATTCCGAATTTGAGAAGTATACTGGAGATGGTGAAGATATAAAGTTAGCCTCTGGTGACATGGAAGCATTAAGCAACATGGTGCAGAAAGAGGTTGTTACTGAAGTGGTTTCTGATGTGGTAGGTGAAAAAAACATAATGGGAGAATCTCTTGATCTTTTAAGGGAAGACAATGTGGATGAACCATTTGATCCTCAACACGGGATAGACGAGGTAGTACCAAGTGAAGAGAAGGAGTTGACTGAAGTTCAATTATCTGAATGTTTGGAAGCATCTGATGAGAGCAACTTTGTGGAAGGTCAGAGACTAAGAAATGATAGCACTAGTGATAGAGCTGATCTTGAAATATCTCCAGCTGCTGCACCTGTGGAACTCTTGGATATTGGAAAACATTATGATGGAGGGGGCTTGAAGGATACAGATCCAGTTGTTAATGCAAATGAAGATCCTGAAAAGGAAACTCTGGGCGAGAAGAGGAGGAATAATCAACAATACGCTGGTCAGGATTCATTCCTCGTGAAAGATCCTGATACTTCTCATTCAAGTGAAGAGGAGGTGATTCAAATTCAACTGTCTGAACATTCAGAGGAGTCAAATGAGAGCAACATTGGGGAAAGTCACAGACTGAGAGAGGATGGCACTAGTCCAATTGGTCTTGAAGTTTCTTCAGTTACCACATCTTCTAAGCTCCTCGATATTGGACCCCACAATGATGAAGGTGGCGTGACAACTGACAATCTAGATGTGCCTGTCAATGGAGATTCTGTTAACCAAATTCTGGATGGGGAGAGTAGGAATGAGAAGCACCAAGATGTTGGCCACTGTTGATCAACTGTCAAAGACAAAGATGATGCTCCAGACTTAGAATCTCTCGCCAAGATATGACAGACCATAGTGTAGATAATGAAGTACTACAAAAGTAGACATCTGCTTTCCTTTTTCCCATTTTCTAGCAGGCGAAACCAGCCCCTGACAACTGTGCTTCCTCAACCTTTTCATTATAGCGAAGCACATATAGTATATGAAAAATATTTTCCAAGCTCACATATCCCTTTTCCACCTAGTGGATGCGAGTACCGATGTTAGAATTGCAGGTCTTTTGATTGTTCCCTTGAATGCTTAGTGTTATAGTGGCATAGCTTTATATTTCTATGGGTTAAGATTGTTTTTGGTTTTAGCGGCTGTATTCGTGTGTATAAAGACATCATGTCTAATTTGATCATACTCAAAAAGACAAATTGTGAGGGCACACGTACCATATCAGAAGCATTTAGGCATGTATGCGATATCAGAAAGGTGGATTGTGCAGCATATGACTGACGTCATCCATTGCTAATGTTCAGATTTGCTGTGACCCAGAACTTATTCAATGAGCAGAGGTAACAACCTTGCTTTTCATTGACACTTGTTCCTATCCAGAAATCATTATTTTTCTAAGGTTGGAACTAGCGCAATGTTTAGTCAATTTTAGTTCAGCCATTTCCCTGTATGCTAGATTTAGCTCCATCGAGATGCTGACAAACTAATGCTAAAGTAAGTTTAATTTGAGCCTTATGATTTCAAAGTCATCATTTGGCTTCTGTATATCCAACTCTTCTTTTTACCAAGGAGGAGACCTATGATACATCAGAAGGCGCAGAACTGAAATTATGCGATTATTTGTTCATATATTACCATTGCATGGCAAGCTGTGTGTGTCCTGAGTCGGATAAACAGCTTTCCACAAGACAGCAAATTGGTGTTGTCTCCTGTAGTCTTTTTCGTGGATGGAAGAACACCAAGATTGTCATTGTACAAGCGCATAGACTTTTTAGTTGCGGTTCACATTGATGATGCAAAATGATTACGCCTTGCAGTAGTATCTGTTGTACCTAAATGTCGCAGAAAAGGATTGCTATATTACTATCGAACATGGCTAGAATCTTTTAATTTTCTGCACCATACAAGTACGCTAGAAGGGTAATTACACATCTCAACATGACAAAAATAGTCGGCTAGGGCCTTGAACCATGACCGTGAAGAAGTTGCAGAGACCACATAACATAGAAACTAAAGCTAATTCGACGTGGTCTCAATTTGAATCTAATCTTCCCAATATGTGTCCTTTGACTGACATGAATTATTAGCTTGGGTTTTGCTGGCTGTTGTTTCATCATTAAGATGAACTCAAAAAGCTCATATACAGTAGAAATTTTCCATTCACGATTCAGAGATAATTCACAATTTACTCATTTAGATAAAAAAAAACAGTACTTTTATTTCATTCAGTGTATCTGCAAACCTCATTCTTTGGCCTATGACCTGCCAAATCAAAGTGAAACCGTGTGGCGTTGATGTCTACTATAGTTTACTTGGATATTTGAAAAACAATGCGCTAAGTTGCCAGAAAATTTGAACAATATAATCGATTTCCATATGTAATATTCCTTAATTGCTGAACTTGATGTAGTAGCACATAAACATCATATAAGCTGCAAAGTAATCAACGCACTCCAAAAAGAAGAAGATAAAACTCAGTCCAATACGGTACCTTAATACTTGAAGCATCCGATTCGCTCTTCTGATAGTGGCTTCCTCCCCGTACTCGCTCTTCTGGAATGCTTTTACTCTCCAACACTCTGATGCTGTTGCCTCTCCTCCTGCATAGGCTTTTCTTCAGCTGTATTTTCCTGGGGCGTATCTTGCGGCCTCACCATATTCTCTAAGGATATATCTGCGGTCATTGAGAACATCTCTATTCTCATCAGCCACCGAGCCAGACCGCCTTCTTTGTTTAAAAATAAAAGGAGTCCGAACCGCAATTAAATAGACTTCATGAACAAGTGGCCTTCATTGAGTGCCTTTTAGCTTCTTCTATCTCTCAGATTAATTTTGATCCAAGTGTCATCATGCTTAATAAATCATGTTCGGAGTCCCTAAATAAGACCAGTGCTGGTTGTTCTTCAGTTAGTTTGAATTTAATCAATGCCCTGCCAATCAAAGGTAGATTCCAATGAGGTTTGCGAATCAACATCTTCGTCTGGGAAAAAAAACAGAACTTGTTGCTGATTCAGGGCAGCACACTGTTCTTGCATTGAAGTTGAGGTGATCATCAATTAAACAAAAAAAGAATGCTGCACTACATATTGACATAAGGCGTCGAGGAATTATGCCTTTCATTTCGTGTACATCTGGGTCACGCAAGAGATTGAGAAGGAAAAGAAGGACACACGCTTGACTATGGGCATCTGAAGCAATAGAGCTGTGATCAGAGTGGCCAAAACTGGTCCCGAACGAGTGACCGTTATGCAGCAATGATCAGAACAGCACAAAACTTCGGCGAGGAAGACAAGTTCTTGTTCGGCCGAACTTCAGGCCCACTACAGAGTAACTCAGGGGCCTCCCGTGCAACCAACCCACCCCAACCAAACAATGCAAAATCGCAAACCCATCAGCTTAGTTTCCTCTGTTTCAACTCGGCCTAACCAGCGCTGGCCCCCTCGTTGCTACATCAGCAATCTGGGCACCTTCGATTCGGCTGGTTGAGAGAGAGGGTGCGATGGAGAAGAAGAAAGCAAAGAAGACGACCCACGTCGGAGACTCCGCGGGGGACGGGGCCGGCGCCGCCGCAGACGCAGACTCCGACTTTCCTTGGAGGTGGCTGACCCACAGAGGCCTCCTCCCGACACTCTCTTTCGTATCGCTCTTTGGCCTCCTGGTCCGGGCCGCCGTGTCGCTCCACCCTTACTCCGGCGCCGGGACTCCTCCCAAGTACGGCGACTTTGAAGCCCAGAGGCACTGGATGGAGATCACCATCAACCTCCCGGCGAAGGACTGGTACGTCAACGGCACCCTCAACGATCTCAGCTACTGGGGCCTCGATTACCCTCCCCTCACCGCCTACCAGAGCTACGTCCATGGCCTCTTCCTCAAGCTCTTCGACCCTGACTCCGTCGCTCTCTTCTCTTCCCGGGGTTACGAGACTCATTTCAGGTGGTGATTTTTGGGGGTTCATTTGTAGTGTAGCATCTCTGGAGCTGCAAATTTGATCATTTTCGTTCGTTAACACAATTGCTTTGTTAGTTTGTTGCTGCTGCAGTTTTCGGCTAACCTTAAAAACATGTGTTGTGTGATGCAGTAAGCTGCTCATGAGGTGGACGGTTTTGTCCTCTGATGTGATGGTGTTCTTCCCTGCTGTGTTTTACTTCTGGTATGTGTACAACCGTGGTCGGAGCCGAGGTGGCGAGAGATGCGACGCAGCATGGCACCTAGCCATGCTTCTGATAAACCCGTGCTTGATCTTAATCGACCATGGCCATTTCCAGGTGTGGCTCCTGGTTGCACCTGGATCATTCTTTACTTCAGTGTCCATTTGTGAGAATCTTCACTTAATATTGATGTGTACCGCTATCTAATTGTTGTTTCAGTATAACTGTATTAGCCTGGGACTTACTGTTGGAGCGGTTGCTGCTGTCCTCTCTCAGAAGGACCTCATTGCTGGTGCTTTATTCTCTCTTGCTCTGAATCATAAACAGGTATAATCCGCATATTAAGATTTCGTAGTGAGTACCTTCAGAGTGTATGTTAAAATGTGTACAGTTTATCATAGTGGCACACTATCTTTGCTGATTTGATTTGGTTTGTGTTCATCTAGATAGTAATTAGTTGTTTTTGGTAAGCATTAAGGACTCGACATTAGCTAGGGTAAATCATTAGTATGCTCTCCGTTCCCATCTCTATACCTGTCTCTATCCTTGAATAGGCAATTTTCTAATAGTTGTACTGGCATATCATGGCACAATTTATAATGTCCTTGGTTATAGGAATTATGTGTCTGGAAAGCTTCTCTACAGAATGGACACTTGCATATATGATTGAGATTAAATCCGACATTTTTTTATACTCAAAATGCTATGTAGTTGCAACATCCTTTCTGTTACAGGCTTTGCAAGGAGCTACGGTTCTCACATCCTTTGTTTCACCTTAATTCTATGCTTCGCCTCAATTTAGTGCTGTACCTATGGGATGTGAGCATTCCAACTTAGCTGATAATCTCTTTGGAATTGGACTGAACTCTTACATGGGTTTTAGTGCTTGACGAGGTGTGAGGTGTCATGAATGAGATGGTGCCTAAGATAGGAGCATCCATTTGAGCTGGGCATCTGTAACTTAAAATATTATCTGAAAGTGGCCTCCTTAGTCTTAAATTCACAATTCTATACGCTGGAAGTAAAGAGAAGTTGAATAAGGTCAAATGTGACTTCTTCTAATCTTTCTTTGACTTGGGTTATATAGGTGTCCAAGTTTCCTTCAAATTAATCTTCTACTCCAAAAAGTCTTTTATTAATCTACATTCTTACCTTCCAAAGGAACTGAGATAAGGCTTTGGACTTAGAAAGTTGCTACAGTCGTTTGTGCTTTCTGTTTATTTCTTGCAATATTAGGAATTATCTAATTGATAGCTGTCTATCTATATTTTCATGATATCCCATGAAGAAAAAATGTTTAACAGTTACTTTTTTTTTTTTGGGTAAGGAATGTTTAACAGTTACTTTTTATCTTTAAACTTTTTGAAAATACAACGGTCTTAGTTTATGACCAACACCAATATAATTAATTTCACATAACCATATTGAATCTTGAGGGTAGTAGTATATTGCTCCTACTCATTGCTGCCATTTTAGGGTCAATTCTTATAGTTGCAGCATCTTTGTTTAATGGTGTTGTCATCACCAATTTTCTCATGAAATTACAGGGTTAGAGATGAGATTGTTTGCTGCTCTGAGATGACAAAATTGATCAAAGGCCATGCAATATTAGAGTATCAAATACTTGCAACCTGTTTTGATATTCTTGGCTTTTTTCGTGTATCAATATCACATAACCGTAAAGTTAGTAATAAAGTTGTATACTATAGCTGTGCAGTTGCCTTAATTCCTCATTTAGTAGTTTGGTCGTACTTGTCATGTTAAGATATTTATTCATGCTTATCCATTTCTGGCCCTTTCGTGGAACTTTCTGCAGATGAGTGCATACTTTGCGCCTGCTTTCTTCAGTCATCTCTTAGGAAAATGCCTCAGGCGGAAGAATCCATTTTTTGAGGTGTCAAAGCTGGGTTTGGTGGTTATAGGAACATTTGCAGTTGTTTGGTGGCCATACCTTTACTCATCAGATGCTCTTTTGCAGGTAAGTAATTATTTTTGTTATATTATTTAAGGGAAGAACAGAGAACAAGCCTACTGCTTTATCTCTCACATGCCATTAATGTAAATAGTCCTTTGTTCTGTTAATGCTTAGCTAGAGCATGTTACTAGTTGCATTTTACCTTATCTAAAATACCAAATAATAGGGTTGACATTTTTAATCATTAGAATCTTTACTTTGCTTTTAAAGATTATCCAGTGACAAGTGGACAGGGTACTTCGGTTAACGAAGTGAATATTCATTCTGGATATCTGTAGGAAGCAATGAGTTACATTAAATGAAATGTACTAAGCTTTAGTTGGTCATGTTCCTAAGGTAGACTAGACAAGGTAGAATAGTAGTCCTGACATAAACTCAAGCATTGCAACGGCGGAAGTTCTATGATTGCGATAGGGCTTAATCAATGCAGTCGACAGCATGCTGTTTTGAGTATGTGTGAGTGTCTAATGCGGCACGTCTAGCCACCCCAAACGCTCCCTTGGATGACAGTAGACATTATCCATAAGAAATGTAGACCTAGCTTGTGAGCTGAAGGTACTCAGTATCATATCAATAATAGTACTCTTAAGCCCCTTGCCTGCAAGGGGTGGAAGCTTTTGAATAGTAGCTATATGTAGTTTTCTAAGGGAAGATTAGGATATTTAGTACCTCTGTTATAATACTCTCATTCATGTTCATCTGATTTTACATAAAATTGGCTTAATTGTGACCGTTCCTTCTATTTTGGTGGTTTCTGTAGGTTCTCTCTCGTCTTGCTCCATTTGAGAGGGGGATATATGAGGATTATGTAGCTAACTTTTGGTGCGCCACATCAGTTCTTATCAAGTGGAAAAGGTTGTTCTTGACTCCTAAGCTCAAGCTTTTTAGCTTCATTATAACTGTGTCAACTTGCCTGCCTTCTATGATCCATCAAATATCTTCCCCAAGCAGTCAAGGTTTCCTCTATGGGTTACTGAACAGTTCGCTGTCCTTTTACTTGTTTTCGTTTCAAGGTGAGTTGCAGCCTGTTCTTTTCACTTATTTTCTTACCATTTCAATGTAATGTGCGTCTTCTGACCAAAAAAAAATGTAACGTGCATCTAATTCTTTGCCCCTGATTCTTGTGTTGTATATGCAGTGCATGAGAAGTCCATTCTACTGCCGCTTCTGCCGGCCAGTTTACTTGCTCTGGATGATCCTTCTCTTTACAAGTGGTTTACCCACTATGGATTGCTCTCTATGTTTCCTCTTCTATGTCGTGATGGACTTCTACTTCCTTATATGACCCTCAATGCTCTCTACTTTCTTCTCTACCATGTGCCTAGGGACAAGCGAGATTCAGAGGTCACAGGTTCTTCTGCAGCTTACCCAATTTTGAGCGCCTTTTCTGTTTGTTGCTATTTTGGTCTTCATTTGGTTTACTTAATAATGCATCCCCCTGAGAAGTACCCTTTCCTCTTTGAAGCTTTGATTATGATATTTTGCTTTTTCCACTTTGCTCTGGTTGCAATTTACACCAATAAAAAGCAATGGTCGTTGTCCAAGCATTTGATGTTGTCGAATAAGGAAAAGAAGCTTATTTGATATTGTTGTCATGGAACTTAGGTTCATGATTCTTCTTTATTTTTTCACTTTTCAGAAAGGTGATAAGACTTGGCATGTTTACGTTGGCCTTTTGGCTGCCAATAACTAAAAGGAACGTCCAATGTGATTTTAAGTTCGTTCTTTTCACACGAATTGTTATCTGTATGATCAGAAATTTTCTGCAATACGAGCAAGCTCGCTGTGTTTCTTTTTCATAATTAGTCTGGCTTTAGTCATTGTCGTGGCACATAGTGTCCCTGAGATTTGAAACCTGTCAATAATTCCTGTATTGCTGATTTTGCTTAGGAGGCCTGGTCGTTTGGTTTCCATTTCCTATTTATGTATTTTAAGCTTGTTCTTCTTGTCTTGTGGACGTAATTTACATTTTACAAAGACTTGGTGGATTAGAGCTTCTCTATGCCTTGCTTTGAATAGGATCAAAACAAAAGTGACTTCATTTAGTATTAGTCAAGGAACTACCTAGCTTGTTGAAATTTAAATTTACAAAGGTAAATGGGAAAATGAATGATAACATATGTTCTTCATGCAATGTGCATGTAATACTTCCATTTCTTAGTTCTTCTTTTACATTTAGGCTCCGTTTGTTTCGCGGAAAATGAATAATTTGGAAAACATTTTCCTAAAAAAACTTATTTGTATCGTTTGAAGTAATTAGTTAATGCAAAATGTTTTTATTTCCAACAACAAATTATGTCTAAACATTTTCGTGGATGATGAAAATATTTTTCATTCATTCATTTTAGTAAGAGATATAAGCGATCATTTTTAGGAAAATGTTTTTCACATTATTCATTTTTTGTGAAACAAACGGAGCTTTAGTTTTGAAAATCAAAAGAAAATTTGGGTAGGTTTGATTTGATTTTTCTCTGTCATTTTGGTATTAGGCCAATAAGATCGATCGGTTCAATGTGCAGGCCCATTCCGGGGATTGGGAAAAAGTCCCTAAATCTCCAGTGGTTTCATTGTTGTTTTGTTTGGCCCTCTATTAATCAGAGCTACTGACACCTAGTAAAAATACAGAGACTAAATTGGTAACGGCGAAATAGATTCAAATTCAGACGACAATGAGAGAGATGGTAGAATTACCAGTAGGGAGGGTCAGGTAAATCACAACTGTTACTTGAGTGATATTGGCTATGTCTTGTGTGGGGGTGCAATAAATCAGAACAGTGCTCTGAAAGCACCTCTGTTTGGTCTGTTCCACACTTGCCAGCGGTGTATACTGCTTGCACAGCGAAATATTTGGTTGTTTATAGCCCTCGACCATGAAATGTTTGACATATGAGTATCTCGGAGAAGGAATGGGAAGATTTGAATGTTTATGAGATACAATCACTTCTTGAACTATGGGGGTTGAAAATGCAACCATTAGCCCTTCATAATAAGCTGTGAATCAGCTTTACTTGATGTCACAGCTTCTCGTATGGCTCGTGTGCTATTCTACATAGCTCTTTAATTTGGAACAGAATTGCCCTAGTCGAAGGCATCACAGTTCTATCCATTCGTGCATTTGAAGGGAAATGGTCCTTGACTTGTTTTCAAGCTTCTTGATCGTGTAGAAACGGGAATGATGTGAAAGGGTCGAGAAGAGTACATAGAAGTCAGCTGATGCAATTCGGTGCTCGATATCATCTTTTGATAGTGGAATTCCGCAAAATAGTCTGCATTTGCTTCGGTCTGAGGATGTATGGCAGTAAACTAAGTCCCGTGTATTTCATGATATGGGCATCGTCTTCGCCATTTAACTGTAGCCTCGATGAAGTGTAGTTCGCCAGGCTAGTTATTTCTTGTTTGCCTTCACTGTTGAGTAAATGGTTCACAAGTCCAACAGCAGATAGCTTCACGATTGAGGGTGAAGGCGTAGGGAATAATATTCGCAGTAAATAATAGCAGATAAAAAGTTTCCTAGGCAATTGTCATGCTAGGGCCGCATCAACTTTGTACAGTATCTCAGTAAATTAGGGTAAAGTATAAAAAAAGTTCATAAATTTATTGCATTGGTATCAATTCAGTCATAAATCTATTAATTGATTTAATTTAGTCTTAAACATTTTCGTATTAGTACCAATTTAGTCCATTGGTCAATTTAGATTGGAAATGGCTAACATGGATGATGGTTGTCTTATGTGACACGGCTGGCATTGATGTAGATAAATTTTGTAATATTTTTTATTGTTTATTAATTCTTTTCTTCTCTTTTCTTTTTTTTACACTTTGGGCTGGTGACCCTCACCTATTGGCTAGCGAGGGCATGGAGGCCCTTGCCAATGGCCGGCCTAGGTGTCGCCAGCCCATAGTTAGGGAAACAAAAGGAAAGAAAAGAAAAAAAAAACAAAGAAAGTAAGAAAAAATTTATCAAAATTTAGAAAATAGAAAATTGTAAATATTAGCGCCGGTCGTGCCATGTAAAACAGCTGGTGTCATTGTCAGTAATTTCTGGTCTAAATTGGTTGGATGGACTGAATCGGTACCAATATAAAAAAGTTTAGAACTAAATTGGTCCAATTGAATAGGATTATGATTTTTGTTTGTTGCTTTCCGGCAGTAAATTATAGCAGACAAAATATTTATCTTGCCGATTTTGATCAATCAACATCTTACGTCCAAAAAAAAAAATCAATCAGCATCTATACATGCACATTCAGCCAATCGGTGTGGATACCTTCGGCTCTCCTTGTTTGACAGTTCCCTCTGCAAACAGTGCCAATTTTAAAAATTCCCTAGTACCAGACTTGAGGACGAGTAACGCACACGCATTCTCATTCGATTTGATGCGAAAATCTGAAGCCTCATCATTAATATTAGATAACAATCTTCTCAGGTTTGAATCCCCCAGTCAATGAACTACAGCATCAAACATGTCCCTAAAATGACGTTCCATGTCCAAGCACAATCTACTTGTTTACTGCTCGTTTCAGTACCCGTGATAGCAGAACACCCAGCATCGTCAAACAGTTAGGTCCTGAGTTCAGACCAGTTTAATCGTATTATACGAAACTAACTCCGAGAAGCCGACGATTCTCTCATGCGCTCTTGTGAAAGAATGGCGACTGCACGTGAAGATCCTCATTATAATATAGAGCCACCACAAAATTTCATACTTGGGACATGGCATGAGATGTCTTTTTCGTTGAATTCATGCATCTTTGGCAGTAGCAAGAACAAATAACTAGAACTGATACTGCACGCAGAGCAATGTTAAAGTCCGTCGCCCAAGTTGCAAATTAACGGGCCATCTCCTTCTTAATTGCCTCAGAATCCACGCACACCGAATTGACTTCTTTAATTAATCATACAAATTATTAAAAAAGCAAGCAATTTGTTTCTTCTCCCTAATTTAATTAAATAAGCCCCCTTCTGAGTTGCCTTAAAGGGTTTAACAAATAAGCGACTGCAGAGGTGGGAGGAATGCACCTAAGTTTGCCTTTTGAAGAAAAATTTGACCTTACCCGCAAGACTTCCCCTTTGCAGGAAAAATGTGAGTGGGCGCTTGAGAGCATGAATGGCCAAATGTGCATATACAATGTGCCAATTGGAAAATACACAGATTTTTGCAAAATCTAAGTGCGAATCCCCAGCTAAAAGAGGTGGGGATTAAGCATATAGTTGTGCGCTCACATGATCATCAACCAATCCACCATTTGTTTATACCTGTCCAGATCGCTGATTGTCTGCCAGGAGTAGTGCGTGAGAGTTTGTCTCATTCTTGATCAAAATGCGTATTGTTTATAGGCGATGTCGTGCGTCTCTCTTCACAGAAAGTGTGATTTTGAGTGTGAAGATAGGAGATATGCTGCTCATTGGCACTCCCTAACAATGTAAGCTTTCAAAGTCACCATCAGTTGAAAATGATGGGTTCAAGAATCTAGTGAGGAGACCGCAAAAGAAAAAAGAAAAAAAAGAAAAAGCCTAATCAATAAGATTTGCACGAAAATGATCTGTTTTGAGGCTGAAATTACTTCCAACAAGTTGTTAAATCTTACGTAGGACAGGGCTCGAAACAAGCTTCCGAAAGATTTCTTATGGCCCTATTTGGCATATCAAATTGTTTGGACAATAAAAAATTCTAGGGGGTTTTTGGTTCGTGGCATGAATCCGCCTGTTCAATTTCTGCCCATCCACAAATGTTCAAAAGCGCTTGTAAAAATTGTCTCCGTGAAATAGTCCATTAAAACTAAAAACAGTATTAGAGGTAGGAGGTCCGGCATGTTATTGGATTTGCAAGTTTCAAACTTTCGCGACGTTAATTGCTAGGCGTCCTTTCATTTTACAATAGTGCTAAGGTAGAAAACATGTTCCCTAACGGTTTAAATTATAGGAATAGTTAAGTGCATACTCGTCTTCGGGTTTCACTACACTCCGCACGTACTGTTTGAAAGGTTGATTATACTTGAATTCAAAGTCGAGTGAACTCATTCACCTTCTTTGCCCGGGGAGTAGGCATTCGGTCCAGAACCATGCACATCTGTTGTATCATCTCTGCGCACTCGATTCAGTATTTCGTCGTTTTGCATGCACATTAATCTTGGTCTTTTCAACAGATGGTGCTCATTTCGAAGAAGAGAGAGAGGACTCTTGGGCAAGAAGATAGGCATACGTGCGCACGCGTAAACAAGAGTTTCATCTTCTCTGGGCCCAAACAATAATGTGCACCCCAATGATCAACTCCAGTGAAATTTTCTATAGGAAACTGAGAATCCATTGAACAGTCAACATACTCAACGCCATGACCATCCTCGGGGATCGAGAAGCAAAGTACGACCATATATTTTGCGTCCTTCTCAAATTTCTTCCCCGGTTTTCTTGGATTAATACACTCCGCAGCAACTTGGAACATAGAATAATGGCATGTGATACTTATTATAGGGTGATTATCTTGGCAAAGACAGAGAGTACGAGAGAATAACATAAGATTTTCTTGTGTTGTGATAAGTCGACATGTACCGAGGAAGATATGAGGAAGGTGACGTGCAAGAATGCCAAGACGCCTGAGTTGTGTATACGTCTTTCGGCACATGCAATTGGACGATTGATCAAAGTGCGCTTGAGAAATTCAGAGGCGACCGTTAGCAAGCAAAGATTCTGAAGCCCATAGCTTCAATTTCCATCTTCTAACTCGATGAGTTTTCAACCTCGTAAAAGCATGAATTGACAATTATGTATACATAATTAGGTTTATGTCGAATTGCAAATCCACCGCAACAAGATTAGTTGCCGTTTAATGATCGTTTGGTATGGTTGATTATAGTCGGGACTGTTTTCAGGATGTGTTTAATTGGCAAATCTTGTGGAGATCCACAAGAACACGAGAAAGATTTGATAGGAATATTTTTATCTTAATAAAATAGCGACAGAATCTTCACATATCAACCAAGTCGCATAAAGCAATAGTTTCATGGTATCTATTCAGATATAATGTGAATCTTTACTAGATACGATTTAACTAAAAGAGCAGAGTTATCTACAATATTAATTGTCAACTATCCATAAGCTAAATTTTTTTTCATATATATTATTTTTTAAGAAAAAAAATCATGGGATAAATTATTTTCTCGCTTTTCACCGCAAACGCGAAACAATTTCCTAGTTTCTTTTCATGTGCGATGTGATTGTTGCCGCAATTTTCGGCAAATTATCAATTTCTTTTTTCGGTACTCGTAGCTTTTATGCTTAAAAAAAATTTACACCCATCGAAGTTAATATCGTTTTATATTTGGTTGCCACGATGAATTTATGATTCACGAGTGATTCTCTTGCCCATTTCCAAATTCAGTCTGAAAAAACTAGATAAACATGTAAGCTAGAAAAAAAGAAGTGTCAAAAAGAGTGACTAGTGGCAAAATTGCAGTAGCCCCATAATTAATAACATTGTAGATCACGACTTAGCACAAAATTAAAATTCATTATGTATAGCTAGATAAAATCAAATAACATGCTTTACGAATGCCTTTAATGAGACTAAATTATAAGGTAACACATTTTTAAGCGTCATATCTTCAGTATGATTAATGGAATAGTCTCACATATCAACTCATTTAACCATCAATCAATTAGCAAAGAGTTGCTTCTTTCTTAGACCTTCTTCAGTAATGGCGGTGCCAGCCAGACTCTCTGTCTCTCTGTGTCATTCATCAAAGTACAAAAAAAATATCCAAGTCGTATATTATATAGGGGATAATGACACAAACAGTTTCTGAACTTTGGCTCAATATACAATTTGATCTCTGAATTTTTAATTTGTTCAATGTAGTACCTAAACTTTAACCTAATGTTCAATGTGATCCTTAAACTTTTAATTTGTTTAATGTGGACCCTGAACTTTTGGTACATGTTTAATATAATCCATGAACTATACGAAAATGTTCAACGTAGTCTCTGAACTTGAATTAATGGAAAGACTACATCGACCATTTTTATATAGTTCAAAGACTAAATTGAATATGTACCAAAAGATTAGGGATGACATTGAACAAATTAAAAGTTTAGAGATTATATTGAATATTGAGTTAAAGTTCAGGGACTACAATGAACAAATTAAAAGTTTAGGGATCAAATTGCACATTGAGTTAAAGTTTAGGGATTGTTTGTGTCATTTTCCCATTATTAAGTTCTGTGATATCAGATTCGATCAAATCTATAAGTAGTTCAATTGTTTGAGCTACATGAAATTTGACAGCTTTCTTTCTTCCTCCTCCTCCTCTTCTTCTTCTTCTTCTTGTCTTTCTTTTTATTATTATTTTTTTTATTTTGTGAGATCAATTCAAGGCAATGAAGTGAGTATATCAGGCAGTGACGGACATTGTGTCTACTTTGAGATACTCACAATGAAGGTCACCCCAAAAGATATGTGTATTTCAACCGACCGACTCGGCATTTGTCTCTCCGTAATTGATTGCCAAATTTCGATGAGACTTTTTTTTTTTTTGATAATCGAGGTGTACGCGCGGCCGGCGAGCGATGACTCAACTGCAAACCAGCGGTGGTGCACGACTATTCCTCGAGGGGGGCTAGCGCAGCATCCCACCGCCACGACCCCTCACTTAAATCACCGATGGACGAGTTTGAACCCAGGACCTCTTGTGAAAAGATCTGGGCGCAAACCAGCGCGGCCACATATGGGTGGGTAATTTCGATGAGACTTTGATTCACGCAGCAAAGTACAAAAAGATACAAGTCTTAGATTATTAAGTAATGTAATATCATATTTGCTCAAATCTATAAGTACTTCAACTGTATGAGCTAATAAGGAAACAATTCACAAATGAACAAGAAATCTGATGGTTTTCCTTCTTCTTCTTCTTCTTCTCTTTTTGGTATTTTGTGATATCAATTCAAGGCAATGAAGTGAGCATATCAGGCAACGATGGACATTGTGACTACTTTGATATACTCATAAGGGAAAACAACACAAACGATCCCTGAACATTGGCCTAATATGCAATGTGGTTCCTAAACTTTTAATTTATTCAATATAGTACATGAACTTTAATCTAATGTGCAATATGGTCCCTGAACTTTTAATTCATTCAATATCATCTCTAAATTTTTGGTACGTGTTCAATTTAATTCCTGAATTATATGAAAATGCTCAATGTAGTCCTTCCATTAATTCAAGTTCAAGGACTACATTGAACAAATTAAAAACTCAGAGATCATATTGCACATTTAACTAAAGTCCAGGTACTGTTTGTATCATTTTCCCATTATTAAGTAATGTGATATTAAATTCGGTCAAATCTATAAGCACTTCAATTGTTTGAGCTACATGAAATTTGACAGCTTTCTTTCTTCTTCCTCCTCCTCTTCTTCTTCATGTCTTTTTTATTTTTTTGTATTTTGTGAGATCAATTCAAGGCAATGAAGTGAGCATATCAAGCATTGATGGACATTGTATCTACTTTGAGATACTCACAATGAAGGTCGCCCGAGAAGAGATGTGTATTTCGATTGACCAACTTGGCATTTGCCTCTCCTTAAATGATTGCCAAATTTCGATGAGAATTGGATTCATGCAGCAAAGTACAAGAAGATAAAAGTCTTAGATTTTTAAGTAATGTAATATCATATTTGGTCAAATATATAAGTACTTCAATTGTTTGAGCTTATAAGGAAATAATGCACAAATGAACATATCATATTTCTTTTTTTGGTATTTTGTGATATCAACTTAAGGCAATAAAGTAAGCATATCAGACAACGATGGACATTGTGACTACTTTGACATACTCATAATGAAGGCCGCCCAAGAAGAGATGTGCATTTCAATTGACCAACTTGGCGTTTACTTCTCCTTTTATGGCCATTTAATTAATAATGGGACAAATGTATTGGAAGTCCTAAAACTCGTCACAAAAGTGCAATTAAATCCTAAAACTTTCAAAAGGTACAATCAAGTCCTAAACTAGTCACGAAAATACAATTGAGTCCTATAATTTTTTAAAGAACAATCAATTCCTAAAATTTATCAAATTGGTCCAATCAAGTCCTTCAATTGATTGCGCTTTTTGAAAGTTTTAGGACTCGATTGCATTTTCTTGATAAGTTTTAGGACTTGATTACATTTTTTGAAAGTTTTAGGACTCGATTGCATTTTAACGACAAGTTGTAGGATTTCATTGCACTTTTTAAAAGTTTTAGAAATTGATTGCACTTTTTGAAAAAGATATACATTTCCATTAACCAACCTGTCATTTGCTTTTCCTTTTCATGGTCATTTAAATAATAATTGATTGCCAAATTTCGATGAGACTTTTATTCATGCATCAAAGTACAAAAAGATATCCAGGTCTTAAATTGTTAAGTAATGTAATATCAGATTCGGTCAAATCTATAATTACTTCAAATGTGTGAGCTCATAAGGAAGCAATGCACAAATGAACAAGATATCTGAGTCAGATTTCTTTCTTCTTCTTCTTCTTCTTGTTTTCTTTTTTTGTTATTTTGTGAGATCAATTTAAGGCAATGAAGTAAGCATATCAGGCAGGCAATGATTGATACTGTGTCTATTATAGGATGTTTATAATGAAAGAACCCAGAACAGATGTGCATTTCTTCTCTGGAAATGAATGACCAACATTGGCATTTGCTTCTCGTTTTATGGTCATTTAATTAATGGTAGATTGTCAAGTTTCTATGAGATTTTGATTTCCCAATTGAAGTATTAGTCAACTTATCCAAAAGCTGCATGAATCACATCCTAACACACTTGTGGACACATCCTCTTGTCTTAGCCATTGAATTTAATTTTTTTTCCATTTTAGGTATCCAGCTGATATTTCAAAATATTGCCCATGACAACTTGCCATCTTTTGGGCACTCGCATTGTCACATTAAATACTTGCTGTTATCAACAAATGTCCTCGTGATTCTTTGGGCATTGCCATATGTAGGAGTGGGTGTTCGGCATTTTCAAGGCTCGAAAATCACATGAAATAATTTCACGCTATTTCGCGAAAAATAATAATTCGAAAGTTACCTTTGTGCGTTTCAAAACTTTGGGATGGAAAATTCTCTTCGCATTATTTACCTAATACAATTTTAATTAACATAACCTCAAATGATTAAGACGAAATTTAATCTGGAGTGCAATGTTCACTTTTGACTTGGACTGGACAGGAGAAAATGCATTCTAATTTGGTGCCCAAAAAATTGATCCCACATACCATACTACCATCACATAAAATAAAACAAAACAAAATAAAATAAAATAAAAACTCCAATAAAGCCGAATGTCTTTTTTCCCGCTTCATTAACTCGTGCGTTCATTCATTATAAATACCCTCCTGCAAAGAGCTCTCCCTCCATCGCAATCTCTCTCTCTCTCTCTCTCTCTCTCTCTGACACTAACACGAGTGTTGCCTGATCACCACCACCACCACCACCACCATGGCCATGGTGGTCCTAACAGCGATCTTGGTTGTCCTCTTGAGTCTGCTAATTAAGGGTGCTTACGAGATCATCACGTGTTACTGGTGGACGCCGAGGCGCATCAAGAAAATAATGGAGAGGCAAGGCGTGCGTGGCCCGAGACCTCGCCCCCTGATCGGCAACATCCAGGACACGGCCTCTCTCGTCGCCAAGTCCACCTCCGACGTCATGGACTCCATCCGCCACGACGTCGTTCCCCGCCTCTTGCCCCATTACGTCCTCTGGTCCCAGCAATACGGTATTATAATCTATCCAACATTCCTAACACGCGCACTGGCACATGCTCCTTCATAACGATTTTCCCAGCGTGGAGCCAGAGGGGTGGACCAGAGTCCCCTTATGAACATGAATACATGTTAATCGGTACTGAGGATGCCATTTTTCGGCTTAGGAAAACGGTTCATATACTGGAACGGGTCCGAGCCACGGATGTGCCTGACCGAGACCGAGCTGATCAAGGAACTCCTGTCCAAATACAGCACTCTATCCGGCAAGTCGTGGCTACAACAGCAAGGGTCGAAGCATTTCATCGGGAAGGGACTCCTGATGGCAAACGGTGACGATTGGTACCACCAGCGCCACATCGTCGCCCCTGCCTTCACGGGAGACAAACTCAAGGTAATCATCAATATGCTGTGAAGCCGATCCGATCCGCAAGCACATGCTTGGGGCTAGTTCTTAAATTTTGGCAATGTGAAGAACTTTCATTTGGCTTTGATCCAATTGGGGACTAATAAATTAATCGAGATT
This sequence comes from Syzygium syzygioides, assembly GCA_031216285.1. Lineage (NCBI taxonomy): Eukaryota > Viridiplantae > Streptophyta > Magnoliopsida > Myrtales > Myrtaceae > Syzygium > Syzygium syzygioides. Next base: position 46,374,354 of record CM062247.1, on the reverse strand, counting down.
TGGGTGTTTTTATTAGAGCTATGCGGGGTACATGGTGGATTGCACTAGCCAGATGCTCCAATCGCTGAGGAAGGCAGTGGACTCGGGCCAGACGGAGTTTGAGATCAGCGAGCACATGGCCAGGCTCACGGCCGACATCATCTCCAGGACTGAGTTTGACAGTAGCTACGAGAAGGGCAAGCAAATCTTCCACCTCCTCACCAACCTCCAAAGCCTCTGTGCCCAAGCGAGCCGCCACCTGTGCCTTCCCGGCAGCCGGTACGTCTCATTCGGCCGTGGTCGCACAAATCTCTAGAACTCACATTACGTTTTCTCGAACTTCTCCCGTAATAATGAAACATCGAAAACCGGGTTGCGACCATCCCTAACGCATCGAAAAGGGAAGTAATCGAGAGTTAACTAATGGCAACTATTGTTTATTTATCAGATTCTTTCCAAGTAAGTACAATAGGGAGATAAAGTCACTCAAGATGGAGGTGGAGAGGCTGCTGATGGAGATAATCCAGAGCCGGAGGGACTGCGTCGAGGTCGGGCGGAGCTCCTCATACGGGAACGACCTGCTCGGGATGCTGCTCAACGAGATGCAGAAGAAGAAATCAGGGAGCGGATTCAGCTTGAATCTCCAGTTGATCATGGACGAGTGCAAGACCTTCTTCTTCGCCGGGCACGAAACCACCGCGCTGCTGCTGACGTGGACGGTCATGCTCCTCGCCAGCAACCCATCCTGGCAAGAGAGAGTGAGGGAGGAGGTCGCTCAGGTCTGCAATGGTGCCGATCCCTCAGTCGAACACCTCTCCAAGCTCACCCTGGTAAGCTTGAAATTCTGTCCCTCCTCTTATCAATTCTCCTTTTCTAATCACAAACAATTCGCAAGGTCGCATGGGCGACTCATTTCGTATTATGTTATCACGTCAGCGTTGGTAAATAATTAATAACTTAAGAAAAAATGACAGATAAAAAAGATCGAATTCGAATTTCTCTTTTATAAATTGAGTCATGCTATTGTGTCGCGTAAATATTAACATCCTCTCTAGTTACAAAGTGTGGCACTAATTATAGGCTACAATTTTTGGTGATTTTTTTCCTTTTATTTTATTTATTTATTTTGGGCTCATGGGTTTTGCTCTTGACATTGACGAGAGAAGGAAAAAATAAAGTTTGCCGCCAATTCAAGCGACTTTTCTTGGTGATGGACATAAAAAGTTGTACGTAGCGTCTACAAATGGTGCATGCTACGGCAAGTGGCGTAAAGCTCGAAGGGAAATAGGACTCACCTTCGGGAAACGTGGCAGCAGAGCCGCACGATTTCCCGACCAATGTGTGGTTTATAGTACACGGCCATTTAAAGTCCCCTGCCATGTTCTTGTCATTCTAGCCCATTTTATGAATTTGACAAGATGACGTCATAATTGATATAATTAATTTCCTCTTCTCTATTGCCACATCATTTCCTAGGTACACTAATTAACTAGCGTTTCCTTCTTCTTCTTTCGCTATTTTGCCACAGTTAAATATGGTGATTAATGAATCACTAAGGCTCTATCCGCCAGCCTCGGTGCTTCCCCGGATGGCGTTTGAGGATTTCAAGTTGGGCGACCTCCACATCCCGAAGGGGCTCTCGATCTGGATTCCGGTCCTTGCCATCCACCACAGCGAGGAGCTGTGGGGCAAGGACGCGAACGAGTTCAACCCGGAGCGGTTCGCGTCGAAGGCTTTCGCCCCGGGCCGGTTCGTGCCCTTCGCGATGGGCCCGCGGAACTGCGTCGGCCAGACCTTCGCCCTCATGGAGGCCAAGATCATCCTGGCCATGTTGATATCCCGGTTCAGCTTCACGATCTCCGAGAGCTACCGCCACGCCCCCGTCGTCGTGCTCACCATAAAACCCAAGTACGGGGTTCAAATATGCTTGACGCCCTTAAACCCGTAGAAACATACAAGTTCTGAGGTTTCAAGATGAAAAGTTTTGGTGGCACAATTTACTACACCTTCTTACTTGTGCAATAAGGAGATGAAAGATGAGAATGATGGTTGTAAAGATGAAGAAACCAGAAAGCAAGAATTCTTCGTTTTTTACAAGATCAATGAACTGATATACACCCACCCATCGGTGGCCGTGTTGATTTACGCTCAGTTCCTTTCACGAAAAGTCCTGGGTTCAAACTCGCCCATCGGTGATTTAAGTGAGGGGTCGTAGCGGTGGGATGCTGCGCTAGCCCCCTCGAGGACTAGTCGTGCATCACCGTCGGTTTATAGCTGAGTCATCGCTTGCCGGTCGCGCGGACACCTCGATTATCAAAAAAAAAAAAAATGAACTGATGTACAATTTTTGCTCGTGCGCCCATCATTAAGGCAAATAATAAACAAACTAGAGCAAAGCATAGATGCCGTGTGGGCTGTTTAGATCAAGCCTTTAATGCCCGCGCAAAGGATTGATCAAAGGCATTAAGAACAAAGTAGTGATGGGGCAAAGTGCTGCAGCTTTCGAATTGAAAATATGGCCATCTTGTGTTTGACAAAAAGGCAAGAGGTCAGAATTTTTCTATTGGAGTCATCCCCATCACCTGCTTACACCAATGTTACGATACTGCTCCTCCCACTACTCCTTTTCCCCATCACTTTTAGAACTGTCGGTCTCATTTTTCACTTTATCCACTCTCCATCAGTCACCACCGAGGCAGTGGTCACAGTGAAATTGGGAAATAGTGGTGGGATTGTTTGAGGTAAAGGGATAATGTTCTTAAAATCGGATTTTGGAGATGGCCAAACTAATGACGGACGACGGGGCGGCGGAGCGGTCAGCCACAGGGCCCCTGCCGCTTATCTTTTGCAAATGTGCACTATGGGTTATGAGATTTGAATAAGTCTCATCCACCTCGAGTTAGATATTGCGGATGTAAATCATGGATTTTGTGTTTGATTTCTCATCCACCTCGACTTATTTTTTGGTCTTTTTTCTTTAAACGTTACGAGTTCCGATGACTCTTTTATCTATTGATCCACGTATTTCAAGAAGAGAAATTAGAGGCTTGTTTGATTCAACTTCTTTTTCTTACTTTTGACTTACGAAAGCTTACAACTTGTGCATTTCGAATTTTTCTTTTTTCTAATTTGAAACGTCCGAAATTTTTACAATATAGAAATATTAGCGCATAGATTAACATAAAATATTTCATAACTTTCTTAAATTCAGATAATAATCAAACTCTGGTGGCAAGTCAAGATAATTATACTTAAACCTACCTTTAGATTTTCGATTAATGGCAAACAATCTGGCGCTCGTGAGTTTCCATATTGCACAAAACGCCGTTTTGGCCATTAGACCATCATGTGGTAGTGGGGAATTAGAAGTTAGAACCCATTAGGATAATATACATTTCGGGCATGAACTTATATTAGTCATTATCCTATGACCTACGACAATGATTAGACACGAACCTTTTCCTCCTCGCACGAGTGCATTTTAGTGCCTCGAAAAGTGGTCTCTCTCTCTCTCTCTCTAAAAAAAACAATATAAAAAACAAAAAAAGGTGGATGTAAGTCCTCTGCTAGATCGTTGAAAAGCTTAAAGAGAGTCAAAATGTGACAAGACGGCCAAACTCGACCAGTTCTGAGCATCATTACATTAACCATACAGGCGATAAATTATTAGTGCATAAGATAATATCGTCTGTTTATGCGCCACAATGAACTCCGATGACCCTCCACCCACCTTATCTTCCTCCACCTCTTTGCCTCCCCCCAACCCAATATTTTATTTCTTCTCCTTGAGTGATATTGCATTACGTACTAATCAAGTGCTCATCATTTTGCATTATTATAATATCCCATGCGCCCTAACGCCCTCAAAAATTGTGAAATGGTTCTTCTTCTTCTTTTTTCTTTAGAGTGCCAACTACAACTTTACGTTCTTCTAGCTAGGGATAATAACCCGTGCGGGTTTATATTAAAATAGGATTGTCTATTGTCGATATAGATTGACGTAGACTATGTGATTCGCAGTGGGCTTACACATGTGGAGACTTTAAGCTTCTTTGTTAGGCCACAATGGACACCTCAAAAATGTTCTTTTGGTTTGACCAAAAGATATCTCTCTCTCTCCTGGCTTAGTGGTGTCGAGTTTAATGTTGTAATTATGAGTTAATGGATCAAACATATGTGAGCAAAACGAGACATGTATCTTCAGTTCACGTGTTTCTTTAGTTTATGTATCTGTTAAGTTCATGAATATCTTTAATTCATGTATTTGTTAAATTCATGAATCACTTCATTACATGCATCTATTAAGTTCATGTATCTCTTGAATTCATGTATCTCTTAAGTCCATGCGTCCAATCAATTCATGACCATTCAAACTCTATAAATGGAATTGAATTACTATTGATAGTTGAGAGTCATTCTGAATAGGAATTATTCTTTAGAAAGCCATCCTCGAAGTGTGCAAATTTTAAGAAATGTCTGACAGAGTCATATTTGCATAGTATATTAATATAAACAGGGCAAACAGGTTCGAGGTATTATATCTTCGGAGGTATAATTCGAGAGTCTGTCTAGCTTTGTTGGCAGGAACTAATTGCCTTAAGAAGATTCGATTAGCCGTACCCTACCTCCACTTTGATTCTGTTTCAATCCATTCAGTTTTTTTCACATGTTGCAGGGCATAGTCAAATGATTACAGTGGCCAACTAAGGCTACTTTAAGCAAGAATTCATGGAAGCTTCACTTGCGTCTCTACCTTATTGCATTGGGCGAAGGAGTTCTTGTGCTCAAAGCATTTTTTTCATTTGTGAGAATGCATCTCTTCAAGAAGATGGCCCTGAATCTTCCTGAGCTAATGCCCAGTACAAAGTTAGGCAATAACTCGTTCACTTTGTCCACTAGTTGCGTTTGTCAGAATTAATTTATTATCTCTTTCACGGCTTTATTATTTATGTTTATTTTTTCTACTTATAACAAACAATATAGCGTTATGTATATTTCCTCCAATACGTACGTCATTTCCAACAATCTTAAGGCAATTACTCTAACTGTTTGTTGAGTTTATCAAAAAATCGAGATGCCTGATAATAATGAAGTACCCGCCGATGTTCCGAATGTTGCTAGAAACGTTCCTGTGGTCGTTTCGACCACTGTTGGTAGAGAGGTTCATACCTCGAGGTCTAGTGTTGTGGCAGCTAATGCTGCAGGCCTTTAGGTCAAGACCATCTATGGTGGTATAGGTACTAGTCATATGGCTGATATACTCAGGACTGTTTTTTAGAATAGTGCCAGCCAAATGGGTACTAGTTGCATGGTTGATATACCCGGGATTGTTTTTCATATAAAAGTACAGTCCAAATGGTATCTTGTTCCATTTTTGGAGAGATGGTTCAACAAAACTCTAAAGGAGATTCAGTTGTCGAGTTCACTCACGCGAGCTTGTAACCTTTGTGGGCAACAAGGTGACGGGACATGGGCACGGATCCAATGGCCTAAGCCTGCCATGGCTCTTTGCTGGCATGCCCATTCCAAGCCGGGAGTTGTTCATCTGGTTCAGGAGAAGGCTCAGACTTCATGTGCACTAGAGCAGAGGGTTCAAGGGCGAAAACTTCCTTCTATCGGTAGTGGAAGGACAACAGGTCGGTGCTGCTTAGGCACGCCAAGGCTAATGGGTCGAGTAAATAACGAAGGTTACCATCCTATAAATTTTAAATGTGTGGAAGTGCCCAGTCAAGGTGGCGATTTTTCCTCCTAATCAAACTTGGTTGGAACTTAAAACGGTGGATTGCATACTCATCGAATAATCATTTTCTTCCACACCTAGCTATTTTGGAAGGCTATAGTTATGCCAATTGGATTTCGAATTATGATGAATCAAAATTGACTAGTAGATATGTGTTCACGCTAGGAGGTGCCGTAGTATTGTGGAAATCCTAAAAGCAAACTTTAATAACGTTCACCACAATGGATTCTAAGTTTGTTGCTTTGGATAATGCTGCTGAAGAAGCAGAGTAGCTTTGACGGTTTTTTGAGGATGTTCCATTGTGGCTAAAACCTGTGCCTCCAATATGCATTCATTGTGACAATCAAGCAACGATTGCAAGAGCACAAAATGCAATGTATAATGGTAAGTCTAGACACATTCGTCGTTGACATAATACCGTTAGGTAGTTGCTCTTGAATTGAATAATTTCTTTGGAGTTTGCAAAGTCAAAAGAAAACATTATGGATTTGCTGACAAAAGGTTTGTCGAGAGAGCACATAAATTGCGTATCGAGGAGAATGGGGTTTAAAGCCTTAACTCAATAAAGAGGTTCTAATGTGGAAACCTAAACTAGCGATTGGAGATTATATGGACTAAGTTCAATAGGATAACGTAAATTTTGGAAACTTTAGTGTGCACATTGTCTTACACTTCTATGATGTAACAGTACTTCCAACAACATCTTAAAGGTACGCTATGCATATAATGATTCCTATAGTTATGAATACAACATCCTAGTAAGGTATGGTAGGATACCCTTAATAGGAATACGCCTAAATGCGTGGAGTCGGCCAACTCTATGAAAGCACACACGAATCGCGAGAGGTTCAAGGCCGAAAGAATGAACACAATTGAGAACTAATCTTGAATTAGATATACTCAGTATGAGATCTATTGTCTGGGCTTACACAAACAATTGGCGATTTAAGGCTTAGTCCATCGACTAGTTAAGTAAGTCCAATAAACTTTCACTAAAGAAAGGTCAAAGCAAAAGCTACCTATCTTGATGCGATGTATTTTCACAAGCAATCTTAGAATCTCTTCAAGTAAAAAATGTTTTGTTGATCCATTAATGTGGGGGATTGATATAATTATGGGTTAATAGATCAACGTTTTTGAGCAAAACGAGACATGAATAACTTAAGTTCATAAATCTCTTCAATTCATATATAATGTGGGGGATTGATATAATTATGGGTTAATAGATCAACGTTTTTTGAGCAAAACGAGACATGAATAACTTAGGTTCATAAATCTCTTCATTTCATATATTTGTTGAGTTCATGAATCTCTTCAGTTAATGAACATCTTCAATTCATATATCTCCTAAGTTCATGAATCTTTTTAGTACAAATTGTTAAGTTTATATATCTCTTGAATTTATGTATTTTTACAGTTTATGTGTCTATTTGGTTCTTGTCCATGCAAACACTATAAATGGACTAAAACTATTCTTGATAGTTGAGAGCCATTCTGAATGAGAATTCTTCTTTAGAAAGTTGTCATCCAAATGTGCTGCTTTCAATAAGTGTTCAACAGAGTTATGTTTCCATAATACTAATAAAAACAGGTTCGAAGTGCTGTATCTTGGGAGGCATAGTTCGTGAGTCTGCCTAGCACCATTAGTAGGAATTAATCGCTTTAAGGATATTCGATTAGTCATACCTTACCTCCTATTAAATTCTATTTCAATCCATTCGGTTATTTCCACATGATGCAAGGCATAGTTGAATGACTGTGGTGGCCGACCAAAGCTACTTCGGGCTAGAATCCACATAGGCTCCGCTCGAATCTCTATCTCATCGCACCAAGTGAAGAATTCTCATGCTTAAAACATTTCCTCATTTCCGAGATTGTATCTCTTCAAGGAGATGGCCTGGGGTCTTCGTAAGTTGATGCCCAGTACAAAATTAGGCAATAACCCATTCACACTGTCCACTGGTTGCGTTTGTTAGAATTAATTTGTTATCGTTTCCTTAGCTTTATTATTTAGGTTTATTTTTTTATGATTACAACAAACAGTATAGTGTTGCGTATATTTCCTCCAATATGCACATCATTTTGCATAGCACAATTCAGTCATGTTTCTCGTAAATACAAGTTCGCTCGACATGTGCCAATTTCTCAATGCAGGGTCGATATAAAGTTTGGTACTGCCAAAGACCAGCCGGGGAATTTCTTGACTTGTATGTAGGCTAGAAAATAATCATAATCAGTAAAACATGTGGACGTAGATGAGGTCCATGACCACGGACAGTTGGTCACTCACTAAGTCAATAGGATTATGTAACTACATTTTTTAGGAACTACAAAACTAACAATAAAAGCAAAAGAATTGAAAAAAAAAGCGGCATTTTTTAACCTAAAAAATAATAAGAAGGAATAAATATACTTAAAGTTCTAAAACTTGTCACGAAAGTAAGCCTTAAAACTTTCAAAAAGTGCAGTCAAATCTTAAATTTTATCACGAAAATGCATTCGAGTCCTAAAACTTTCAAAAAATACAATCAAGTTCTTAAACTTATCGTAAAAGTGCAATTGAGTTCTAAAACTTTCAAAAAACACAATCAATTGAAAGACTTGATTCGATCAATTTGACAAATTTTAGAACTTGATTACATTTTTTAAAAGTTTTAGGACTTACTTTCTCTTTCATAATAAGTTTTAGGACTTAATTGAACTTTTGAAAAGTTTTAGTACTCAATTATACTTTCCAATGCACTTATCTCTAATAAGAAAAACAAAAGAAAGAGGGGCGGGTCTTTTGGCACTCATACATTCTCAGGCGCGCATGTTCTTGTGGAGCCTAGTCTTCAGATGGCACATATTTTATACTTAGCTTTACTTGACTAGGATATTCCCTCAGATTACTACAACCATGATTACCCATCATTGCATTATTATTAATACTTCAATTATGCATCTTTGACGTTTATCAGAAACATTCGATTTGCTCGACCCCACCACCTTCCATAAACTCATATTAAAGTATATAGAAGCTCTATGCACGTACGAAAGGGTAAGAACACTTTTTTAGGCCGTGTAATTCAGTCCTCCCACGAGCTCAAATGTGTGTATCTTTTACTTTTCTCCCAAAGAATAAAGAAAAAATCACAAAAAAATCTCAAACTATACACACTACGACACATTTATCTTAATTTTTTTTTACATCAAAAATCCCAAACTATACCCATTGGGACACATTTACCTAAATTTTTTCTTGTGACATAAAAAACCCTAAATTTGTACCTATGTGACACATTTACCCCTGTCAAGGCTCCATTAGATACTTTTTCAGCTAAACAATGTCATTGTCATGTCGACTTTGCTTGCTTTTCGGTGTCCATATATGCAGATTTTTAACGATTCTCGTTGGCAAAATTTTGATGGAGGATAAATGTGTCATATAGGTACGAGTTTTGGGATTTTTGGTATCATAAAAAAAAGTTTAGGATAAATGTATAACAATAAGCATAGTTTAGGGTTTTTTTTACTTTCGCTCCAAAGAAAAGGGTGTCCACCATTGACAAACTATGAATCGTTTGTAGAAAAATGTAAGATTGTAGGATTTTCCCGGCACACATGATTAATGACCAAGCCACATCCCGTCATCCCTGCCTCACCGTGATGCGAGCGAGGAACTTGGGACCTACGATTCATGATCTTCACTAAATCGAGTCGAAACGCTCTTTGGATGGGATAAACAACATGCATAAAGCATTTAGAGCATGTAAGTAATTAATAACCAAGTAATTTAGACATTCAGTTGGGTACAGTTCCATCAACTCTACATGACCTAGCAAGTCCGATTGTCGTAACTTTGAGAAAAAAAAAATTAACATCCATCTCGAATCGGGATGTAAGTTCTGACCATATTGCGGATTGAAAATTATTAACGGGCTAATTTCATGTCGAGTAGAATGGACATGTGCTCTACTAATCAGATAGTGACCAAGTGCTTGATGCATCTTGTCCTCACTCTCTGTCTCTCTCATTTGCGAACAACCAATCATTAAGTCATTGGAATATTACGCTTGAAAGGACAATTGCGCTATAGTCAACGATTGATCACACCCCCGTGTCTCCAATTACGGTTTCAATTATCATATATATATATATATATATATATATATATATATAAGTTTTAATCATATCATATTCACGGAACTAAATATTAACTTTCATAATGTATGTTTATATCCATTTTTACATAAATTCATTACTCAAATAGGGTATCCAAGTGTTCCTTATCCTACCGTATCACATCTCTCTAGTCGAATAATCTTTGACAATCTCACTAGAAATGAAGACTTATCACTTGAAGAAGTGAATGACTTTTAATTGCTCTAGTGGGGAGGCATTTGACTCCACGACATGATTTATCAATTGGCCAGGCCTTTGACCCAATTCCTAATCCCGCACGATCGATATGGAAAAGCAGAAAGATCTTGATTTCCCCATCAAGATTGAATATGCTTAGCTACTAGCTAAGTTCACGTTTGACTAAGGAGGAGGAGAAGATCCTCCAAAATCTTCACGAACCAATCTTTCGTACCAACAAGATTTAGTGCTCAAACAATCTGCATTATCTTAATCTAGGCTTATTGTAGCCTAATCAGAGGAGGGTCACACCAGCATGACGTATTAGTTGGGTCAAAGCCCTTATTTTGCTCGTCTACTCAATATCGTACGAAAAATTCCCAAGAAAAAGGACCATGCGATTCAATTGGGAGAACGCTTCCCTTTCATGGTTCTTCAAATCCCAAAGGTCAAATTCCAAGTACAATACACGTTACTTAGCATGTACTTTATCAGGGAAAATTGTCAAATCAGTCATAAACCTATTGCATAGCGGCCAATTCAGTCCTAAATCTTTTAAATTTTAATTCTAAACCTTTTAAGTTCTTGCCAATTGAGTCATTCCGGCCAATTTTAGCCGGTTGGCGCTGACGTGGCCGCCGGCCGTCCGGTTAACGCTTACGTGGCAATTTTTAATTATTTTTTTCAATTTTTTAATCTTTTTGTTCTTTTTTTTTCTACTTTCTCCCCTCTGGATGGTCCGACGACCGGTGGCCGGCCAGAGGGGAGGGCCAGCGAGGCCTCTGGCGAAGCTCGCCCCACCGGCCACCGGCGAGGGCAAGCCTCGCTGGCCCCTGGCTGGGCGGGGCGAGGCGAGGCGAGGCGAGGTCAAGCCTCGCTAGATCTGGGCGAGGCTCGACCTCGCCGTCGCGACCCAGGCGACAGCAAGGCTTCGCCAGATCTGGGCAAGGCTCGACCTCGCCATCGAGACCCAGGTGACGGCGAGGCGAGGCTGACCTCGCCTTGCCTAGCCAGGGGCTGGCAAGGCTCGCCCCTCGCCGGTGGCCAACAGGGCAAGCTTCGCCAGAGGCCTCGCCGGCCCTCCCCTCTGGTCGGCTGCCGGTCGCCGAACGGGCCAAAGGAGAGAAAACATAAAAAAAAAAAGATTAAAAATTGAAAAAAAATAATTAAAAATTACCACATCAACGTTGAACGGATAGCTAGCGGCCACGTCAGCACTGGCCTGCCAAAATTGGCCGGAAGGACTCAATTGGTAAGAATTTAAAAGGTTTATGACTGAGTTGACAAATTTAAAAGATTTAGAACTGAATTGACCGCCGTACAATAGGTTTATGACTAATTTGACAATTTTCCTTACTTTATCATCTACCCTTATACTTATTTCAGAATTTCATAGTCAGTCGCATTTAGTGTCTGAAATTTAGAACTTCCTCTGGATTTTCTTGTAATTAAACAAACTACTTTCTAAAATCAATTAATAATTATATCCTGAAGTATTGAATTTTTCCATTCTTTTGAGAATACCCGATATTTTTTAAATAAAGATAAGATGTTGATTGAATCCATCACGGCACACATGATTAGATGTTATGATATGATGGGAAAATTTTAAAACTCTTTTACTTTCACGGAGATATAGTCGACAGAATAAAAAAAACCAAAAAAGAGGGCGACTTTATCGTAAAGTGTCCCATACCATATGAGATAGGCACGCGCAAGTTTATCATATCAATCATGAAGTTTCACTCGAAAAGATTATCGTTCATCTCGATTAGAAAAAAGCACTTGAAGAAGCGTCGGTCGAAGTCGATGCCCGCAATTATAGTAATCTCTCTTTCGTAGGTGAACGTCCATTGGGAGTAGGCGGCTGAGTGCATGCTGACTTCTCTCCCCCATTTCAGATAGATTCTATTTGACTTAGTGACGAGACTATTGTCCGTTGCTTTCAAAACCATGCCGGAAATCGACCCGTGTGGATAGGCATCTGTCATGCCGACTGAACAGTTCGAGAAAGAAATCCGATACATCGACTCGAATCCGATCCAAACAGACGATAACAAGACCATGTGCTGTGTGATTTTTAGTATAAGATGATGTTACCGGCGTTGAGTTTTGGCTATTGTATGCCCAAGCATGAAATAATATCCACGTATAAATCGATGCAGACAATGTTCTCGAGGATTACTATGTATGTAGGGTTTGTGTGATGCACGTCGACCAACCTTTCCACTGCCCCGTGCACTTTTATCGGCATCCTGTAGCAATCTCACCACTTGATGAAATTTGAGTTTCTTTTGGAGTGTCAAACATGTGATATGAACATGTCGTTTCTAATGAAACATGGATGGATGACCATCTGTGACATCCTTGTATGGCTGGCACTTGTTGCTCCATTATATATAGTTGACATTCTTAAAGGACCCAACAACAAATGTCGTATCGTGGAAAGCAAGCGATCAAGCAATAAAATGGACAAAAATGAGGAAATAAATCAGACTACACATTTTTACATGATTCGATCGGTGTAACCTATATTTACGAGGAGAGTAGCAAAAAATTATATTATAAATCAAGTGATACAACAGAGATTATAACCACACTTAAGTAACTCAAACACTTTCAATGTTTCTAGCTGCAGTTACACCCAATATCTAACGCAGTATATAGCCTTTTCAATTCCTCACAAAATAATCTCTCAATCTTACAAAAATAATTGAGAAAATTTTATAAAAAGTCCTCAATATATTGTACAGCAGCCAATTCAATCATAAATCTTTTAATTGTGCCAATTTAATTGTACATCTTTTAACAATTTGTTAATTTAATCTTAAACCTTTTGAATATTTGTTAATTTAGTCCTAAATATTTTAATGATGGGAAAATGACACAAATAGAATCTGAACTTTGACTCGACGTGTAATTTGATCACTGAACTTTTAATTTGTTCAATTTAGTCCTTGAACTTTAATCCAATGTTCAATGTAATCCATGAACTTTCAATTTATTCAATGTGGTCCCTTTTTTTGTACATGTTCAATATAGGTCATGAATTTTATAAAAATATTCAATGTAATCCTTTAATTAATTCAAGTTCAGGGACTATATTATACATTTTCATATAGTTCAGGGACTAAATTGAACATGTACCAAAAGTTCAAAAATCACATTAAACAAATTAAAAGTTCATGGACCACATTGAATATTAGGCTAAAGTTCAAGGATTACATTAAACAAATTAAAAGCTCAAGGACCAAATTGCACATTTAGCCAAAATTCAAAGATTATTTGTGTCATTATCCCTTTAATAATTTGTCAATTTTGATCAGAAATCACTGATATGGCGGTTTGCTCAACGCCGACCATCCTACATGGCATAACCGGCTAACGTGGACAATTTTTATAATTTGTTTAACTTTATGAATTTTTTTTATTTTTTTCCTTTTATTTTATTTTTTTTGCTTTTTCCCTTCGCTGGCCATCTCTAGGCCTCGACGCTGACCCCTGGCAAGGGTCACCCTCACCCTTGCCCACCCAAGCAAGGTTGGCCTCGCCCAAGACTAGCGACCTCCACCAACCATCAATGAGGCTCAACAATGAGCAGCAGAGGGAAAAGGGGAAAAAAAAAACGAAAATGAAAATGAAAAAATTTAAAAAAATTGCAAAAATCGTTAACTCTAGCACTGGCGATCCAGCCATGCCATGTAGGATGGCCAGCGCTAACTATACCGCCACGTTAGCAATTTCTAATTAGATTGGCTAGAAGAATGAAATTGGAAAATCGTTAAAAGGTTTAGGACTAAATTGGTAAATTATGAAAAGTTTTAGAATTAAATTGACACAATTGAAAAGTTTAGGACTAAATTGGCAAGTTGTCAAAATGTTTATAATTAAATGAGCAAGATTGAAATGTTTATGATTGAATCGGCCGCCGTACAATAGGTTTATGACTTTTTGGATAATTTTTCCCAAAAAAATTACATAAAATCTTAACACTAGATTTTCACGATTTCAAAAGCTTGAGATGTAATTACGAGCACAAACGTTTCTTGGATGCTCTTCATGAAAAAAAATCCACTTCTTATATAGAAGAGAGTTGGATCTAATATAGGAAACCTACTCAAACTTAGTAACTACTCAAATAGAAAACCAACTCCGACCAAGAAACCTATTCAAATTGGGGAAGTATCGATTTGCAAGCTCAAAGTCAAGACATATCGTTAACATGCCAAATGATTTGAAATTTGTGCAAGCTCTAAACATTTGTATTTTCTTTAGAAACACTCCATTTAATAGGGTGTAGATATTCATATTTGTCCATGATTGATGTGATGCCTATTATCGCGTAGGTGAACATGGTTTGAGTGACTACGGTTAAACGTAGAACCTAAATCGACCATCACAAAAATCAGTTTCACCATTTCTGGAACTTAGGACTTACTCTCGTAATGCCCAAAAAACCCTACAACCCCCCGTGTTGTTATATGGTATTCCTCGGGGCGTGAATCGTATCGAGTTGCGTATATTTTGTATGTTGGATGGACATGAAGACTATATATCCAAACAATGTATAGATAAAACCCTCACTACTATAAGGAATATATGGCTGCATTAAGCAACGCTTTGCCAAAGCCCTTTGTGGCTCTAAAGGCTTTTAACCCCAAGGCAAATGGTGCTCAATAAGTTTTTTGGAAAGTTTTGGAGAGATGCAATTGCATTTCCAAAGGTTTCTAAAAGCTTTTAGCCCAAGGTAGGTCTGGAAGAGTTTTAGGCTTTGAGCATTTCCAGAATACTAATACATTTTTCCTTCCAATTTTATTCTCACTAAACTTTCATAATTCTAGAAATCCCTCACCTCACGCGACGTCACCGGCGAAGGTCTCTAGCCGTTGGTGCTAAATCTGGCTTGTGGTAGTTTCTTTTTCAATTAACATTTAAACTAAAGTTGCTTCCCAATATATTTTTAAACTACACTTTACAAAACGTTGTTTACGTTTAATTCCCCTAAATTTCTCTGCATTTTTCCAAAATTTTTCCCCAAAAGTCTTACCAAAACGCAGCCTATGTATTCCTTGGCATGGTACCAGATGATATGTCCACGGAAGGTGGTGGACAATGGGAAACACCCAGCGATCTTATGGACACAAGGGCGACTACAGAAATGGGAACATCACCCAGGTACGCAACTAGGAAATTTCATAGTTGTCAACGAGATATCGAGACGATTTCGTTGTTGATGTTGTGATGTGACAAGATATGCGTGTGCGTGTGTCTCGCTCTTGAAATGAAAGTGGCTATGATGATCACAGTGCCCCAGAATTCCATTTATGGGCATTGAGAGAGAGAGAGAGTGAGAGAGAGAGTGTGTGTGTGTGTTTTGTCTTCCCCACGCGATCGAGGACATGGAATGCGAGATTGAGATGACGAGGGCGAAGCCCAAAAAGAAACTCTACACAGGAAAGACCACCATAAAAGCCCTAAAGCCAAGTTGCCAAGTGGGCGAAGCACTTCTCTGTGTGTGCAGGTTGAAGAGATAGCCATGTTACTCCTCTTTTTTTTTACTTCGTTTCGTTTTGGGCTAGGTTAGAAGTTTCTTATGCAATTCCAATTTTGTACACTTTGTACAAAATGGTGTGACTGGTATTGTCTCGTATTGTATCCCTCGCAACCAAAAGACAAAATCGATGAACTGCCAAACCAATTCACGGGCCTCTAGGACCTCGAGAGATTTGGAAGTCGCCATGTTTCAACATGCTAGGATATATCTATCGTTGACAAGTATTTGAAAAGACTTATTTTTCATATTTTTGCTTATCCGATATCACTCGGAAAGCTACATTCTGTTTACTTTTTAAAAAGGTTCATGCTACTTTAAAATATCGTGGACAGCACTAGTACACCTCGAATTCTCACAAACTCTCACAATGATATCGTGGAAGAAAATGGCGGGAAGCACTTCTTATCTCGTTCATAATTTCATTCCATCATTATTCACATGTATAAAAATTTGAACGATTCCGGGATTTAAAATTCATGAATCCACCAAAAATCAGAACAGACCCCGCATGATTTTGGCACAGTGATTGATTAACTTAGTCTAGAGAAAATAATTTGCCACACGAAGGCTTATCCACACCGGGGCACTTCGAAGTGGTGAATTTTGCTATCGAAGTCAACATATGACTTGACGTAACCTGTGTATTGGTATTGTACTTTCTGTGTACCAATTGGTGAATCACCGCAGACCAAAGGCCAAGGTCAACGGCTCAAAAACAAAAAATGAAAGTATGGCTAAAAAGTGCTATATTTCCCCCTCACGTAAGGCTAACGTCATCGCAGACCACGCACAGGAAAGCTAAGCAGATTGGACGCGACATGTCGGCACCGGTTTGGACACAATTTCGGCCATCGACGGATCGACCACTGCAACACTGTTCGTGTGATTTCACTCACGCGATGTGCGGATCATGCTGGAAAAAAAATCATACGACTTTCGTGTGGAGGATTTCATTTCGTGGAGGTCGTATTCCGAGTATCAGCCGGCACTGGATTAGGAGGGTGATTGATGCGAATTTCGAGCAATGGCCGTAAATCAATTTCGAGTTGACTTGTCGACGAATTCTCCCTCGTGGAGAGTCTTTGCTCGTCTCGTCGACTGTAGGAGAAGAATTTTGTCCCGAATCTTAAGTTCAATTCGCTTTTCGCTTAATTTCTTAAATGAGTCATTTCCTGGAAAAGGGTGAAAGGTCCGAACACCATGATTCTCTTGTAGTTAAAACTTAGTCCTGAAAACATGGAGAATATGAGTGATCCTATCAAGTATTACGAGTTAGGGGTCAATCTTTTATTTCGATCCAGAGTCCAATTTTAGTTGCAAGACCCCAGAACAAAGCTCAAGTATATGGGTAATTTAGTATAAGTACGGAAAGGGTTCAATACATTCAAAAATCAAAGAGGGTTCTCATCAAGGCATATAAAGTTTGTTCTCCCATGTCATAAAAGAAGACCCTTCAAGGCTGAAGCGACCACGTTTACTTATACACGTAATTATGATGACAAGAACAAATCAAAACACAATAGTAATTGCTCATTCCAACCATTTTTTGGCACAAATTGAAAAAATCTCCGTAAAACCTATAATGTTATGTAACTCACTGACTTGCCATTTAATTCACTAACCTTCGTTTCCTAAACAATGAGAAATTTACATAATCCAACAACACAAGAACCCAACTATTCGGAAACCGCCTGCCAAGTTTAGCACCAGAAACAGGTGAACAATCTGCCATAGCCTGACATAAGATTATCCTCTCTATCTAAGCTTAATCCCATTCAATGAACAGTGACCTCTATTTATAACTGTCAGATTGCCGAAATGATGCCGAACATTGTGAGAACTAAGTGAATTAATATACAAAAATGTCCGAACTGATGTCAGTACCGGAAGGACCCTTCTTGAGCCCTTATGTTCTGGTAGCCATAGGCACCTTGTGGTGCACCAATGAAGGGTGATGCCTCTTGCTGGGTATATGGGCTTTGTGGAGGATAGATGCCTGGTTGATCGCTAATACTCTGGTAAGATCCGTGATGAGTAGCTGTGCTCTGATAGGCACTTTGCTGACTAGTCATGCTTTGCACACCAGACCTCGTAAAGGAACGGAAGTGAGGATTAGATCCACGACTCTCCCGAGCAGACTGTGAACCACCAGATTGCATGTCCTGAAATTTCATGCTACCTCCAAGGACCTGAATATCAAAGTCAAGATACTAAACTGTCATTTCAAATCAAAAGATTTGAATAGATAACGCACAATTTAAGGTTGATAACTCATGATCAAAATAACACCAAAGAATAGTCATTATATCTATGTTCCTTAACCTCATGTATAGATATTTAACACACACAACAATTTAAACTATTTGATTAATTTTGCAAAATATTTCTAAGGCCCTGAACTGATCTACTCATAGTTGACTTTAAGTAGTTCATGAATAGCTTGCAGCTCACATTTCAGTAAAATTACAAGAAAGTAAAATTGGCCCGTCATTGCAAACACTAAGGATTGTTTCTTCAGGTCCCCAGATGTTGTGCTAGAGATGTTGTGCTAGAAGACATTCAAGACATAGTAATGTCATCCAGAAGGATGAGATCATGTATGTATTTGACTTGTTGAAATTTGAACATATGGCTCTATATTGACTCGATACACCCCAAAAGCCAAACTGGGAATAGCAAAGACTTTCACATCTGGGCTTAGTTCCTGGGTGGAATTCAATTTCCAGTTTCAGAACACAGTAACATACTTGAAAAGATGTTTCGCTTCTATTTTTCTGCTACATTCAGTCACGTTTCTCTTTCTACTTTGACTATATGTCTAAATTAGAGACCATGTTGCCAACCTCTTTCACA
The DNA here is from genome assembly GCA_031216285.1 of Syzygium syzygioides. Classification (NCBI taxonomy): domain Eukaryota; kingdom Viridiplantae; phylum Streptophyta; class Magnoliopsida; order Myrtales; family Myrtaceae; genus Syzygium; species Syzygium syzygioides. Next base: position 46,355,887 of record CM062247.1, on the reverse strand, counting down.
CTAAAAAAACAGCAACACCACTTGTTAATTATATCATCCTTTGATGACAAACTTTCTTTATCCCATAACCAAGAATGACAATGCTATATTCTTCTACACGGGCATGAAAATACTAATTGCAACTTCTAGAATTAGATAGAACTATTTCTAACATGCAGTCTAAATGGACAATTAATACATGCTAAAACAGGAGCATATACAAAATTGCCAAGGGAATGAGGAAGTCACGCCTCAAAAGGATCTTTTGGTGCCAACTAATGAATAACTGCAAGTGCATCACCTCTTCACCAACTATTCCTTTTGGTGCTGGTTATCACAATAAGTGGACAGCCTTTTTATCTTGTTCATGTGCGTAACTTCATCCTTGCAGCATCAATTTACCATGCCTCACACAAAACACAAGATGTAGAAAACCTACCTCACCAAAATTTGCAATCTTGCTGCCTCCAACAACAGGACCAACAGCATTCCTAGAAATTCTAGTCTCCAAATCGCTGCTGACAGTGTGGTATCTAGGGCTTCAAGAAAAAAATATTAATCAAGGTACCTGCGGGTAGCTTTTAGGTATTATAACAATGAAGGAGAACCGTAGGTATTACCCAATAGCAGCAGCTCGTGGTCCCAGAAAATCAAGTGGTTCATATTCAGGTTGACCACCCTTCAAATAAGAATAGAACAGGAAGAGTATTAATATTATCCTTTTTGCGAAAAGATATCTCCTCCAATACATCATCAACTGAGTATCTAGTTAATATCATGCATGACTTTCCCATCCTACGAATTCCAGAGAAGCCAAGACAATCGTATTTTCATTTTGTTCATTAAAAAATATTTTGAGAAAGAGATCGATATCATGATACAGCTTAACAGAATTACGGTACGATTAGTTGTGCAAAATATTTTATATAGATAATCAGATGACAAATCAACTTCTGCCCAGCAATCTGACAGTTGTAAGAGATTAAATATCACCGTTGCTGCTCGAAACTTTAAAGCTAATTTTCATTGCGAATAGGAGCTTTTAGAGCAAAATGTACATTGGCAGCAAGAATTCGCATCAACAATGAGACGATTTGCCCTAAACTTTTAATGCCAATTTACATTGCCAATGGGAGATGGGAGACTTTGGAGAAATATATACATTGCAGCAACAAACTGACACAGAGAATAGGATATAGGCTATAGCACGCAATCTATCAGCCAGTAGAAGAAGAAATTCGTACAAGGAAATAGGCAGAAACATGACATTACCTCGAAAGTTTCATATTCGTAGGAGCTGCCAGCACCAACAAGTCCAGAGAGCGGGAGCCTTCTAGCACGTAAGCTTCCTCCAGAAGCAAATCCTTGAGGAGGTCCTATGAAATCAGCTTTACCTCCAGCATTTTCATCCCGAAGTGTCCTCGCTCTAATTCTCGAAGAGATCTCTGCCAAAGCATCTTTAGCAACACCAAAACTTCCTGATACCTAAAGAATCAAAAGCATGAATCAGGTCAAATTCCCATGCGAGATTTAATTATTACACCCCTTATCTTAACAAAATATAGAATAAGGGCAATATCTAACACGGCATTAAGTAGCCATAATCACCTGCACAAGTTCTTCATCTTCAGATGCACACTCGGGCTTATCATCTTTCGACAAAACACGAATATCTGCCTGAGTTCGCCTCCTCATCTCGTTGATAACATGGCCTCCTTGTCCAAGGATACATCCAACCTTACTTGAAGGAACAAGAAGTCTAGTCATAATAGTACCCTTTTCAGAAAATTCACTCACTTTATCCTGAAGCTGAAGAATTGCCTCAATGGTCTGTGATCTGGGATCCGCAAGAACCTGAAACAACTCCACTACAATGATTCAGAAGTACGTTGCAAGCTAAACAATCTGCACTACACCAATATAAGAAAACAAGCCGCTGTGTGGCTAAATAATTTGAAGAGATATAGCACGAGAGCTGCTATTGCTGGAGGAGTGCAGTGCATACCTCAACAGCAGAGACACGAATGACTCGCTCCTCTGACTCTGTCAATGCTTCTTCAATATGAATGCTTGCTCCAGTTTCCTTTTGTAACTGTTTCACATTATACCCTCCTTTACCAATTACTCCTCCAATTTTTGCAACAGAGCATAAAATCTTCATTGAAAACTCAGCAGAAGCTTCCATTGCATTTCCAGGGGAAACACCATTAAAACCACCTGGTCTAAAGCGAGGAGGCTGGTTTCCATACTCGCCAGCCCAAGGCATTGGTGGTGGCATATCAAAGGGATCTGAGGTATGGTGGGACCACATTGGGTTTCTGGGTGGAAGCATATTTGGCATGGGAGCACTTGGAGGGAAACCTTGACTCCCAGGAGCCATAGGCATATTCAACGGTGGTTCACCCTTTCGAGGATTTCGGTGCAGTAGAGTGGAGATTTCATGAAGAGCTCTCTTCACCACATCAGGTTTACCAGATATCTGCATTACACCTTCTGGGATTACAATTTAAGGAAGTTGCAATAAATACTACGGTGGATTTGACAAGTACAATTAGGTTAAATAAAAGTAACTCATGAGGAAAAATATAATTTGAATAAACATCAAACCAGTAGCATAATCTTAACTCGATTCTCTCATTTACTTTTCTAAAGGGACCCTCCCAGAAATCAGCCCTGACATGTTCCTCTAATTTCACTTAATTTGGCCATATTTAAGTTTTTTTTTCCAACTATTGCTTGAAGGATATTTTTCTGATCAATTTTCGGGTTATATATGCTGTTTTATTTCAACAAACCTTAAATTCAAACTTTTCATTATTGGTCAAAAAGTTGATGAATGATACTGCTTGGACAACGGTTAGACATAACAACTGAAGATAATTGATATAAGCAAAAGGAAAATAATGTAGTGAAAAGCATCTCCATACATGGTCCGCTAGCCCACTAAAAGCGGCACACACAGGCATGGCTCTTCAATATACTAACTATGGCAATAAAAAAACCCTCATTCTTTGTGAATGAGCAATGTTTATCTTCAACTATGCTTAAATTCCTTGAGTGCAATAGACAACATCAATATAGCCTAGACGATGGAATTAAGTTCCACTTCAAGCCGTGTGATGATCATGTCCCGAATATCATGCAGTTGGGCAAAATGAGCAGCTCAGAACAGGTGCCAGGTGTCATAGACGCCTTTTCTCAAGCATCAATAAGTCATCTGTCTAACTTCAGTTCAGTTATCTCCATTTGACTTTACACCATCAAGGCTTCAACATTGTCCATCATCCATAATTCCATCCCAAAAAGACCGATAAACAACAAACTATGTGTCTTTGTTCAAACTCAAGAAAGTTTGCGCAAGACAAAAAGCCTAATCCGAGCTCTATGATAAATTTACAATTTCCCAAGTTGCCCAGGACCTCGAGTCCCAATAATTGCTCCGTTAAATTTCTCATCTAAGGCGGTTATCCTTTAATACACTATTTGGAAAGCAAACATGATAACCTCAAGCACTGCAAGCACACTGAGAAGGGCACAAAACGGACATAAGAAATTTTACCTGCACCAATTCATCGGTGCTCATAGCACAAGTAGGGAGATGTTCAGGAGGAAGAACACGAATTGTTGCACCAGTCTCACTTCGCAATCTTTGAATGACATCACCCCGTTTGCCTAGCACACAGCCAACCATATTGTTTGGCACTAGAAGTCGTGCTGTAACTGAAGCCGTGTCATTTTCATCATCAAAAGTCATTCCACCAAAATGGTCTTCCTCAACAATTCTGTCATGCACCTTCAGTAGTGCATCCTGGGCAGCACAATGCATTTCCATATCTCCCTCAGCCGAATTTTCATCATTTCGCCCCTTTGCAATTTTAGCAGACAAACTATAGAGAGTTATTACTCGCTCATCTGAACCTGGAACTGAATCAGAGACAGTAATTTTTGCTTGGGTCTCTTCTCTGAGGGATTTGATTATGCCACCACCTTTGCCTATAACACCACCAATTTTTCTTGAAGGACAGAGTATGCGGTAGACAGTGTCAGCAGCGTCATCGCTCCCAAAAGATTGCTCATGGCCAGAATTATTAAATCTTCCTTTCTTGCTGCCAACCCCTTTTCTCTTAAATTGGGGACTGGAATGTTTCCTGAAGAAATTCTTCCTATTTTCATCCATCTTGCAACCCAAAGATGAAACTCCGATATGCTAATGTACAGCAAGACGAGACAACCTGAAAAAAAGCAGATTACTGATAGGGTCCAACTTGCAATTAATCAACTTTAAGAGTCATTTAAGTTTAGTACCTCCGCAAGAGGTGCTTCCAAGGTAATTCAACCAACAAACAGTACAAGAAAACCTTTGCCAGCTAAAAAAGTATCCCCAACAGTCCTTCAAATATCGACCGAGGAACATTCATTCCTTGAAAATCCTCAATCAAGTAAGTTAGACGCCTCTAAAAACTAAAAAAATCCAAACATAGCAGCCCCAGCCAAAAACTCTTAAAACTCCTATAGCACAGAGCTTGCACGTCATGACAAAGCAAAGCGAACAAACGATTCCCATTTAAGACAAGAGCCGGACAATGAACAGGGACAAGAGAGCGCGCTCACTCTAGTTCATCTATACTTAAGCTCAAAAGAACACCCATCACGCCCCTCGACATCACCCAACAAGCTCCGCGCTGAACTAAGGAACCAACGCGACAACGAATCGGTAACAACGAAGCTAGGGTTCGCCAAAAAGGAACGCAGGAAACAACGGCGGCCGCCGCGAGCAGAAAACGACGGCTTACCTAGACCAAAAACAGCGCGCAGAAAAGCCAGCGGAAGCGCGCGGTCAGCGATAGGATCCGGCGAGCGGCGGCGGGAGAGAGAGCCGAAGAAGCTGCGGCGATCGGCGGCCCTCGCCGTGGCTGCTGGTAATGGCGCTCTCCATCTGCAGCGGAGACAGAGAGAGAGAGAGAGAGTCTCTCCCTTGCAGAGGAAGAGAGACGAGGAGTATGTCTGGGCTCCCTCTTTGTTTGAGCCCATTGGACTTGCCAGGACTATGTTTCTTTTTTTTTTTCCTGAAATAAGCAAATAGAAAAATGACCAAATGATCCTTGAATTTTCATTCAATGCGTAATGTGATCCCTGAATTTCAATCCAATATGTAATATGATTCCTGAAATTTTAAATTGTTCAATGTGATCCGTGGAGTTTTGGTATATAGTCAATTTACTTTTTTGGATTATATGAAAATGTTCAATGTTTATCCCTGAACATGAATTAATTGAAAGACAATATCGAACAACTTCATATAGTTGAGGGATTAAATTGAATATGTACCAAAAATTTAAGAACCACATTGAACAAATTGAGCTGAAGTTCAATGAGTATTTGTATCATTTTCTCTAAGCAAATTTCATTACCATCCAAACGATCCTATTTTTAAATAAAAGCAGTTTTTTTTTTGTTTTGAAAGTATAATCTGCTTCTAAAACCAAACCAAACACCACTTTGTTGCTGGACATTGATCGATGTTGAAGCTTCATTTTCGATATCACATTCCTCACTTTGTTCCAGATTAATTTATCTGATACATATGCCAGGCCTGAGCAATGCATCGATACGAAGTAAACACAATCAATGTGAATTTTGATTAATTAGAGAGGCCCTTTCTTTCTTGTGGGAGACGATTTATGCTTGAAATCTGAAAGTAAATATCTAAGTACATTGTAAAATCGACCGGACAGGTGAAAAAATACAATCTAAGACTACATAAAAGTATAGAAACCTATTACAATCTCGCATAGATTAATACGTAAAAATGTTTTTTTTTTTGCTAACAATAACTTAAGTGGTGGAGCACCAAAAGTAAAGATTTTTGTTGTACAACATATCTGAGTGTGGACATGAACACTACTAACTAACATAATTACTGGATTAGCTTAAAACAAAAAATAAGTACTTTGAAATTTAAGTCACAATTTTGTTGAAGAAACTAACTCCCATGTCAGTAGTCGAATCTCAAATATCATTCCATTTTGAGGATAATTGATCAAATCCGTATCTATATAACTATATGATTTTAAAAGTTGGTTTGCTTTTCAGTTACATTGTGCAACAGCATTATGTTCAAGTATGGTACAAAAAACTGTTCTTGCACTGTAATTCTAGGTAGATGTGGTGAATGTGCTGGTTATAATTGTTCTCGTTTCAGTTTCCTATCTTTAGGCTTTCGTCTTCTAATATCAAACCTTCCCCTTCCTCTTCCCCTTCCTCTTCAGAAACTCATCATCTTTATATCTCTTTTCATCTTTCATCCTCATAATTTTCCGAGTTCCTTGACTCCCGCGAGGGAATCCATCCAAAACCAAAAATTGTCCATAGTTTCAATGAGGGTTCATCATGACCATAGTGGAAATTCCTCTAGATGGTCTCTTGACAGCATTGAGATCGACATGGCGGTGGAAACAAGGGAGAGCTCGGCCCTGCCACGGCCTAATGACATAACATTACCATTGAGCCGGAACACGAGCACCACACAGAAGAGGAATGCGTCCTGCGGCGGCATCCCTAGGATGGAAAGAACAACATCCAGTGCCTCTCGAGGCCTCATGAGCTTGAGGTTTCTTGATAGGACGATGACCGGGAAGGAAGGAGATGCCTGGAGATCGATCGAGAAGCGTTTCAATCAACATGCGATGAATGGCCAACTCTCGAGGGACAAATTTGGAGTCTGCATTGGTTGATCCTTAGAAAGTCTTGCTGCTATCAGAATCATGATTTTCGAAAAAAATAATTGCACAATTTGATTGAAAAGTGACATGGTTTTATTCTGCCTGGAAGGAATGGGAGACTCCAAGGAATTTGCAGGAGAGTTATTCGACACCTTATCAAGAAGGAGGCAAGTGCACGTCGAGAATGGAATATCAAAAAACCAATTGAGACAATTTTGGGAAGACATGACTAATCAAGATCTCGAATCCCGGCTGCAGATATTCTTCGACATGTAAAGCAACTCCTATCCAACTCCTCTTTTTGTTCGCAACCTAAACTGTACATTGCATTGCTGGTAGTACACGTGACGAAGTTTCGTGATGAATGTGGCAGGTGTGACAAGAATGGTGATGGGAGGCTAACTGAGGATGAGGTAAAGGAGGTGAGGCAAAAGGAGATTTATGAATCTCTTGCTTAAAATGTCCTTTCGTTTCCTTTTATCATGGACTGGAAATTTTTCGAAGGTTATAGCGTTGAGCGCTGCCTCGAATAGGCTGTCCAATCTCCAGCAGCAAGCAACATCTTATGCATCTTTGATTATTGACAGACTTGATCCCGACCATCAAGGATACATCGAGGTACAGAGTCAGACAGTCCATGTCCTGTTCGAGTTCGTGTTCCTCCCATGTTGTTGCTCATCGCTTCTTTGTTTTTTCAGATGTGGCAATTAGAAACTCTACTGAAAGAAATGGTGAACTCCGATGAAGGGAACAAGATGACAGGGAAGTCTCAAAACCTGACCAGAACCATGATCCCCAAAGGATACAGAAACCCGATGAGTCGGCTCGTGCACAAGAACATCGAAAGGATCCACGAGAATTGGAGGCGAATATGGGTTGTCGGGCTGTGGCTGATCATAAACATGATCCTATTCCGTTGGAAGTTTAACAAAACAAGGCACAGCCCTGCCTTTAACATCGAGGGCTATTGTCTTTGCTTCGCCAAGGGCTCTGCCGAGACACTCAATCTCAACATGGCTCTCATCCTCCTCCCCGTCTGCAGAAGAACTCTCACGAAGCTGCGGTCTTCCTTCCTTGGCACCTTCATACCATTCGACGACAACATAAACTTCCACAAGATAATTGCGCTGGCCATAGCTATAGGATCTATCGTTCACATGGAAATGCATTTTATGTGCGACTTCCCTAGGTTAACTTCATGCCCGAAAACACAGTTCATGGAAAGTCTCGGCCCGGCCTTCCATAATATGCAACCTCATTACATCGATTTAGTCAATAACTTTTCCAGCATCACCGGGGCTCTCATGTTCGTGATGATGGCCTTCTCTTTTACACTGGCAACTCATTGGTTCAGGAGAAACGTCATAAAGCTACCATGGGAGCTCCATCATTTAGCAGGATTCAATGCCTTCTGGTACACGCATCATTTGCTAGCTGTTGTCTATGTCTTCTTCATACTTCACGGCTGCTTCCTCGTGATCAGTCGGCCTTGGTACACGAAAACGGTAGGTATACAATGGTCTAATTCCTTATTCTGTTCACTGGCAATTAATGAGGTCTGACTTCTCCGGTAGTACTGTCATTCATCTGAAAACACGGCAAGAAGTATTACACCGATGGAATTTATGCAGGCATGGATGTATGTGATGATCCCAATCGTACTCTATTCAAGTGAGAGAGCATTTTCATCCACTCCTGAACTCAAACATAAAGTTGATATCATTAAGGTATCGCTCACTTGTCTGTAACTGGTTTCTTCCACATTCCTTTTTGTTTTACACGAACCTTAGTTACTGCTACGATATGTTCATGCTCGGCTTGAAAAACTTTCAGGCCACTATTTATTCTGGAAACGTCCTTGCATTGTACATGAGCAAGCCTCCAGGTTTCAAGTACGACAGCGGAATGTACATTTTCGTCAAATGCCCCGATATATCAAAGTTCGAATGGTGCGTAGAACATAATCTCTGAAACCTATTCACTTGTCATGCCACTATAACTTTATTGCTGAAACTGTCAGTGTTTTTGCTCGTGCCAGGCATCCATTCTCCATTACTTCCGCACCGGGAGATGCCTTCTTGAGTGTTCACATGCGAGCCTTGGGTGATTGGACTACAGAGCTCAGGAACAGATTCGCCGAGGTACATTCTATTGATTTTCTGGTTGGCGTTTTGATTGCACAACCTCTGGACTCTGGTCGAAAGATGTATAAAGAAAATCTCTGGATTTTTATGTCGAGATTCGAACTCAACGTTCATCTCCTTCAATGAGAAATTTTCAGGTTTGTGAACCACCAATTACAAAACCGGGGAAGGGAGGTCTAATGAAGATGGCCACGAGAGCATCCCACAACTTGGAAGAATTACAAGAGAAGTGAGTGAAAATTCTGGCTAAATTGCGTCACACCTTCAATGCAAATGTTTTCGCTCTGATAGATATTCATTTTTTTCGAAGGTTTCCGAAGATTTTTATCAAGGGACCATATGGTGCACCGGCTCAGGACTACAAGAAGTACGACATCCTCCTACTCATCGGTCTCGGCATTGGAGCGACTCCTTTCATCAGCATCATGAAAGATATCCTGAACCACGTCAAGTTAAATAAGCTCCAAGCTGTAAGTAGAAGGGGAAAAAACACATACACACAAGCAAATTCAAAATTCAATTAGCACGAGCATTTGTCAAAACTTATTGATGCAGGATTCGGATCACCGTCAATCACCAGGGGCAAAAAAAGGCCCTAAAAGAGCGTACTTTTACTGGGTTACAAGGGAACAAGACTCTTTCGAGTGGTTTAAGGGCGTCATGGATGATATTGCAGAAAGCGATGATCATGTCGGTTTGCCATTTCCAAAACTACCAAGTGGGATGAATTCTCCTTTTAATTATAGTCTTTCGACTAAAATCTCACTTTGGGTATTGGTGATTGTTGTAGAACGTAATAGAGATGCACAACTACTTGACTTCTGTATATGAGGAAGGAGATGCAAGATCAGCACTCATTGCCATGGTTCAAAAGTTGCAGCATGCGAAGAACGGGGTCGACATCTTCTCGGAAAGTCGGGTAACTCCCAGTTAGTCACCCAAAAGAAAAACAAAGAAACATTCACTGCACATGCACCTATTTAGGCTGTCCATTAACGTTGCTCAATCTACAGATAAAAACGCACTTTGCAAGGCCTAATTGGAGAAGGGTGTTCTCTGAAATGGCAACACGGCACGAGTCATCTCGTATAGGTACGATATCGTGGTGTCCAGTCCGAAGAACATGTCAACATAGTGGCACTCGATTTGGTTGTTCTAGTCAGTTTGAAAAATGAACCTGCAATTTTTATAACTATTGAAACTTGAACATTCTATGAATTCGGGTCTAATATGTCGGTAATAATTTTCCTGCAGGTGTTTTCTATTGTGGGAGTTCGATGCTCACAAAACCACTGAAAAAGCTTTGTCAAGAACTCAGCGTAGAGTCATCAACTCGCTTCCAATTCCACAAGGAAAACTTTTAGACAAACTAAAGGCTGATGCACATGTAGAACTTTGTCAGCTAGAACGGAAAATTGGAAATTGGACATACCTTTTTCTTCCTTAGTTAGATAATACCAATGGAAAGAGGAAAAACTAGATGCACAAGAAATCAACAGAAACATACTTCTATTGTTCTTATGCCGTTGTCTTACGCATATGGTCGATTTTCTGCTTTGATTAGATCGCAAATTCTTCCTATTACCCACCGATAACCGATATTTGAGCTTGGAGCGAGATCACGGGCCCTTTTTCTTTTTAAGACCATTTGTCTTGGAATCATTTTGAACACAAGTTTTTTTTTATTCTTTTTTTGTGGCCATGACCTAAACTTAGATGGTTAAGCATATAGAACTCTCTTCTCTGTTGAACGAGGAATTGCTAACTTTCCTGAAATGACAGGAGGGAGAACAAGGTTAACCAATATCGTGAGCCATTTAACGTAAACAAAAAAGATGGTTTTATATCGAGGTCTGACGTGGAAAAACCACTAAAATTTTGTAAGATGCATCTAAAATCGATGAAATCTATGGTTGCGGCTAATTCGGTGCACGATGGGCGGACCCGAGTTCATCCTAGAATTTGACAGACTTATTACAGTGTGAGCACTTGACTTGTACTGGGTTTGGCATTTTCGTTTGCAGCTTGGTGTAATGAGGACAGCTCTTTTCAGCTGCCATCAGCTGCGTGGCCGTGCTCAGTCACATGCGCTTTTGGTCATATTCCCAGAGGACTTCTCTCTCTCTCTCTCTCTCTCTCTCTCTCCCTCGATCTTCGTAAATCATAATTGCTTCATTCTCCTCCTAGGATTTGATCTGATCGCATTGAAGCCATTCATTGCCTGCGACCGTCTCCTACCATAACAACCCCAAGTTTGACTTCTATGACCGTCCCCATTAATGTCATTAATGATCAGTCCCTCTTCGTCGCCAAGTAGACAGATTTCCTCGAATTGTGTTTCCCGTACCTCAACGTGTAAGTTCCGTGCGTGCATGAGTCTCGGGATTGGACTTCTTTCGGGTTATCAATGAACTTGGAAATCCACGAATAAACCGATACGGCTTTTCGCCATATGATCGTCCGGTTGACAACTTCCGAGCCTAATGTTGAGTTGAGGAGAACAGGTTTGAGATGGCGAGACTCGAGTAAAACCTGGAATGCATACTTATACATCACTTCGCACGCACAAGCGTATGTAGCCGACGAGCATACGATGACGCACAAACGTCGCGCACATCCATATGCTTCGCGGTTCACAGTGCATCGAACCTAGAAAGGCGATGCAGACACGAGGTTGGGTCATCCTGTAACGCAACCAGAAAGACCAAAATGCGGTGCTGTTCTCACATGACTTGGAATTTAGTAGCATGCGAGGCATGCAATCAAAGGGTCAGATTGCGTAAGCATTCCATGTGACCTCCTGCTTCTGTGAGGCCAAATGCTCAGGAGTCGGGACAATTGCAGCTCAAACCCATGATCTCTTCACTGGACATACATGGGATTCGGAATGTTTGATGTGTAGGACAGTAGGGATTCTAGTGCTACAAAGGACAACAAAGGAAGCACTTGAGCACAATATTGCTTCTGCATAAAAGGTATGCGTCACTCTGTACGTTTCACAAGAGAACGTGATTGTCCTAAATTCCTAAGCTGAAAATTACCCAAAAACAAAGAAGAAGAAAATGGGCTGCATAACTTTTCTACCAAACCCAAACCCAAAAGTAAAGAGAAAAAGAAACATGTAAAGCTCTTCTACCGAATTCTCAGAGCCGTCGGCCAAAAAAAGGAAGGAAGAAAAGGAAAGCTTGGGAGTCAAGTCAAAGCCCCAGCTCCATCCTGCACGCTGCGTCTCCCTGGTCGAACCTCCTCTTCTTGACCGGCATCACGTGGCTCTCACGCGGCACCGGCTTGAACCCTAGTGTCAGCTCGAGCCCCACCTCGCTATCCGGCTCGGCTGAAGCTCTGTCCTCCCGGTCAGCCGCCACCGGACACTCCGGGTCGGCTTCAAGCAGCTGAGACTGCTTGGCCGCTGTTGCCGTGGTCTCCGCTGACACCATGCTGTTGCTCTCTGTATCCTTGCTGTCGCCGCCGCCCTCCGCGTTCTCGGCCCCCAGCTCCGACTGGTGGCTCAGCGACGACTGGTGGCTCGGCGACCGGTTCGACTCTTCGTCGCAGCACTCGGCCGTTGGCAGCAGCGCCGGGTGCCGTTGAGCCTTCGTCCTGGCTCCGGGTCGTTTGAATCCACCAGACCGGATCCGCTTGGCTCGGTCGACCTCGCCTCCTGCAGCCGCCATCACCACGGCGGCGGCGGCGGGGCTCTCCTCCCTCGGGACATGCCGGATGTCGTAGGCCTTCAGGGGCGGCGTGGAGGCCTCGGAGGTGGAGGCCGAGGCGATCGGCGTGATGGGCATGCCGCTGAGGACGGCTTCCGTGGCGGCATGGCAGAGCTGCCAGCTTCCGCTCCAGAGCAGCCCGACCGACCCGTAAATCGGGTTCAGGATCCGGCCGCAAGCCTCGTATAGCAAGGATCGGAAGATCGCTGCAAAACCCAAAAACCAATGCGAGCCCAAGTCAAGATTTTTCGTCTTTTCCCACGCTTCGAAAGCGAAAAAAAATCTAAACTTTCAGCTTCAAAAAAGATTAGGTTTTCAGTTAGAAACCAACCAAAAAAAAAAAAAGGAACAAGAACAAGAAGAGAGAGGGTACCGTACCGGGGCGGAGGTGTTCGGGCCCGGCGTTGATGAGGTTCATGAGGCCGGCGCGGCCGTAGAACTTGGCAAGGAAGACGGTGGCGTGGGCTTGGGAGTCGGGGGACTTGATCCACTGGAGGCAAGGCCGGATGCTGCAGTTGTCGCCGCAACCCTTCCGCAGCACCCTGCATCCGTTGCAACTCATCCTCATCGTCGTCCCTCCTCCTCCTCCTCCTCCTCCTCCTCCTCCTCCTCCTCCTTCTTCTTCGTCAGACGGAGAGCACAGACACGATAGCCCCCTCCTCAAAGACAGAGAGCGCGCGATGCAAAGAGGGGCGCAAGAGAAGGAGAGGCCAAGTGGGGAGTCTGAGAGTTTCTGCCAAGGTATGGGAGGTGCGAGGGTATATAACTGTGAAGAGAAAGGAAAATATACGTACGTACATATATATATACGTATATACGCATATACAGTAATGGAAATCGAATGATAGAAGGGTTTTTTTTTTTTTCGTTCTCTTTCATGCTTTCGGATTAGGACTTAGGCTGTGGTTTTCTTTTGAGGTTGCGGTGGATTCTGTTTTTTTTCCCCGTTCCAAGGAAAACTTGGGGGTGGGGGAAGCGGTGAACCGATACCACTCGACGACTCGGGCGCGTGAGACTCAATCAACCCGCTCCGAGAAACTCGATTCAATTCCCAATTAGAGAAATCCATCTTAACCTTCGTCTCTCTTCAGCTTTATCTATAGCGCAGATTCTAAACTCTTCCAATATGAAGTGGAAATTTGGTGCTATTTTCACCCCCAAAATAGAGGATCTTACCTTCTTCTTCTTTTTTGTATATTATAGATGTTAAAGTAGGGTTTCCTACCACCCGCCTGGGTGGCGCTGCTGGAGCGCGCACTCTTCCTCTCGCAAAAGGTTGAGTGTTCGAATCCCGGGCGCCGCAGGGTGACTTAACCGGTGGCACGTGTGTGGTGGCTAGCACGTGTCACCCCCAGGGTTTACTCCCCAGCTGTCGGCCGTGCGGGGGTTCCCTGGGTTACAAAAAAAAAAAGTAGGGTTTCCTATGGTTTTGTCGTTTGTGTGGCCTCCCCTTTCTCCAAGGGTTCCCAAGTGTTTGGTAGTAGAACACTCTAAGATTTGTCGTTTGTGATTTTCCTTTAATTATCCGGTGTAAGGATAACAGAACAAATGGTCCATAAATTTTGACCCGATGTGCAATGTTATCCCTAAACTTTCGATTTGCGCAACGTGGTCCTTGGACATTAATCCAATCTATCTAAACTTTAAATTGTTGAATATAATCCATATACTATTAGTAAATATTCAATGTAATCCCTAAATCACACTAAAAATATTTAAAAGTTCCGAGATCATATTAAATAATTCAAAATTCCGGAGACGACACTGTACATTGACCAAAGTTCATGAACCATTGGTTCCCTCTGCCAGTAACATTATGTACTCATTTTTTTACCTGTCTTACTCTAACTCTCAATTTATACTCAAACTTTTTGCTCCGCTTCTCACGATACGTGAGAGTCGAAATCCACATATGAAACGACACGTCTCTGCTCCCAATCTCCCCGAGAAAATAGAGATTTAAACTATCTGTCTCTTCTTTCCTAAATAGGAACACGTACCTTGCAAAGAAGAATGTTGGGCCCATCCGTGGGGCCCGAACGCGAAGCGATAGCGGCGAGATACGAGGGCCGAAGCCGTCATTTCGCCCGATGCGCGCACGACAGGTGGCGGGGAGCGTGGGAGGAGGGCAGGGCGGCGAGGGGAGGTCGCCATGCAAAGAGTGGGGCCCCGGAAATCAGAGAGCCCCACCGAACGGAATCGGAGGAGCGCGTGGCGGTCACGCTCAGGTGTCAGACTGCGGTCGAATCGCCACATACGCAGGAACCGAGAAAAGGACGAGGACCTCCCATCCCTCCCATGTGGTCCCCCCGCCCTCACCTCCAGCTGTCGGTTTCCCCCATCACATTCCAAAATCATATATTAAAAAAGAAAGAAGGAAAGAAATTCGAGGGAGCTCCTGGTTTTCGGGAAGCCTCCGGACGCAGCCGAAAAAGGAAAATAAAAAAAGAGGAATATTAAAAAGGAAGAAGAAAAGCGAGAGAGAAAAAGGGGAGCAGCCGTTTCCGGTTTCGAGCCGGGCCTGTGGGCGCACCGGGGAGCGGGGAGTCGCCCACGGTTTTGGAGTCCCCCCCCCCCCCTTCCGTTCTCGTTGACTTTGACCCCGGGGGCTCCTCCCGCTTCCTTGATGCTTGTCCCCGTAATCGAATTTGACCTTAGACCACATTCTTGATGCTTTATTCCCTCAATCTGTAAAGCGAGATCGCTCGTGAAAACTGTGGGATTTGTGGAATTTAGTCCCCGGGGCCTCTTCTTGACTGGTTGGATCTGATCAGACGAATATGCTCGGGGCCACTCGTTATGCATCCGTTTTGAAGAGGGAAAGCTATGATCTGCGATGCATGTTCTCCCTCGCGCCGTGTTCGACTGATAACCCGAATCACTTTTCTCGATTTAACAAGCGTCTCCGGACATCCGTTAACAGGAGTCGCGATTTTATGCGTCGGTTGTTGTTAGGGGTCCTCTTTTTTTTCTTTTTTTTTTTCAGAAATCCCCCCGTCGCTTTTGACTGTAGTTCCCTCGATACGATTTTACATCCTCGGAGGTAACTACTAGGAGTGATAAGTTTCAAAATGGGTGGGTTCACATCCTGGAATCGGGAAGCCGGACCGAAGAGGGTCGGTTCCCAGTCTGTAGAACTAACAACTGACCATATCCACCTTAGAACCGGCAACTAGACCGGACTAGACTAGCCAATTCCAGTTCGATTCTCAGCTTGTCCCAAGAATTGGTAGTGTTATTATTTTCTTTTTATGATTTCCGCTATAAAAAATAGAAATAAAAAAAACGAAACAGACTCATAAGGAACCGAGAACATATTGCTCTGTTAATACTTTGTCTTCAATTTTTTTTATGGTTTTTGCTATGAAAAATATGTATATTCTAGGCTTGTTACGCCAGTTTCAGTCGGTACAGTTCCTTCCTAGAAACAAAAAAAAAATCGATTCCTATAAAAATCGCCCTTAACCAATCAATTCAGTCCAGTTTCTGAGTCGGATCGAAACCAATGCAAACCCCTCGTAACTAAAGCCAATTTGGAGAACATCTCCTGTAACTCCCTAGCAAGATGTTAATGCAATGAAAACGAGGATCCACCATCTCACATTTAGAATACGCAACTTGCAAAAACCCATCAATTGCAATCAGCTCGCGTTTCCCACGCTCCCCAACAAAGACAAATTTTTTTTCAATGTTTCAAGGCGCGATCGCCGCCTTGCTAAAGGCCAAAAGGACCAAAATTCTCCGCAAATGGAATAATGTCATCATGATCGATCGGGACGAATGGCCAAAATCTTAGGCATGAAGTATGTTGTTTTCCCAAACGATGCAATCGAAAGGGGGTGGCCACATGGAACATGTGACGTTCATTTTCCCTTTCGATTTCCATGCCGCACCATACACTTGCAAAGTTGATGGCGAGCTTGACCCACACGAAGCACCCATTGTTTTGGAAAAGGCACCACCCATCCCATGTACTCCACATCCCCATCTTGACTTTAGCGGCTCTCTGTCTCTCTCTTTCCCTCCTCTCAACCTATTCCACCCACTTTTTGAAATGGCGCACCCCTCTTAGTACATCACTTAGTACTAAATTATTGATTATATCGTTGCTTAGTTCAGTTGATTCCCCCCGGCTCGCCGATTTGGTCAATTAATTTAGGTCGTCGCTACCCAAAAAAGAAGAAAAAGCCTTCAAGTGGGCTCCACATAGGGCCTATGAGAACTGAGCTCAGTGCCCACAGATTATTTATTTGATGATCTTACCGTAGTCTTGGAAGCTTTGAAATTCCAATTGCATCCCGCCGAATCACGTGGACATGTGTTGACGCTACAATCACATGTCGTCCTTAGCATCAGAATATCTAAATGTCAAAACCACGGTTTCATGGAACGTCTTAAGCTTTTAGGACGATTGACAGCGGTACCACAAAATCTCACATGGTACTAGAGCCAGGTTCGGCCTCGGTATATTTCGGGTCTACACCCATTCCATTTCTCGAATTTCATGCGCCATTCCTGATCTGTAGGATATTTCTTTCACTTCTTTTAACTTAACCAGACCCAATTATTAAAACTCCAAGTGGGGGTACAAATTTAGGCCTATAGGACATGAGTTCAATGCCCATTCTCGATATTTATCAGACAATCTCACCAGTCCCCCACCCTTTTGGGTAAGTTTTAATATCTCTTGTATCGATATAGGCTATATGGGTATATGATATCGTAATTTCGAGCTTACTATATAATCATGACAATGCTTAGTTTCCTTCTTTAAACATTAAGATTACACATTGCCTTTAAAATTAAAATTGGATTTCTTTATTATATATTATATTTTTTATTTGCTATTTTCATTCAATCTTATTGGCTAAGTTAAAACTCGGGGTCTTCTCTCCCTATCCTTTATTTATCTTTTATTTAAGTTCTATTCGAATTGTAAGATTTTAAACATAAGTTGTTAAACATAAAATAAATTAAAGCTCATGAACTTCTTTCTTATCATTTTTTTCAAAATTGAAACTTGGGAGAGGAGGAGAGCTGTCTTCGATCCTTGTACTTAATCCGGAGTGTGATTCAAGATTATCCACCAATAATTTTGAATTTAAATAATATTCAATTTATTTCGAATTTGACTTGGATAACCATCAATATAATTTATCTAATTAAATTGGGAAAAGTACCAAAAAAGTCATAAACCTATTACAGTAGTACCAATTTAGCCATAAACTTTTCAATTGGACCAATTTTGTCCTAAATCTTTTTACATTTGTACCAATTCAGTCCATCCGGTCAATTTAGGCCGGGAATCACTCACGTGGATGCCGGCTATCTTATGTGGCACGACCGACACTGATTTGGATATTTTAAAATAAATTTTTTAAAAATTAGAATTTTTTATTAATTTTTTTCTTTTTTTCTTCTCTTTTCTTTTTTTCTGTCCTTCCTCTTCCTTCAGCCAGTCGCCAGCCTCCACGATGACTAGAGGAGGCTGCCAACGGCCAGCAAGGGCAAGGGCTGGACCAAATTCAACGAGGGGAGCCTCGCCAGAGGCCGATGAAGGCTGAGACACCCTCGCCAACCTCTAGTGACGATGAGGCCGGCGAGGGCTATGGCAAAGGGCGATCTTGTCCAGCCTGCACCGGCCCTCAACAAAGGCCGACGAGGGGGTCCTGGCCCTCGCCCTCGTTGGCCACCGGCAGCCTCCGCCAATCACCATGGAGGCTGGTGACTAGATGAGGGAAGAGGAAGCAAAGGAAAAAAAAAAGGGAAGATAAAATATAATTTAATGAAAAAAATTCAAAAAATTATTTTAAAATATCCACGTTAGCACCGGTCGTATCACGTGAGATGCCCCGCTTCCACATCAGCAACTTCTAGCTTAAATTGGGAGGATGAATTGAATTGATGCCAATGTAAAAAGATTTCGGACTAAATTTGTCCAATTGAAAGGTTTAGAACTGAACTGGTACCAATGCAATAGGTTTAGGACTTTTTTTATACTTTTTCCTAATTAAACTATACTTATCTTTTATCATATTCTTTTCCTAAAGTTATCTCATTTTTTTAATTAAGTGGATTTTAAAAAAGATAATTTCATTGTCTTTTTATCTTTATCTTTATCGTATATTTTAACATCCTTTCTTTTGATCCACTTCTATATTTTGGATTTCAGTCTAAATTTTAATACATAACAAACATTTTCGGCCGACAAGTTATTGGACTAATGCTTATTGTTTGAATACGAGCCATGTGGTATAGTTTTGCCTCGTGGCTTGTCCGATGGGAATCGCATAAGCAAAATTAAGTGCCGTGTGACTAGTTCAAAAGCGAACATTTGGTTACAATGGATTGACGTAATAATCAAGATCAATAAATTCGGTTGAACATATACTAACAGCAACTAAACTTAAACGCACTTTGCAATCTCATCACCTGATTGTGTTCTCAATCATTCAACGCTCTAAACTTTCAATATGAGATTGCCACGCCTAATCTTAAATTTGTCCAACTATCGATCGAATCGCGGGCGGGCCAAACACGTGACTGATTTTTTACGCGCCACGTGGCCAGCTCGTAAAGGATTTTTGCAATTTGAAACATTATTAGAAACAAACGCCGAATATATCTAAAACATATAGGCTTTTTTTAAGCAAGTTATTGCAGTTTTTTACTAGGAGTTCCAACAAAAAATGTAGATTTTGCCAGGGAAAAAAAAGATAATATCGAGTCGGGGAGTAATTTCACGGAGCTGTAATTAGATGGCGTAGGAGGAAAAAATTTATGTTTTTTCCCGTAAATAAAAAAAAATCAGAAAAGAAAATATTCTCCTTCTCTCTTTGTCGGACGAGAAGGGCGGTGGCGGACAACAACAGAGAAGAAGCGGGGCCCCCATGCGAAGAGCACGTGAGGAGCGCGTGGGCGGCACGTGCCGAGAATATCGGGGGTGGAGACCGGCCACCGGCAAACGTGTCAGCCGCCGCTCCGCTCCCGGTTCGTGGGAATCGACGTGTCCCGGCGCAAAAACCGCCCTCGGCAATACCGGTTGCCGGTTTCCGGTTTTCTTCCTTCTTTCATTTTTTTTTTTTATTTTTCTTTGTTTTTCTTTTTCTTTTGTCCTTTTTCTATGCAATGGCGGTGGGGGCTTGGGCACGTTGTCTTATTTTCTTGGTTTGGTTGGCGGCAGAAAAGGATCGATGGCATTAAGATTTTTGGGATTAAGGAGGGAGGTGGGACCCGCCAAGCTGGATTAGTTTGGTGATTAGTGATTATGTCGTCCGTCAATTCGAAATTTTTTCTTTTCGGCCACGATCGATTCGGGTCGTGCCACCTCCTTCTCCTCCTCCTTTTTCGGGGGCCCTTGTTCAATTTCGTACGCTGATTCTCACATCGACGCCCTTTCTTCGTTTCTTCACGTACAGTATTAAGTTGTTAACACGTATTTTCCACGGCAATGCGGACCGCATCTCCGTCGATTTTCCATGGATACCGCGAGTTTCTCCCTTCCGAGGACACGTGGGTCAGGAAGGATGTTAAGGGCGATTGGGGTCCCGGTATGTTTGTTCCCGCTCCGGAACCTGGTAGGGCCGGTTCCCGATTCACGGTTTGTGGGATCGGGAACCGGACCACCCGGTCTTGGAACCGGTTCGGGTCGGTTTCGGAAACGGTGATTCTTTTTTCCTTTTTTTTACTTCATAAACAGTGTTAACATGTGTCTTCCACGACAATGCGCTTGTATGATTTGCATCCATCGCATCTCCGTCGATTTTCTATAGATATGCAAGTTTCTCTCTTCCAAGAACACGTGGCTAAGGAAAATTTTATGGTTGATCGGCTCCGAGATATGTCAATTCCCACTTCGGAACTTGGAACCAAGCCTCACAGGGTCAGTTCTCGATTCATGAAATCAGGATCCGGCTCACCTAGTCTTGGAGCATGTCACTTTTCCTTTGGTTTATTCTATTCCCTACAAGTGGAAGTTTTCTAACATTAAATGAAAAATAAGAGCATTATTTTCGATTTTTCCATTAAATGAATATTTACATGATCAAGGGTGCGGCCCACTATATTTTGTAGTCAATACTTTATTACATGCCATCATATCAACGTGCGTTAAAATAATAAAAGAATGTATATATATGGACAAACAAAATAATGGAGGAATGCGTAGGGTTTGCTTCAAAATAAAAAAAAATTAAGTAATATGAGCTGGTTTGTAGGTCCGGTCACTTATGTGTAATCGGGAATTGGACCAATTATTTCCGATTCTAAAAATTTGGAACCGAGAACCATCCAAAACCAGCTAGTTTAGTCTAATTCCCTGGTTGGACCGAACCAATGGACACCTTAGAAAAATTATCAAATTAGTCCTAAATCTATTGTATGAATCTAGATTCAGTCATTAATTTTTCATTTTTGTCAATTTAGTTATAAACCTTTATGCAAAATTTCAATGTAGTCATGACGGCTAATTTTCACCCGAAATTGATGACGTGATATAGTCTAGTCATCGCTAATTATCTTGTGTGGCACCCCATCATGTTGGCAATTTCCTGTGAAAATTGGCCAAAATGATTATATTGAAATTTCGTATTAAGGTTTATAACTAAATTGGTAAATTTGCAAAATTTATGACTAAATTGATATTCATACAATATTTTTAGGATTGATTGGACAAACTTCCCCCTAAAAATGGTTATTCTAGAAATTTTATTTTAAGTAAAATACACTGACTTTTATAGTGATCTTATAGCCAATAATAGGCACATAGCAACCTTATCATTAAGTAAATGTTTTATGAGACTCTTAAAACAGTAATTAGCGTAACTCTTAATAAAAATTCCAAGTTTTTATTTGTTGGATTCCCTCGATTTCTGGTTTACGCGGAATGTGTTTCGACACATGCTATAATGACCCAGTCCAATGAGGGCGATGAGTGGTCGCCGAGGCTAGAGAATCTGGACAAGGAGCGGCTCCTAGCAAACTTCTAGAATGATGAAGGGGGCAGAAATGAATCGAACTGTGTACCAAATAGGGGAAAAGGATTCCTGAGATATATATGTGAAAACTGAAATTAATTCACGAAGGCGTATTTTGACGTAACGATAAGCTTTGCTTCGGAAGTCCAAAGTTAAGTGAGCCCAGGCTAAAGCACTACTAGGATAGGTGACCTCCTAAGAAAGTGCCTAACTATATGCCAAAGAACAAAACCATGAGACTCGGTATGGGATGGGTCAAAGCGGACAATACTTTGAATGAGTTAAATCCAAGCTGTCATAATATGGTATCAGAGCGGGACCCCTCTAGTAGGTATGTAGCTCAGGGACAAACCACGCGGAAGCTGGTGAGCCTATAACGACCCGGTCCGACGAGAGCAGGAAGTGGTCGCTAGGGTCAAAGGGTTTGGACAAGGAGCGGCCCCTGGCAAAGCTTCTAGAATAGCAAAGGGGGTAGAAATGAACCGAACTATGCATCGAACATGAAAGAGTGATCCCAAGATATATATGTGAAAACTGAAATTAACTCACGGAAGAGCCTTTTAACGTAACGGCAAGCTTTACTTTGGAACTCTAAAGTTAAGCGAGTCCAGGCTAGAGCACTACCAGGATGGATGACCTCTTGGGAAAGTGCCTACTTGCACGCCAAAGGATGCCAAAACGGACCATACCTCGAGTGAGTTAAATCCAAGATGTCACACATGCATGCATGAATAACATGTTTGGTGTTAAAACATTGGCTCTATTTGTTTCATGAAAGACATTTTCCTATTCCAGAGTTTGGATCACTTAAGAAAATGAGTCATTGGAAAATCTCTACTTATGTTCAAAAAAATGATTTCTAACACCCCAACCTGTGTCCATTGAGGCTGGACCTGAGACCCCGGTGCTCGTGCCTGAATCTCTAAAACCGGGCCCGAGTCCATTGAGGTTGGGCTTAAGTCTATGACGCCTTGGCTCGAGACCCTGTGTCCGAGACCAAGCCCATCAAAGCTAGGACCTAACCTCGATGCCAGTGCTTGGACCCCAACACCTGAGCCCGTGTCCATCAAGGCCGGGATCAGTACCTCGACGCCCCAGGCCGGGTCTCCAACACCCATGCCCGGTCTCCAACACCCATGCTCATGTCCATCAAGGCCAGGCCTAGGACGACGTCCTTGGCCGAGTCAATCAAGGCCAGACGTGAGACCCCTACACCCGCACCGAGGTCCATCAAGGCAACGCCCAGGACTGCACTGCCCAATCTAAGGTCTCCGACACTTGCACTCAGGTCCTCTGAGGCCAGGATCAAGACCCCAAAGCCCATGCTCGGGTCCCCAACGCCTGGGTCGAGGTCCATCGAGGCCGGACTCAAGATCTTGGTGCCCATACTTGATTCCCCAACTGCCTATGCACAAGTCTAGCCCTTAAATAATGTATATATATTTAGGAAAATCAAATCTGATTTTTCTTATCAAACGACATAAATTATATTTTGGTTCAGATTTTAGCATAACACTAAAAAATATTTTCATTTTCCTTGAAAATAACTTCTTGAAAAATATTTTCTAAAAATATCACATTTTCCGCGAAACAAACGGAGCCCTAGGCACCTGATCAATTTTTATGCGCCAACCTATAGTTTTAATTATATAAAAAATATCGAGGAGGGGCAATCTGCACCACTACTTTATTCTAGAGTTATCATAAACATCTTACACATGTTATACGATGTTCAATTTAAATCATAGTTACTAACTCCACTGTTAGGAATGCGAGCCCATTTGCACCGCTACACAAACATGATAGGGTGCTTTCTATAGTCGCAATATCGGTGGGGTTTCTGTGGTGGATCGAAAGGGCAATTAGTGGGTTCTCATTGTCGAATCTTCATGTTCTTTTCATTGACAGATCGCAGATCTTAACCCCGTGATCATTGTGTCACCGTCTATAATAAACAATTCACGAGCCTGTCAACAAAATTGTTTGAAGTGTCATGGGATTTATAGCTCAGAACTAGAGGTTTTCTGTTCTAGTCCCTCGATTATAGGGTGCAATTTACTCTAAGTTAAGGTCACAATCACAAGTCAAACACTTGAACTTAACCAATTTACGAGATTTGCATAGTATTTTCAGCAGTCTCTAAACTTCATATAGACAAGTCATTACGCTGGTGCCATTGAATTATAGAAAAACAATCTATTCATATACTGTTGTTCGGTGATGGGTGAACTTCAATGAATAGGAGGATATGCACCCACTAGTGGCGGAAATCATGAATATAATATATATGTATATATATAATACCAAAGGAAATTTAAAAATACTCTTTATATTTTACACCTACTCTATTCTTACTTTTTTTGTTTACATAACTACCATTTTATTATAAAAAAAAACTCTATAAGCACCGAGAGAAAATGCAAAGTGAAATTAGGATGAAAAGTCAAAAAAGGATTTTTGCATTTTCCCTTAAAATGCAAAGTGAGGAATTATAATTTTTTTTTCAGTACTCAAAATCTTCCAGGTAATATGAAGATAATAACATAAGTTCTGAGCAGGATTTCAAAAAGCTCAAGAAGAGACAGAGGCATCTCCCTATAAGTTCTCTACATATTCTCCCTCTCCTGAGAACAAAAAGATTTGGAGAGAACTTAAGGGCCTCTTGAATAGTGAAGTAGACACCATGTTAGCTTTGACTATCTATCTCCGAGTAAGTAGGTATAGCGCCCTCCCACAGCTAGGATGGCAAGAGAGGAAGTCTCGACTTCCTGCAGATCGGCCTTCGGTTTGTGCTTCGCACAATGTCTAAAATCAACTTGCAGACCTATTCCCACTAATTATAATTTTTTTTTCAGCGCTCAGAATCTTTCAAGTAATGTAAAGATAATAACATCAAATGTCTCTTCGACCAAAAAAAAGATCAAATGTCTCTTCAAATTGTTTTCTAATTTTGCATAACAACCACTTGCAATTATTATAATTTATATCAAAATTCAAACAAAACAAAACATAAAAAGAATTCCTTTTCACCGACATAAACATGGGCCGTACACAGGCTTCGCTTATCTAATTATCTTTTGGGAATCTAGGGCTGACCCACTAATCCTCTAGTTGTTGGATTCTCTCCATATATAATTCTTACATTTATTAGGCAAATGGGCGGCCGGACGTTCCTCGGTTGTGGCTCGATTGCTTGTAATTTTTGGAATTTTGCACCCATACATTAATATTTTAATTTGACCAAGACTATACTCTTATTTTTATATTCCAAGATGCCTTCCGTGCAGCCACCACATTTTCCTTTCTTTTCTTGTACTTTATTAATTTTTTTTTCTTGGCTTGGCTATTTTGAGGAATGAATTAATGCTGCTTGCTCTAATTTTTTGAACTTTGCTTTGTTATCGAAATTCTAAAAAATATTTTAAAAAAAAGAGCATATAATATAAACAAGGGCCTAATACCCTAAAAAACCTCAAATTTTAACTTTTGTCCCAATTTTACCTTTTGTCTCATAAAAAACATTCAACTTTAGGTCATGTCCTAATTCTACCTTAAACTTTTTTTGTCCTATAAAAAACCTACAACTTTAGATATAATCCCAATTCTATCTTAAACCTTTTTTGTATCATAAAAAACCCTCAATTTTGGATTCAGTACCAAATATACCCTAAACTGTTTATTTATCTCGTAAAAATTATCAGTTTTAGGTCAAGTTTTAATTTCACTCTAATTATTTTTTTGTCTTATAAAAGATCATTAACTTTTACTTGAGCCCCAAATTTGCTCTCAATTGACCCTTCGTCAAAATCGCCCTTAGCGATTTTGCGCTCGTTGATCTCTCATGCTTGGAAATGTTCCATCTCTAGCACCCGAGAAGCTCGAATAGCTTGTCCTCAGGACGCTTGAATAGCTTGTGCTCAAGAGTTTTCCTTATCTGGGTTTCCAACTAGAAATTTCGGAAAGAGGGTTAATGTGGGCATATTTGTGATTCAAGTAAAAATTTGTGATTTTTTATAAAACTGTAAAAAATTTAGGGTAAAATTGGGACAAAAACTAAAGTTAGGGGCTTTTCATAAAATAGAAAAAAGTTTATAGTAGAATTGGGACATGACCCAAAATTGAGGGTTTTTTATGGAACAAAAAAAAGTTTATGGTAAAATTGGGATATAACATAAAGTTAGAGGTATTTTATGAGACAAAAGGTAAAATTGCTACAAAGTTTAAAGTTCGAGATTTTTTAGGGTATTAGGCCTATAAATCAAGAGCCAAGACTTGTTTCACTGTTCATAATTGCTTTTGCCCTTTCGGGCCATGTTAAGGTGGCGCGGGTTTCTTACCCACCGCCAAGTTGCTCCTTTTATTTATTATTTTTACTTTCCAACAATAATCTTGATCTGTGTTTCTTGAATCTCCCAAAAGTTTTTCATGACAATGTCCTTGGGAAGATTTAAGAAAGCTAATCTCGATTACTTATCGACTTTTTTCTTTTTATGGACATTGTGATCCCTGGTGATTAGACTAACCAAGCACACCGTGAGACTTCTCCCTTTGAAAAAGCGATGGGGGAGAGGTGCTAAAGGCATGACACACGATCCTATTCCCCACAACCCTCTTTTCAAATAAGTTCATAGGTTACAAATTACTTGTAAGTGATATGCTTTTAGTGTTGCGATTTATTTGTTTAGGGAAATTACCCAAAGTCTCCCCAAATTTTGTGTGCTACACGTTCATCTCCGAACTTTTTACGGGACACAAATCTCACCTAAATTTTCATTTTGTTTTGATCATTAACTCTCTGTTTGTTTGTTTTCTTGTCTATACGTGACTAACATGTGATTATTCAAGGGAAAAATTGTAATTTTTCTTATTTTTTTTGGTCAAATCATTCTCTTGCCTCCTATAGGCTAAAAAATACTGAAATTCGAACAATAAGTACAAAAAATAAGAAATAAATGCAATGACCATTTAGAAATATTAGCAGATGATGGTGATGAGAAATAAACGTAACAAAAATATTTTTCAAATTTATTCCCACCATTTAATGTTATCACTGAAATTTGTAAATTTTATTTTTCATATATCCTTCATTAGTGAGCCTCTTGAAAGGACCATGGCCGTTGACAGGGGATGGTTATGTACTCTTGCTACTTTGCACAGCAACAAACGTGTTTATGGAAAGCGAAAAAACTACCGAAAGAGACTAACTAAAGAAATGATCAAGATATTAGAAAAAGATGAAAACAATCAAATTGAGTCATCTTTGATCTTTCAATTTAATAGAGATAATTTAAACGGTACAGATGAATGGAACCGCCGCCGTAATTATATAGAACAAGATGAATAAATCTAGGATTACAGTTTGCGGGAGATTTGAGGAAATTAATTGTAAAGGGAAATTAGTCATTTTAAGGCTTGGATCCTTTCCAGAGTTCTAAAGTTGTATTTCCAAATTGCACGATGCAAGTTAGTGAAATTGCAAAACTAGATGCTGGTTTTGTGTATTTTCCCATTTATTCATTTGCCCTTAGTCTTAGATACTTTGGACCCGTTCAGTCGAAATTTTCCAAAATGGACCCTTCAGAGCCCTTTGAGCGAACTCCATCTTCCCTGTGTTCTACCGATTTAGCTCAAGATATCTCTCGACTTAAAAGAGGGAATTCAAAGTCTTCATCAGAAACAAATGGTTTGCTTGGAGCCTTGGGTGAGCCTCTTGGACTTAATCTTAGAAGAACGTGATCCTCTTCTTCTCTTTTGTACTACAGATCCTGTGAGCTGAATTTCAGATGGGTCGACCACTGGATACGAATAAGATGGTTCTTGGGTCCAATTTCAGCACCATTTCTACATCAGACAGCACCCACTTGAGAATTGCGTGCCGGGAACTTCTACGAATCAGAAAAGAGCCGTCAATTTCCTCACAACATAATGATTTAGATTCATACAACCAAGACACATTCTACTCGAACCATGACATGAAATGCGAATCGGTTGCTAACAATTTATGAAGATGCTCAGCCAAAAGAACATATAATCAAGGTTGTCTACCACTGCACTAAAGAATGTAAAGTATTATGTTGCTCCTTAATATTCTTTGAATTGTTAAGGCAAACCGCTCAGTTCATTTCCTGAAAAGAATCACAGTATCAGAATACATCCTTCAATTTTGCAATCCAATGCCAATGACCATTTCGATTTTTGTATCGAAACCATCACACATACCCTTTTCGAGTAGCGAAAGTGATGACGGTACATGAAGATCGCAAAACCAAAATCGTTGTAAAGCATTGATAAACCACCAAAACAAATGACGACCGCCGCAGTTACCTTCACTAGTACTACTAGAAAAAAGTTCACTAGCGGAGGGAATAGTTAAACATGCGCTGAAATAGAATCAATCAGACCTTTCATCTTCAAAATCAATCAACACCTCAAGCATCACCACGAAAGTTATACCACTTCCCACAAAAGAGTGCAAAAGAGTAGAAAGTCGTAACCCAAAATAAGGCAAGATCAATCAGATAATATCCACAAATTTACATCTGACCCAAAATCATGGACTGTACAGAACATCTAATGGTTGGCTTCTGATAGGAAATCATTACTCTTAGGAATCGCTCCCTCTATTACACAAGAACTCTCTTTCACTAATTCAGCACCCGTTGCAAGAACGGATACTTGGCGACTCTTTTCTTGTTCAATCAACCTACTTACACTGATACTAAAATGCGAATTGCCGACTAAAACAGATTGTATTTACAACCCTAAAAGGTACTCGAATTCTCTCCTTCCAAAATATTTCGGAACTCTCGCTTGTCTGCTTGACTATGTGAAGTATTATGCCCTGCATTAAGCTCCCTTCTATGTACAGTTTCTTCAGTGGAGTTTTTATGCAACAGCGGGAATGCTAGAATTCTTGCTATCCCTGTTAAGACAATCAAAACCTTCTACTCTAACAGCTGCAGGCTTGAGCCCAAACTTCATCCTTGCACACCCTTTGCGTGCAGAAGCTGATGGAGATGGTAAACCTGATGGCGACATAGCTGGCAACGCCATAATTGGAGTAATCTTTTCATCCCTAAAGCGGGCATCCTGTACTAAAGGATTCTCAGCCCTTCTTGGTGGAGATCCCGCGAAAAATGGGGGGGTCGAAGCAATCGCCATTGGAGATTGCGGCTCCAACTCATAATCCTCCTGCAATAAATTAAGCCTCCATTAATGTGACGGGCTACCGAAAAAAACTGAACCCGACAACTAAATGTCATCGCAGAGACGGACAAAAACATTAGATTTAACCTAGAAAGATGTTATGGCCAGCTCAGTTATTAACGACTTCCCTAATGTTTCTTGTTTTTCTTTTTCTTTGGTAAGGTTCCCTAATGTTTCTTGTTCCTCTCTTCCCCATGAAAAAATTGCAGAAGAACGCTTGAATAGATCCACTTAACAAAACAATAGGACTAGGACACATTGTATGAAGCAAAATAGCTGAACAAACTGATTCGTACTTTCAAAGAACCAAAAC
Organism: Syzygium syzygioides; assembly: GCA_031216285.1. Classification (NCBI taxonomy): domain Eukaryota; kingdom Viridiplantae; phylum Streptophyta; class Magnoliopsida; order Myrtales; family Myrtaceae; genus Syzygium; species Syzygium syzygioides. The sequence goes on along the minus strand of CM062247.1, from coordinate 46,326,835 downwards.
ATTCGATAACTGAATTCAGATCTTGACTATCGAGCAACAAAAGGCTGAGCCACAATTCCAGCCAGTTCAGACAGGATCAGACGTGGATTGATGAGACAGATCCAACTACCTTCTTAAGGATGAGGTCCAGAAGCTCTGCCGCGGCTTTCGATTTGCAAATCTCAGATCGGTGGCTGTTCATCAGAAACCACAGAGAGTTACTTCAAAAGTTCGGACACCAAATCAATTCATCCCCAAACACGAGACAAAAAGAATTACCTTATCTGAGACCTGAAAGGGTTGTTGGACAAAACCCCGACCCGGCGAGGCTTCGGACAAACAACCGATTCCCTCCGGTCGGAGACGGAGACGAAGCCCCTCATCTCCTCAAAGGCGGCAACAAAGGCGTTCTGCTCAACACTTCGGAAATGATCCATCTCTTAAACCCGCCGCAGTCCGAAGGAGAACGCCTAGCCACATCCAAAACAACAAAAATCAACACGCGCAGCTACAAAAAAAAAAAAAAAAAAAGGAACAAAACTAGGCAAGATCTGATCGAAGACGCCAGTTTAATCGACACAGCTCGCTCAAAAGCGCCCGCTAATCCTTCCAAACTCCGGAAAAACAACGCAGCCACCAAAATTTCTCTCTCGGTACCGCCAGATCGGACCAACCACCCAGAGAAAAGACAGGTTCCGTCCCCCAGCGCTCCACGCCGCGCGGACGACTTCCGCCCCGGAACGGCAAAACAGAAGCGCCGGCGGCTCAATCGAGCTGGAAACCGACATCCGACAGCCCGCGGACGCCGAAACACCGCAGACACGCAGGGCTCCCTCGCCGGAAACAGCTCCAGCGGCGCGTCGAGCTCCCGCGAGATCAGAGGGGAACCGAAGCGGCAGATCCGGCGAGAAACCGCGAAGGTAACCGCAGCTAGCAGCAGCAGGCGGCGGCGGCGGCGGCGCCGCACACCCAGCACGCGAAGACCGCCGACGACGAGATCGGAGATCGGAGATCTAGAGAGAGAGAGAGAGAGAGAGAGAGAAGGGGGAGTGTACCTCTAGGGATCCGCCGAGGAAGGAGAGGAGGAGAGCGAGAGCGCCACGCGAGGACGAGGAGGAGGAGGAGACTTTTGGGAGGTCGCCCAGCCCCCCGTTTTAAAGCAGCGGAACCCAACGGAGAGTCGGAGGGGAGGAATTGCGTACCCAGAGATTAGGTGCGAGTGGGAAGGTGTGAACGCAACCCGGTGGCGGTACGGCGTCGTTCTGGATTACGGCCCCAGCCCAACGTGGGCCCCCACACCACTCACGCACACACACACACGCGTGTGCGCGTGTGTGTATATTTTATTTTTTTGTTTTTTTTGTTTTCGTCTTTTTTGCATGAGTGAAGGGTACTTCCCCTCTTTTGATTTTTCAATGCCTTTTCGGGTTCTGCGAAGGTGGGTTTGATTCTTTGGCATGTTGCCCCGTTTATCTCCTTCCTTTTCCTCTTCGTTAAAAAAAAAAAAAAAGGAGAAGAGAGGAAAATTTTGCTATTAAAGAATTCGAAAAAGTTGACTGATTTATTTTAATTCCCCGGTCCACCATTTTTCTCGTCTAATTCCACAAGTAAATCGCCCGTTCAATGAAACGTGCTTCTACTGTATATCTAGCGGCCGACCCGCTTTCCATCAAAGACCTTTTCTCTTCGTATTTCTTTATTAGGAAAACTGACGTTTCGTATCTAAAAATATGATATGACATCAGCATGACATGATTTATTCTAGCAAATTCAACTCTTTACGTCCAGGGTTTATGGCTCACCTAGCGACTTTTATTGATTGTGCGTACATCTTTGGTGTTTTGGGGTTTTTTTGCTTTTTTCTTCTTTCATACATAGCCGGTTCAACTAAGCGTTGTTTACATCAAAATTAAGTATCTTGCGCGAAACAAAATTGTGCATATTTGCAACCCGAATAGGATTTGCCTTCTTACTTATTTGATTATGTTGATTTTGAGACTTGCCTAAATCCCGAAACCGTATAAATTCGAAGTATATTACGAGGAAAGTGGAGTGGAAAAGATAAATAAAAGGAGGATCGAAATTAACGACAAATAACTTTCATCGTCGTGTACTTACAAGGATATAAAAATACTCAATCTTTCTTTTTTCGGCAATCTTTCTAATTAGGGTCTTTGCCCGCATATATCGCATCTCAAAAAGGAAATTAAGGATTCGCTACGAGGGAAAAAAGAAAAAGGGGAAGCGAGATAATTTAGAATCCCAAAAATAGCACTTTGGATTATATACCATATAAAATTTGTTAAAATCGCAACTCCTGCAATGAAATCAAATATACAATACATACAATCGACATGGAAAATATCATCGCGCGCTTTGAAGCGCGCTTCCGAGATTTTGCAGGTCTCCGTATTAATAAAAAGAGAGAGGAAAAAAAAAAAAGAAGCAGCTCTTCCGAGTTGGCCCGCTCCTAATTAATAAACCCAAATAAAAAAGGAAGGAAATATCACAGGGGCAAGAGAAGCGTCTTACCGATCATTTTATTCATAAATTACTAAAAAAAAATAAAAAACGTCAAAATCAAAGATGATGATAATATATATAAAGCTGGAAAAAGAAGAAACAAGGAGGGTTGCCGTATTATCCCAAAACGTGGTGAAGAGTCGGCCACTGGAGTTCTTTGACTTTGACCAAAGACGTCGTCGTCACCGAATGCGAGATGAACCGAACCACCCCGCGCGCGCGCGCGCTCGATCATCGGATGGGACAGGGGCGACCGGGTCCGCTCCTCCCCCTCGCTTTCTAGGCTGGCTTCCATCCATCCAAGCACATCCCCCCAAGTTTCAACTTTGACTTTTCCTCGAAACCGACATTTCTTCGCCACTTGGAATAAAAATAGTAATTCGGGGCTTATTGCGGTGATTATCTTATCTCTCGTTTTTTTTCCCAATTAACAACGCTGAATTGCTAGTGCGAAAACGAGAAAATACGACACGACTAGTTTAGGCAGCCAGGGGCACGTGACTTCACCGGATATGGGCGAGGCCTTTTCGCGCGGGTGATGAGAATAGAGATGAGAAATTGTTCGGTGATAAAGTAACAAGGGGTGAGCGGTCCCCGATTCGATCCGGTCCAATCCAAGAACCGAAAACCGGATCTAGAGGACCAGCTCCCAGTTTCTAGGACTGGAGACCGGATCGACTAATTTTAGGATCAATTGGTAAAGGCACGAAAGAATCGAAAAGTATTTTCGGGACCAATATATGAAAGCATTTTTGGGTTGGTCCCATTGGAACCGAATAAAAATGAACTATCAAATGCTTATTTTGTTATTTAAATATATATTTAAAAAGTAAATAAATATATATTTGAAAAAATTAGAAAAATATATATATTTATCGATCCGATCTGGGAACCGAATTGCCTATAAACCGGTTCCACTTTTAGGAATCGGGAACTAGATCGATATTCCACTTTTGAATACTGCACTTTACTTTTAAGAACCGGGAACTAGTCAGTCCGGTCCGATTCTGATTTGGACAGTCCATCTTGCTCACCCCTATAAGCAACTGAGGATTGATCGCTGGATATTGTTAATTTCTGTCTTGCCGGAATTTGCTCCCTCCCGCAACAAAAAATATCTTTCGTCGAAAGAGTGTTTTTTCGGGTTTTAATTAAAGGAGACCGAGTTTACTTCATATTGAACTACACACACTAAAATCATGCTGGAATTTAATCAATGGCAAGATCCAGAAAGTGTAATTGTGACAAATGAGCCAAACGTGAACCAACCCCATCAAAATTTAATCGACAACGAAACTCGAGGAGGTGATTACATCATGCCGGAATTTCATCGACTACGCAACACATAGGATAGAAACACACATCGAAATTAATCGACGACGTGAATCTAAGAGCCACAACTAAAAAAGTAAAGTTCAGTATTGGAAAGTAAAGATAACGAAGGATAGTAAATTTGTTTAACATGTGCAGAGTTCCTTCGGTTGAACGTATAGCGCTATTTATAATGGCTTTTTCGTAATTGCTTCTCAACGGTTTTCGGCAGTTGCATGCTTTATGGGCGGTTGTTCTTTGGCATTCTCTACCCATAATCCTTAGATTCTCTTTCTCGACCGGCTATCTTCCTGAAAACAATATCAACTGCCTTCACGATTTTGTTTTAACGGTGATTGGTGATCGCCAATCGATAGTTGTCTCAAGATCCTGCTGCCCCGTGGCTCTGTCTTTCATATCACGTGGTCTAGTATCCAAATGGCGACTGTTCCCTCAAAAAATACACATCCATTTCTTCTTAATCTCAACTGCCTCGTAATCTCTCACTAAAAAAAAATCGCCTCATAATCGTGCCTCCGTATTCCTCTATCGATGGCTCCGTTACTTCCTGATGGCTTTTCTTTATACTAGCAACCATATAATTATGTTTTTTGTGTCTCGAAATATCATCAGACAACATCTTGCCATTTGCTCGTTGCCAATATCCACATCACCATGTGTTGATAATCGAATATATATCAGTGAGACGCATCATCATCGGTTGATCGGACGTCATTCTTTACGATTGTCGATAAAACGCCGTGAACGTATTTCCTACATAGCCATTCATGCTCACGTGCCAATCATGCGTTTATCAATAACTCGATCATATTTATGTGTAAATATACTCTCCATTTTTAGAAGACTTAAATGAAAATTAATACTTTTAAAACAATTTCTTAACATGTGCACCTTTTTTTGGCAAACGTCTTTAACATGCGCGTCATCTTGATTTGACATTTCATAGGACATTTCGTGTTTCACACATAGTCGGCCACTTCATTGCAACCCATGGTATTTTGACACGTCATTTCAATCATCTCTAGTATGTAGATCGCCATCATTATGGATCGTATCTTTTCGAATCACCATTCGTCTCAATTGTTGCTTATCCCGGGAATATATATATGCACAAAAGATTTGATTTTTATATCTCCTTCATTTCAGATATTAAACCCTAACCTTTCATTTGGCCTAAAACCCTTGGTTTCTCTTCGTCCCAAGCTCCCTCATCTTGTGTAGCTCCCAATCCTCCTCACTATTCTTCTATGGATTACATATGAACAAAAGATTTGATTTTTATTGCCTTCCTCACTTAGCGCATTAAGTGACCTTTTACTTAACACAAGCAATGAAATTGTTTTATAATAAAGATGATTGACTCACTTAATCAGATACAAAAACTACAATCATATTGGTTATATCGCGAAAACCTTCCAATGATTTCGTTAATCCATATTCGATAAAAAGGACTAATGAAATCATTATTAAATTTAAGGCAAAAGCCGCCAAAAACTCTAAACTATGTCCATTATAATCTATTTACCTCGAGTTTTTTTTTCGCGACACCAAAATTTCCAAACTTGTATCCTCGTGACATATTTACTTTCCATCAAGATTCCGTTAATGAGGACTATTAAAAATTTGCCTCCTTTAATCCCGGAAAGTAAACGGTATTGACATGGAGCCCACGTAACTTGAATAAAATAAAAACGGCAGATGTTTTGGCCGAAAAATCATCTGATGGAATATTGCCGGAGAGAAAGGTAAATGTGTCATATAGGTACAAATTTGGCATTTTTTTATGTTGGGTAAATATGTCACCGTGAACATGATTTGGAGTTTCCGATGACTTTTACCATCGATTTTAATCTGACTTTTTTATTTTATTTTTCCGAAATCCAGTACAAAAATCGGCAACCCTTGGTTTTCCCCAGGCCATAGCGAACGTGGGGAGGGGGAGCTCACGTGATTTTCCTTTTTGAAAAGCGCGACGAAGATCGTTAACATTTTCTTATTTTGATTTTTGGGGAATACGAATAACTTGGATGAATTATAAAAGGCGGGTGTCGTCGCCGGGTCGCGCATAATAAATATGCGGTCAAAATCAGAGGCCACCAAAAGGAGCGGGTCACACCAAAAGGTCGCGTCGATCTGTCCGTCCGGCCGGCTGGCCGGGGCGGGGCCTGACAACCGTGATTGACGCTGACGCTCCCCCCACACCGCCACCACGAGGAGGCAACGTGCGAGGAAGCCCAACCGCGGCGGGCCCCGCCCCCGCACCGCCCGCACCAGATGAAGGTCGGCAATCGCGACACGTGTCCGCATGACGCGGAGCTCCACCGCCCCGTCAAGGCAACTTGCGAGTAGGAGCGATCGGTTTCAGGATGGGTTGAGTCCAGACTTAGGCCCCGTTTGGTTCGGCTTTGGGGGAATGCATTTGAGGAAATGCAAATATCTTTGGACTAAAGGGGTTTTCCAAAATGCAGTTGGTGTTTGGTAAGTCTTTTTTAAAATCAACTTGGGCTAAAGTACTTTTGTAATTTTTTTTTTAAAAAAAAAGTGCTCCGATGGAGCTGGGGTCGCCGGCCACCGCCGCCGGCCAGATCTGGTCGCCGGACAACCGCCGACGGCCAGATCTGGTCGCCGGCGACCACCGCCTGGGGTCGCGCGACCCCGGCGACCGCCGCCTGGGGTCGCCGGACCCCGGGCGTCGCCTGGGTCGCGCGACCCAGGCAACGCTTGGCCTGGGTCGCGCGACGCCGGCGACCCCTGGGGTCCGACAACCCCAAGCGGCGGTCGCCGGGGCCGCGCGACCCCCAGGCGGTGGTCGCCGGGGTCGTGCTAGCCCTCCGGTGGCGGTTGCCGGCCGCCGGAGCTTCGGGGTCACTGTTCATGAACAGTGTAAGTTGCATTCCGAAAATGCAATGTCTCAAAGGACCTCCGGAGAAGCATTGGCCAAAGGGACCTTAGAGAGCATTGGAAATGCAATTGCATCTCCCCAAAGTGAGTAAAAAAAATTGCCAAACGCCATTTGGGTTTGGCCAAGGGACTTTGGAGCCCAAATGCTCATTTGCAATGCTGAACCAAACGGGGCCTTAGAACCTGAAACAAATTCTGTTATAACCGATTCCCAATTTTTAGACCCTAAAACCAACCCTGTTTTTCCTAGACTTTGTTTGGAATCAATCCTGTTTTTTCGGTCCGGTTTCAGGGTCTACTCGAGAACCTTATTTTTTTTTCCTTTTTTTGGTTTCATTTTTTTCTAGCAAAATAATATAGGTAGCGATGAAACAATTTAAAATAAAAGATAAATAACAAAAACTACTATCCGCCAAAAGTAACAATCCCCAAAATGAGCAATTGAAATTACAATCCATCAAAATTAACAATCCAAAAGCATTATGTGGCAAGACATAGTCCAATCGCATAAATCTTTAAGAGTCATATTTCCAGGGAATTTATTCAACATGTTTAGCTCTGTATTTTGCGCCATGATGAGATAACTCCTCACTTCTATTTCCGAATGAAATATCATGAAAGAAAAATCAAGAGACTTAGTGGTAAGGCATCTGCTCTCATTAGAAAAATGTATATATATCTTATCTGAATCACATAATATTTAGATGACTTTAAGGACCGTGCTGTTTCGCTCATAGTTGTGAAACATATTCCAATATTAAACTGGAAATCGATTCTAAAACGGGTGAAGTAGGGTAACGTGATATAGGCTTTTTACTTTTTTGTACATTATCTCAAAGCCGATTCTAAAATGCGTTCTAAAATAGGTTTGGGTTGGTTTTTACTTAGAACCGGAAACTGGACCGGTTCTAACCGGTTCCCAAAAAATGGAACTGGTACCCGGACCGGTTCTTATTGGAACCGGTTCTCGGACCTATTTTTCGGGTGAATTGGTCCGGTTTTCGGTTAAATCCGGTCCGATTGCATGCCCTTACTTGCGAGGGGGCCGCGAACCAATGGGGGAGGGGGAAAGAGGCGGGGATAGGACATGCGCACCACGTTTCCCGGGATCGCCGAGGAAGCCCACCCCCCAAAAAAAAAAGAAAAAGAAAAAGAAAGAGAGGCGAGATGTCCCGGACGGCTATCAGACAGCCGCCTCGCGAGAGAAAAATGGTAGTGATAGTTATTGATAGTTACGTCCCCGTTTATTTCGAAAGATGCTCGAGAAAATAATTCTCTCATTTTTTTATTAAAAAAAATTACTTATAAAAACAAAGCCAGATGTAGTAAATTGGCCAGGGTAGATCAGTCGCTTCCTCTTCTCTTTCATCCCTCTCTCTCTCTCTCTCTCTGGGGTCCCTCGACTGAGAAATAACTCTCGGTCCAGCGCGCCCCGTCCTCTCAACTCGAATTGAGATTGGAATTTTTCCTCCCGATCCAATCTGGAAGTATTTATTGCTTTCGTCTAGTTTTTTCCTTTGTTCCTTGCGATACTCTTCTCTGCAGGCTGTGCGTATTTTCTTATTACCGCCGTTAGGAATCGACCCGCCGCTTTAAATCCTCCAAACCAAGAAGTCTGACAGGATCGAGGAGGAATGCGGCGAGTTGATGCTGCAGTGGAAGCAGTTATACGACTTATTCGAGTTTTGGAAGCTCTCGTTTCGCCATCTAGATCTAGATATGTGAGCTCCTCTCTCTCGATTTAGATTTAAATACGGGAGTCCTTTAGAAGAGTTTCTATGCTCGTTCGACCTCTCCCGATTTAGATTTAGGTCAAGTTTTTTGGGTTTTATTCTCTCGAACTAGATAGTTATAGATTTGGGAGCTCCTTACATGTATTTGATCCGTATTCTCTCAACATTTTGATGTCGATGTCTCCATACGATATGCAAGATGTTGAACCTAGACACGCACCCAAGCCATTGCAAATGGATTAGAAGATATCGGCAAGTGCTCATCACTGAATCTGGTAATCGGCCGCCGATCATTTGCACTAGTACATATGTTCTTAAGTGATAAGAGCGCGTTTCTAGCTGCAGACTATGCTTTGTTATTTGCTTTTTGGCTTTTGCTCTGTTATGCAATTTTTTGGGATTTGTTAGGCTTGAAAGCTTTTATGTACTTCTCGAATATCATTTTGATATACAAAATGGCATCTTTCTTTCCACCAAAAAACAAAAACCTCTCCCAATCTAAACCCTTGAGCCTATTCAACTTGTTTTTGGTGTCTCCATACGATGATGATGTTAATGACGTTGAACCTAAGTGTGCACCTCCCACTAGGCAAGCCATAACTACACATCACTAATAATAATGCGAAATTCAATGATCGGCTGTCATTCGTTTTGTTTTAATGTCGAGACAGTTTTTGTGGGATAAAAATGTGCTTATTACAATAATTTGTACTTCATTGTTCTACTTTACTTTTTGTGATTTGCATTGTTTGAATCTTTCATGTATCATCTTAAAATCTTGAGATATGAATGAAATATTTATTTTCGACAGAAAAAGAAGGTAAATTCAATTATATTTGGAGTGAAAATGGCACCATTATAATGCTAATTATACTGACAATGATTTGTTAGATTGATATATTAAATAGTGTGATCGATTTTATCGTGACTAATTAATTCATAGGGCCATTTCAAGACCCATCTCTTACTTTAATATATTAATTTAGCATATAGATCTTAGCATACTAACGGTACTTAGCAAATATTGCATGTGAATTCTCCATTTTAATGGGTTTTCTTTCACGTCTGCATCTTGATTCTTATCTAAGTTCGTAACTTCTTAGAATGCCAATAAAACAAATATGGAGATATGAAAATGCGATAGAAGATCTCGATTCGATTCTTTTAGCACGGTAGTTTCACTTTCGGGCACCCATTTTTTTTGTTAAGAGACACGAGCCGATAGTGGATCCTTGATAACACAATTCGGCATTTTAAGCCAAAAATGATAAACGAGAGAGATACGGACAAGATAAGACGTGTTTGGCGAATCAGATATAAGATCAAAGCTAAGTCATTCCTAACGACTTGATCAAGGGAGGTAGTAAAAGCCATAGTCTCCGTTCGATGTCTAATGCAATTTCACGAAATAATATACTATGATTTGTAGAATTCCATTGAAAACAGGTTCATAAATCTCGATGCAAGAAGTTCCAAACATGGCGTTTGAGCTCAAAAGAGCCAGACATGCATTGTTAGGCCCCGGGGGGTTCGATTGTCAATTTTTGGTAGTGGGGTAATTAACAGAACTTTGGATGTTTCTGACGTCGCAATTGATCTGGGGGCCCTCAGATTGCATCGCTGTCATTTGTTTTTGCTGTCGTCGTCGTCGTGGGGGATCTGATCTGGAGACGACCGAAGATTTCATCCTGCGGACGTAAATTGTTGCACGTGGAAGACATTGTTTGGTTCGAAAAGTGATTCGATGCTTTCATTTTGCTTTGAAAGGCCGGGCTCCTTTCTATTATTTCAATTTTTCACTATTTTTCCATTTCTGAAAAAGAATTTCAATTTTCTTGTATTGTACTGAAATATTGCACATCGCTGAACTACGGAGTTTATACGTTTTTTTTTATACGCGTGGCTCTATCCACTTACTAGTTTAAGTATTTGAATTGGACATTCTAACGTAATATTAAATCAACTGATTCAGAGTTCAAATATTTTCAAACCTTTAATCCTATGCGTGAAGTGGATTGTTATTACGACTTCATCTACTAGTTTAAACTTTTAAAACACTTGGTAGTAGTGTCACAAAATCTTTCTTGCATTATTTGCAATCACTGCTTTGATGGAAATAAAATGAAATGATGACATAAATGATCTCTGAACTTTGATCAAATGTGTTCCTTAAACTTTCCATTTATTCAATGTGGTCCTTGAAATGTAATCCTTGAACTTTTTGTATATATTCAAACTAGTCCATTGACTATATGAAAATTTTTAATGTTGTCAGTTCGTGATAGCATTAAATATTTTTGTATAGTTTATGGACTAGTTTAAACATAACGAAGAGTTCATAAAAAAATATTACAAATTGGGCTAAAATATAGGGATCACGTTACATATAGGTCAAAGTTAAGGAATTATTTGTGTTATTTTTCCAAATAAAATTAAGAATGTCAAAAAAGTGTTTTGAAAGTATTCCTGAACAAAACCGAGGTTCTTCCTTTTGCACATTGAAAACGTTTTCCGAATTATATGAAGTGATAGATTTACTTATAATATGTTGTGACTAGCACGAGTTACTTGGATGGAGAGCATCCAAGATTCCAATTAATAGATTGAGTGACAATTTTGGCCGAAAAAATAAAATGAAAAAATGACCAATAAGATGCCGGGAAAAAGAGTTTGCTCTTTTCCGTTGAAGTGTTGGGTTTGGGCCTGGAGAAAAATTCATCATATTAATGCGGGCAGCGCAGATCGCCGGAGAGGTGGACTAGTCGAGGTCCGCGAAATCCGACGCAAACTTAATATGATTGATGTATCATAAAAAGGAAATAAAAGAAATATTGAAACCAAGTCAGATTCTCTATATCTCTCTGGCCATGTATTTAGCTAAATAGCATCATCTCATGATCAAAGGATCTTCCGACTGATCTGTGCATTGGCTAGTATCCTGTGCAATATGCACATAAGCTTGCACATAAGCTTTCAACTACACAGAGAATGGAGCCGATCTATTTTGAGGCCTTGGTCCGACCAATCCGACGCCTGTTTTTAGCAATTGCATGCCCTCACGGAGCACAAGCAAGGTCCTCCGACCCCTATTTAGAACACGGGTCGAGTCGCTTGCTCTTACGAACTTCCTTATTCTTCTTCCAATAAGAAATCTTTAGGTAAAGTTCGGAGCTCGAGGTTTGGGTTGGAATATTTACATGCATCCCGGGTATCCGACAAATAACTCCCGTCTTTCTCGTCCCTTTGCCTCTAATGATGGACGATGGAACCGCCGTCGATGATCTCTGCAACTTCGTGGACTGCTTCCATAGACGATCTCGGCTTCAGTGACCCAATGGTGGCGTGTTAGATGACGGCACTATCGGCGGCGGAGGGATGGGAGAGAGAATATACAGAGTGGCTGGACATTCCGGGCCAAGACCCCCTCCTCTGCTAATCGATCCTCAAACTATAATGAAGCAATAATAACTAAGGCTGTGCAACTGGAGCGATTCTATTTGGGAACACTTGATTGGGACTGCCCTATCCGGTTCTAGGTTCTTGTTGGAGCAAGTTTGGTTCCTAGTTTCGAGTGAAAAACCACCCAATAACCATACTGATCGAGCTAAATTTGGAATCGGTTTCGTAAAGTCTAAAAAATGATTGTTTTTCTGCTGGTATCTTTTTATCCGTCTCTTTTATTTTTGGTGTTCTTTTTAATCTCACTTGGATATTTTATGACTCTCTCTCGCTTGTGACTCACCCATCGCCTCATTCGCTCTCGGCTTCGCCTCTCCCATTTCTGACTCGCCTTTGCTTGCTCGCCCTTGTTCATCTTATTTTTGCTGTAAAAAATGAAACAAAGGAAAAATAGGTTTTTAGGTAGATCAAAGTGCCGTACCGGAAAAACAGGACGAGTTTCGAGATCAGTTCTAGGGCAAACATGATATGTTCCAAGTTCAAAAATCTGAAAACCGGTTCTGACAAGGTTAGGTTTAGATTTCATGTGTTGAACATATTCACCTTGTAACTGATCATATCCTTAATAATAACCATCTCCATTCACAAGACTACACGCAATTCATTATCGGTCCCACTCTATTCAGATCATGGCCGAATAGCTATCTAATTCCATGACTGGGCCACCGCTCCATGGAACGGAAGGCGAAAAGCGAGGAACCACCGTCCCCAGATTTAAAAAAAAAGTTGCCATCATGGTGGTGAGCCCGACTTGGAACAGTCAGCGGCGAACATGCGGTCCCCGATTGAATGATCTCTGTCTCTTTCTGTCTCTGTCTCTCTCTCTGTCGTTTGGAAGTTTCAAGCGTGTAGAGATGGGAAACGACGTGTTCAACTTTCGCACTCATCAATTAGGAACAAATCAAGAACAAGAACACGATTCAAAAGCTCACGGACCCAAGTTCGAGACCAGAAGAAAGCGGAAAGTTAACACAGTAATCCCATGAACGCTGGAATCGGAATATAATCTGTATTCTAATCCTCACCCAAATGGAAAAAGAACGCCAACCCAGATTCCACTGACAGCCCATCGTGCACCATCTCGAAGTCCCGAAGACTTCGTAATCTGTGTGGCCACTTTCTCTCTTTCTTGTTCTCTGACTCTGACCCAACAAATTCTTGTTCAAACTCCGCATGGCTTTGAGACCCGTGATAAGGTTCCCGGGTCGCCACTCTCAACATGGTACCTCCCCTTCTTTACGCGCTGGTCGTTGATTGCTTTTCTCGCCCGCGGTTCTTGGTGAAAAAAGTGAAGCCCGCCATGGCAATGGCGTGCTAGGATTTGGTGCTAGGTTTTGCTCGCTTTTGAGGAGGGGGAGGAGAGGAGGAGAGAGGGAGGGCGGGGCGGCGATGGCGAAGCCGGTGAGGTTCGAGGAGGTGGGTGCGGAGGTGCAGAAGGTTCTTGACGCGAACATGGACGAGGCGCCCGCGAGGAGGCGCGCTCGCGAGGCTTTTAAGGATGTGCAGCTCGGGATTGATCACGTTCTCTTCAAGGTAATCGGTGTCGTCGTTGTTGTTGCCGTTGTGTTTGTCATGTCTGAACATAGATAATGTCTCTGTCTTGTTGCTTTCTCGCATTTACTAGGCGGTCGCAGAGTTAGGTGCTCCGGCATTGATTGATGTTTCAGATACTTTTCGACATCTCGTGACTGATGTTGGGATGTTTTCATACGTAGTAATTAATTCCCCTTACAAATTAGTTGTTCTCGTTGAATTCTGCTTATTTCCTGAAGGGCAGGAAAAATGGTACAGCAATCTCGAGAATTTACTCTTTCAATGATGCTTTACTTCTAGCCATGGAATCCTAAGAAGATTCTTTCTTTTCCATCTGTTTTGTTAATTGCTTACATTAGTTCAAGGTTGTCCGTGTTGGCCTCATGTTTGCGTCTGTTCTGTACTTTGTCGCATTGAACAGACATAAACTTAGTAAAGCATGCTACCCACATTAGTTCATCTCACGGTCCTTGCCATCGACTGAACTTAAAAGCACATTGCTGATTATCTTACTCAGCGTTGTGTGAGACGGCTGTGAACTTGCTATTCCCTGGGACTCTTGTTTGGGATTGCTATTATCATTATGTTGCCATGTTTTTATTCACGGTTTTATTTGTCACACAATTTTCTGCTACTGCGGACGTTGTAATTACAGTGTCGAGTTATTTTTCTGGGGACATCTGATTTTTTTGTGCTTTCTCTTGTCGCAGATGCCGCACAAAGGGTTGAAAATGGAGGAGGTAATAATAAACCTTATGGTCTATATTAGGTACTCCAGTTACATATTGGGAAGCCTTCATCTACTTGAGGATGATCATTGCGAAACTTTAGCGCTCTCTGGTTCTCAGAGCCATCTTTCTGTGGTGTAGCTCCCATTATTCCTTGGAGCAACCTATTACATGTACCCATCCAAGCCTATCGATTAATGTGTATCTTGTTATGCAAATGGAGAAGTGGAGTATCAGTTTGGTCCCAGACTGAAATGCGACATTGATCTTCTTATGGTGCTCTTGCTAGTTGAACTTAGCTTGCTGGGATTCTATTTAAAGACACAAAACACACCTTAATGTACGTGCAACTACACACAGAATGCCAATTCTTATTCCTCAAGAAAATATAGGACTGAGTAAAAGGACAGACTTCTTTCTTTTACTTTTTGGCCTTATTAGTTACCAGCAGAAGTGGCTCAGTTAAGGAGTTGTCTGATATTGGCTGCTCATGTTGCTTTTTATTCCAAAAAAGTTGCCTTTTATACACATCTCAGCGCAAGGAAGTTAATCAGTTCATGTCCCTTGATTCAGAAATATGAGGTGAATTCTAGAGGACTGGAGATCTTCACAAAACGTTGGCTTCCAGGCACATCTCAGCTCAAAGCAGTTGTTTGCTATTGCCATGGTTATGGAGACACCTGCACCTTTTTCTTTGAAGGCATGTATTTCCTGCGAAGGGGAAGCAATCGGCTTTGTCTAATGACTCCTCTGACACATCTAAATAAATTAGTCCAATGCACTTTTTTGCAGGAATTGCGAGGAAATTGGCATCAGAAGGATATGGTGTGTTTGCGATGGATTACCCTGGATTAGGCCTTTCAGAAGGTCTTCACTGCTATATTCCGAGCTTTGACAGGATAGTTGATGACGTAATTGAATATTTCTCCAAAGTTAAAGGTATGATAACAAGCCTCATCAAGTAGTCACAACCTTTAGGTGCTTTGTTTAGAAGATAGATGATGAAAGCGTATTGCTGGCTATATTTTTTCTGGGTGAAGCAGACATGTGTCCAATGCCATTTTTGAATATGAAAAACTTCTCAAAATAGTCTCGACGTGGTGTTCCAAGCCATCCTGGAGGTTGATTGCTGCCTCTGGACAGAACACTACACGGCTTTAGGAAGTCATGCTTTGGAAAAGACTATTTTCTTCGTGGCAGCAAGTAGGTGAGTTTGGGTTATGTTGTGAAGGAACTTTGACCGCTAGATGGTACTGTTAGAATTTCAGACGTGATGAGGAATAAAAAATGCTTTGGCCTCTAAGTGGAGCGAAACTCTTGGTTCTTGATGAAAAGTTTCGGCCGAAGAGAGCCTTATCTGGATTGTTGACTACATGAACTCCAAGCACCCTATTGCCCTCGGGTGTAATTGAAAGAGCTGGTGAAAGGCAATATATCTGCGTATGACTGGGGCATCATATATATTATATGTCACCTATGTGGCGTAGTTGTGGACCGACGAATGACATGATCGTAACATATCACGTGGATGATCTTATTCATCACTGGGTGAAGTATCATACCAGGTTACCCATGGTCCTTTTTGAATTGCTCTTTCTCAGTTACAATCACAGCCAGTCCCTGCAGTTTTCTAGGAAATGTGTAGGGCAGCCATCTTCTCCCTGAGGTTTTCTAGCAAATGTTTAAATCATGTGTCAAATGACTTCGATGTTGCCTCTTGCTGTGTCGCAATTGTTGAGCGGAAAATATTTAGCTCTTTTATCATAGAAAAAATTGCTGCACATAATTGCATTCAAAATGCTTCTTCACTTCGATGAGCCGAAGCTGGTGTTCCTTACTCTATGATACTTTTCCCTTGTAATTTGCTGACAAAATGCTATCCGACTCATTTCTAGTAGCATTTCTTTGTAGCTCCTTCATCCCTGAGATCATTCTGCGAAGGACCTTAAATGAACTTATTGGCCATCTTCAACCTGGATGCCCTTTTGGTCGATGAAAATATATGCACTTCAGCCTTCCGATGGTTTAGTAAAGAGAGATCTAACACCTTGCATGGCCCAAGAACCAGCTTCTTGAATGTGTACTCCTGTTTAAATGCTCCCCTCCCCATCAAGATCAGCCATAGAGTGCTCTTGAAGAAACTTTAACTGATTTAGGTTATAAACGAATGAATAATCAAGATGCATAGCACCTGAATTTAGTTTCTTGAAGTCTGAGATTTTCTGTCCATGGATCCTGAAATGCATTCATTAGCCAGAAAGGAAGTTCATCGTGCTTTCCTAGGAAATTTTTACCTATAAATAATCCCTAACATTATCTATATCTTGTATCACACTGGTGGTGATGGTTTCGTAAAAGAATTACCCCTTTGCTAGGTATACATGCATGGGTTTCTTATCATTATTGTGCTTCTAAGAGCACATCATCGGAATGCATCTTTATGCAACCTAATCTTCCTGCATATGGTCAAATTCCTTGCAGAGAAACCGGATTACCGTGCTCTTCCAAGCTTCCTCTTTGGGCATTCTATGGGTGGGGCTGTTGCCCTGAAGGTGCACCTAAAACAGCCTAATGCTTGGGATGGTGCTGTTCTTGTTGCACCAATGTGCAAAGTATGTCTCCCAAGCCAGTGTTATGTTAATGTTCTTTTTGGCTGTGGCGTTTAATGGGCAGTTAATGAAAGTCAGTTCTCTAGATTGCAGATGATATGGTTCCTCCATGGATACTCACGCAGATCCTAATTGGTGTAGCCAAGTTTTTACCAAAGCAGAAGTTAGTCCCAGAGAAGGATTTGGCTGAAGCAGCTTTTAGGGAACCAAAGAAGAGAGCACAGGTTTGTTTCTATTCAAGCATTTCTTGGATGCAAGAATCGTTATGGAAAGATACAGAGTCCTAGTTAATAATGATGCTTCAGAGTTTTCTGCTGTGATGATGTTTCTCTTCAGTCCTTCAAATGCCTTGGGCACCTCCAGCCCTCCTCTTCGAGACATTTTAATCTCGTATATTTGTTTCTGTATCAAAACATAACGCAGTTTAACATGTAGCTATGATATATAACAACTTCTCTATTGCAGACTGCCTATAATGTTATTGCCTACAAACACAAACCACGCCTACAGACTGCTGTACAGCTGCTAAGGACTACTCAAGAGATAGAGCGCCGGTTGCAAGAGGTATCTCCATGCCATGACTCCTAATTGATTCAGTCATTTAAATCAGATGCATCTTGTGTCTATGAAACTTGGGTTCTTGAAGAAGCATGTATTGGGTCATTTTCAACGGACAGGATACGCTTTTATACTTCTAGATACTAGTTGTGTACTCCAGGATCTCTGAAAATTTGAGTTACGCACTTGAGGATACTCTGAATATGTGAAATTTCCATGAAGACATTTTATTAAGTACTCAGCTGTTTGTTTTTTTTTTTGATCGAAAAATACTCAGCTATGTTTAGATGGTACTCTCACTAAATCTTGAGTTTATGAAACTTGAAGAAATATCCACTTGAAGAAAAATATTTTCAGTTTATATTATATGAAAGTTTCATGGTTCGATTTTCGGACTTAAACTGACTGGAAGGAATTGAGATGACAATAAGCTCTTTTAGAGTGAAGTCATCACTGTTACAGTTATCTCTGTGCTTGTCTTAGTATCTGCATGTGTATTGAAATAAGAATAAGTCATATGATCTTGAGCTCACATTTGATTTTGTTTTTTTTTTCTATCTTTGTACTCTAGCAACAACTTGATGCATATCCAGTGATGGATGCTATAACGTTGATATGAAGCACTCTTTTCTGATCACTCCAGTATATTGGGATCTAGAGCTGCTTGAGGCTTTTCGTTGCTACTCTTTTTTGTACATTATAAACCTTGTTTATACATGATAGCATGGGTGTTTGTATTGTAATTTGTGAGTTTTGATTTTTCTTGATTTTCTATGGACAAATATAGTCCTCCTGTCGCCTTGGCTCTTGATATAATTATATGTTGGCCTACCAGGTTAGGTTAAAGACTGTCTCAGTTTGAGTGATTGACAATAATTTACTGAATCTAACTTACAATTATCATGCTGGAACTTGCTAGGTCTCGCTGCCGCTTCTGATTCTGCACGGAGAGGCTGATAAAGTAACTGATCCATCGGTGAGCAAGGTCCTGTACGAGAAGGCTAGCAGTAAGGACAAGAAGCTCATCATGTATCCTGATGCTTATCATGCTCTTCTCGAGGGTGAACCAGATGAAACGATTCTTCGTGTTTTCGGTGATATCATCTCCTGGCTCGATGAGCACAGCTTGAAAAGCACCGCGTGATGGTGGACTTGTATGCTATGTAACGACAAATCCACATTGATTTATTGAGGTATCTAATAATACTCGTGTCCCAGAGTAAAACTTTGGGTGTCAATCCACCCAACTTATGCCGTCTGGCGATGGAGAAATAAGTGAATATTTTGTACGAAGTTCGGCGCTTTGACGATGATGCACTTGTTAGCTGTACAGATGATTCGTATTTGACTGATGAATAAAAGTATATAACTTCGCTAATCATTTTGAAACAAACAATGTAGTCAACAGGAGGATACTCAGCCTGGCATAAGTTGAACGGAAGTAAGTACTAAGCATGCTGCAGAACCTTTCACAACGAGAGATTAGAAGGTTTTCTCAAAGGCCTAGTGGTTGCATTATCCTAAAGCCCTAGTTGTAAAGCATTCCTCTAAATGTACGCAAGTAACGCAACAATAGCCTCTCATGAAGTGAAGAAACCCGGAACAAAGCCCTATACGGGCGAGGCTCTTGCACTCGTGGCGACGGAAGATCTCAGCCGTCCAACAGCTTCAGTCGCATCCGTCCATCGGGTCCCGACAAGATTTTGGCCCTTCACTGAAAGATTGCAATCAGCTTAAGAGAAAACTGTGAAAGGGTCGCTTTCGATGACCGTGACCCATTAGAGCGCCTAAAAAATTCCTCTTTTTTAGGCAAGTTGGATTGTAATCTTCCTAAAAAACAGCAAACACTTGAGAATCGTACGAATCCCGTTTAGATGCACGTAATCCGACGTGTGGACACATGGGTGGTCGGAGAAAACGTACTAAGCGAGGCAAAACAAGAAAGGAAGAAAGAAGACAACCTAATACAGGGGTCTATCCTATCCGTCCAGCCAGTGGCAATTTCAGCATACTCGCTCAAAAGGTTGGGGAGATGTCATTAATGGGACTCGACCTACATGTTGAGCGCACGTGGGCAGCTCTACTTCCGTTTTTCTGGTGCTTCAACTCAGTGCGCTCCTCCTGGTGACTTTCTTCGTACGAGAAAGGAAAGCACCTTTTTCTGTTTCCCACTATTTTCTCTGTCTCTCGCTCTCGTCCCTTGAGCTGCGGGTCTTGGCTTGCCCAACTCGAAATAGAAAATACCCACTTCACTCTCTCTCTCTCTCTCTCTCTCTCTCTTTCGGATGCTCAAGCTGTAATTCGTTATAAAAGAATTAAGCGGATGAAGAAGGCGTTATCGGGTTTGGACATCTCGTTCTTGCTGCAAAAATGGGCTTCTCTTCTTGCTTGTGCCATGCCCCCTTCCCTCCACTCCAGGTATCAATCCGATCCTTTTTTTTTTCTGTTGTCGTTTCTTGAAGTACCCTTTTTTTTCTTGTGATTCCCAGTTTGAGCTCCGTTTTCGTGTTGTTTGGGTTCTTTCCACGTTCCCGATTTTGAATGTTCCGGGCGTTCTTGAAAGGCCCTTTGCTCGAACTGTTCTGTGTTTGATTGTTGATCGAGTATTGCGGCTGTCCCATGGTGAAACACTAAAATGAATTGAGAAAAAGAAAGAAAGTGTACGAATTTTAGTCTGCTTCATTGAGTGTAATTTCATCCGAAATGAAGTACGTGTTTCTTGTTGCTTCGATTCGTTCAGTAGATGATAAAAATAATGCAGTCAAGTCAGCATTTTCATTCTCTGTTGAGCATTTCACATGTCCTGAAAATTGGCCATATACACCCTCGACTTACTTGCAAGCTACCTCTCTTGTTTTTGTAATGTCCTGTGTGCTTATCTGTAACTCTCCATTAGTCTGTACCTTTGGGTGATTTCTTGTGCTTGATTTGGGAAAGTTTCAAGTGTTGGTACTGTCATGGGATTCAAGCAGGCCGCTTGTTTGCTTTAATGTGGACCTCTGTTGGGAGAATCACAATCCCAAACGCATGGCGTAACTGATCACTCGATTAGTTGCTCCTGTTAGTTGCGTATTGTTCTTTCCTCTCTTACACCGCTAATATCCCTCTGGAATTAAAGAGTTATGCGGCCGTATCTGGTCTATTGTACAAGGATGGGCTATGACCTGTCAATTGTAGCAGATTGGAATATAATGCCTTCCTACCTGCAATGGCTCAGTTTCATTTATCATATTTTTCGGTGCATGCTTATTGACGCTGTGTGACTAAAGTATATGACTAGTTAAGTCCATAAGAGCCTTTAAAAAACATGGCATAGACGGTTTTGTGAAACTTATCGAGATATGAAACACATAAAATCGGTGTCGATTTTTCCCCATTTGTAGGTTAATTGAAAGGGGATTTTAGGATGCAGGGCACAATTCGGATGAACTGGAAAGTTTATAAACATCGACACTAAGATTACCTATCATCATTCTTCTAGATAAGTTGGAATATTGCATCGTTTTCAGTTCATGTTTCTCATAATAGATAAGTCCGATAATGGAAGTTTGAGGTTACAGCAGGACCATAAACAAAACGATTATTACTTGCATCTGTTTTGAAAACTGAAATAATGATTTAAATCCCTCAGTTCCATGAAGAACTTCGTTCACAATTTAGATGGACCTTGTCTGGGGCTGAGAGCTTTCTTACAATTTCAACTTCATTTGGACAGATTGGCAGTTCAAGATTGATAAAAAACGCTTCAGATCGAAATTCTATCGGAGCACGTCAAAGATCCTCATTTCCTCTGAAAGGTAGTAACACTGAGCTTTTAGGCCTACAGATTCCGAGGGCAGGAGACAACATACGCAGGGAGTGGAGTTTTGCCCAAGGATCAAGAATTGTTACAATACCATGCTCAGCAAGAGTCATCCGAAGCCAGAAAGCCCTTGGAGTACATGCTTCTTGTAAGTTTCGCAAAACTCGACTCTTTCTTGTTACAATGCTGGACTCATCAATTCACCATACATGTGTCTTGTTGGATGGATAAAATTGATTTTGCTTCCCTGTGACGAGTTAATTTAACCTTTCAGTTGTTGTAGCTCCACACGACACACAATCTGAGACAAAAATGTGATTATTTCATCTGTCGATCTTTAATTTGTTAAGGAAAGTTAGGTTTCTGAGAAATTAGAACCGGATTGAATGGTTCAATGAGCAAGTATGGTGAATTGATGGAGTAGATCTTTTGATACTCCTAGAGCAGTCAATCACAACCATCAATCCTAGAAAAAGATAACAGTAGGACCCACAAAAAAATCAAAACAGACGGTCGAGATTACATCTAGAGTAAGGAAAAAAATTCATTCTGGGAGTACCTAAAATTTTCACACTACCTTTAGCGCCATATCTCAAACTATTAACCCGTTGCAGGGTTGACAACATCTCAAATTGCTAGCAGTGCTTTCACTTGGGGAACTGCAGCTGTTCTCCCTTTCTACACTCTCATGGTTGTGGCTCCAAAGGCTGAACTGGTATTTTCCCTCCTCCCTCTCTTCTTTTTTGAACTGTTGATTTGCATAGTCCTTTAAATACTTAATATCTGATGTCGGTGCATTGATTTAAGGTTACTGCAAATTCTATGGTTCTATGTAGCGAGTTCATCTGATGACATCAATTTTAGAAATGCTCTCATGAGGGGGGAATATGTCTCTTTTTTACTTATTAGCCGTTATTCAACTGGCAGTCTTACATGTTAGTCAGTTGAACTTAAAATTGCTTGACGGATTCACTTAAGTTGGATATGCAGATTGTTTGCTATTGTCTGCTGCATCAAGATAAAAACCTGTGGTGAATTTTTATTTTGAACAATTCTTGCTTGCTGTACATGTTGTGCGAACCAGAGGGTCCGAATCTTTTGTTTTCTCCATGTAATCAAGCTTGAATTTTGATGTTTTCAATTGGCCTAATGATATTAATTTGTGATACTTGGGTTATTATGTTTGAGCAAAATGCAGACTAAGAAATCCATGAACACCGGTGTACCATTTATTGTGCTCGGGCTTTTCTATGCATACTTGTTATACCTCTCCTGGACACCTGACACGCTAAAGGCGATGTTTTCAAGCAAATATTACTTGCCAGAGGTGTGTGTTTGATTAGAAGAAGCTGGTTCTATAGTTTTGTGCTCTTTGTACATTTGATTCCAATCCATCTATCATTTTTCTCAGACAACTATCGTACTATTTTATGAGTCTTCCGATCTCGATGTTGTTTGTGAATTGTGCAGCTTCCTGGGATTGCAAAGTTGTTCACAAATGAAATGACTGTGGCTTCTGGATGGATTCACTTACTGGCTGTAGATCTCTTCGCTGCAAGGTCTCTCTCTCTCTCTCTCTCTCTCTCTCTCTCTCTCTCTCTCTCTCTCACGCACACACGCACGCACGATATTGACAGTTGCATTGTGCCAAATGCAGGCAGGTCTTCCAGGATGGATTGGAAAACCAAATCGAGACGCGGCATTCAGTCTCTCTTTGCTTGCTGTTCTGTCCCATTGGAATCGCCACTCATTTCGTCACAAAAGCACTGACCAGTGGAAACAAATATGATATAAAGCATTAACGGAATAACTTCATTTGGTGAATCATTGAAATTCCATGTACATTCTCTTTGCCAACACTATCATTCATGTTGTTTCCTTCATCAATATATTATCCATCATTGCCTACCCATTTCTGGATGTAGAGCAATGAGGTGAGTGTGGATGAACTTAGGGATTTCTTCCTGTCACTGTACCCTGAACTTCCTCCAGACCTCCTCCTTGACCAGGACAATGAGGTCGAGCATGTCTGGCGAGGTTGAGGTGCCGATGATTATGAAGATGTTCGCAGGTTTTGTGGAAACTGTTGCCCCTCCCACTCTAACCTTTAGGGCCTGCTTGTTCAACCAAAGTCGCGGTTGCGACTCCTGAATTTATGGTGTTAAAGAAAGACCCGAGCTTGTGCTTCTTTTGCCTATTGGCTGTGAGTTCTTCTTCCGTGTGCGAAACACGAGTAAAGGGGTTAGATTCGCTCGTTGCGGAAACTACAGTGACTTTGAAAAGACAAAACACACAGCTTTTCTAGATAAGCAGGTTTTGCGTAGAATTCGAGCCCCAAGGTGGCGAGCAATGGCGTACTTGATAAAAGGAAAACAAAAAGAATCCTAATTCAACCTTCCCATGTACTCTTGCGGCCTTGCCGCTTCATCCTCGCTAAGTCCGGCGAGCTATGCAGCTGAGAATGCTACTGAAAGGGCCACGGCCGGTAGCCAAAGTTAAGGTCACTTCTGCGACTGTCTTAAACTTCCTGGTCATTGGCGGCAATTTCAAAGCTATCAAGAACACTGGCTGTCTCCTTGAAGCATAAGAAAGATGATAAATCATCAGATGAAAACACTTTCATATGCGATGAGGGGAGTGGATTATGTTTTGGTTCTGCATTGACATAAGTTTGGTTCGGTTCTTTAATCCAGGAAACCAGCTAGAAATCGAACAATGCTGTGCATTTCATGCACTTGAAAGGAACCGAAAATGGTACATTCACGTTGAGTGCGAGAATTACCTGTCCATACGCTCCGGCACTCATGTAAACCGTTCTGCTCACCACCTCTAGAATGTCTCCGGCGAGTTTAAGGCAAGAAAAATTATCCCAAAACACCGTAAATCTACCGTATTGCTGTCAATTCGATCCTAAATTTCCCAATTTGGTCATTGTAACTATAAATCTTTTGACGATTTTCCAGTGTAATTTCTCTAACCAAGTTTGACCGGAATCTGCTAACATGACTGTCCAGTCCGCACCGGCCGTCTTATGTGATATGGTCAATGGCTGACGTGGACAAAATGAATCAAAACGACTCGTTTTGCAATCATTTTAAAATTTTCTTATTTTTGTCCTTGTCTCTCCTTTCATTGCTTTTTGTTACTCGAATTTGGTGTTGGTTTTTGCATCAGTCTGAATCAATAGACTAGGAAGCTTCATTCTTTCAGACTACCTTTGCTGTCATTAGATGACTTCGACTAATGAGAAATTTCTTCACCAGCCACACTCTCGCTGGCCACAGGCAAGGGTCGCGGTCTTTGCCGGCGGATGTGAAATGCACCTGACAGAAGAGCTCGGATAGATTTCACAGAACCAGTAGTTGTGTTGTGTGCACTCTCGCTAAGTTAAAATCTCTGATAAACTATTTCATGATCGTTCTTTTTAATCGATCAAGCTTTTTCAGTTTCAGTTTTAGCTTCTTCCTCCAAACCCTAGTACTCCCTCTCTCACTCCCCCAAGCCCTCCACGGCAGTGGCCACAGGCAAGGTTGCAACCTCACTTGTGGTCGGCAACCGGCAAAGGAAAAAAGATGAATAGGAAAAACAAGATGAGAGAAGAGAGAAAGAAAAGAAAAGAAAAGGAAAGGCCGCGTCAGCGATTTTCCAAATTGAAAAGTTTAGCAATGATTCGGCAGCTGTGCAATATGTTCATGACTTTTTGGATAATTTTCCAAAAGATGAAGTATAGATGACATATTGTGACATTTTCGCAGCTGAAAATGCACAGATATAGTTAATATGCTTAGCAGTGAACCTTTTCTCGAGCTAATCAACCACGTAAGTCATATAAGATGACATTGGCATTCTTTTAATGTTGTAATCAGATGATATTCTAAACTAGAATTCACATATCAGTCTAAAATTTTGCTCAAATATTCATGAAGCTAGGTAATCGAGTAGATATTGTGGGGTTTTCAAAGTAAATAATTTAACCTGAGTACACTAAGGAGGTTAATTATGCCTATTAATTGCTAAAGACAGGAAACAAATAAATATCTATAAAAACTCGATTTGGTTAAACTGAAATTCTTCCTCATTAATTATGCTTATCAATTGTCAAAGATAAAATATTGATAAAAAAACTTGATTTGGTTAAACTTAATTCTTAATCTAATTATCTAATTACTTACTTCATTCATGGGAGGTTGCGGAACCTTTGACACAATAAGAAGGCAGGTAACACCCACTGAAGTAAGTTCGAGCCTACATCTAAAGGAAAATCAATAATATCAAAATAATTTCAATTATTGAATCAACAGATGGCTTAAAATGGCTTGAAAAAAATAATAATTTAATTGATAGTCCTTTTTCAGATTTGTTGGTGTAGGCTCCATTATTTATATGTCTCGTATTCTTTTGAAAGAAAGAATATTTTATGCATACGGCCATATAATTAAAATTGCAAAATCGATCAATCACTTTGCTCGTATGATAATCCTTGTCAATAAATGCGTTTGAAAGACGATGGGTTGCTTTAAGTTATTTTCAAATATAATATACGGTATATTTCACACGAAATTTACTTGGGTGTGAGGGACCATTATTTGATTAATTCGTAATTATTGTGGTAAGCTAAACCCAAAAAAAAAAAGAGAAAAAGGGAAAAATCAAATATTATGGGAATCGAATCTACACCGTCCATCACGAGAGCTAGGGTTACACTGGCTCCTCTTTGCTTTATAAACCTTCTTCACCGTTTCGATCTCCCTCTCTCCTCCGTCAGGCACCTCGAGCGGGCTTCCTTCGAGCATTACTGCCTTTGACGTGCCGACGCTCGGTGCAACCTTCTTGAACGTGAGTGCATCCGAATCGATTTCTTTCTTCCCAGCAACTTGGTGTTGTTACTAATTCATCTGTTGTCTTGAGAATAATCGATCCGTGCAATGCATTCTTCCTCCTTTGACGTGTTTGTGTTGGTCGAGCTGAGCGGTTTTCGTTTGATTGGCTTAACTGGAAAGTGGTCATTGATGTGTTTGAGATTCACCCTTTTGTTTTATTGTGGAAAGATTCGAACTTTCCCCTGTGAACCAGCCTCATTCCGTAAATTTGAGTCTTCTGGTGCTTCGTGTATGCTGGATTTCTTGCCGTGTTCTCAATTGTCATCTGGGATGACGATGATTTAGAGTCTTGGGGTAGTTAAGAGAACTCTGGAGATTTAAAAGTATTGTGCCGCAAAAAAAATTCGATTTTTTGCCAGGTTTTGTTCTTTCTATTAGTTCCGTCCGTAATTGTAGACAGCTTTTCGCAGTTTTTGCTGTTGGTTATACCCTTAATAGCATGTATTTCAATGTGATGTCCGGTGTAAAGTGATCGAGTTACTTAGCATGTGCCAAAAGAAATTCGACAAAATGATGTATTTTTTCTGATCTGCCGGATGACAGTGTCCCTTGATATGCATTTCTGATAACTTCAGTTGGTCGTAGATGACACTGATTATGTTGTTGTTAATATCTGACTGCTTTGGATGGAAATAGATCTGTCAAGATGTACACCTCCAGGAGGAAGATCCATAAGGACAAGGATGTTGAGCCCTCTGAATTCGAGGAGATGGTCGCACAGGTCAGTGACGGGCAGATGTTTGTCACTTTCTCTTGTGTTCTGATGTTGCATTATGTGATTTTGAAGTCGATTTAATGTTGTTGCAGACATTCTTCGACTTGGAGAACACCAACCAGGAGCTGAAAAGTGAATTGAAAGATCTTTTCATTAATTCTGCAGTGTATGTCTATCACTACCTGGCTTTCAGAAACAATGCTTTTAAATCTGTTGGTTTTATAGGTGTGTCATTGATCTATCTCAATTTCATTATATTGTCTATAGTGAAATGGACATTGCTGGGAACCGCAAGGCCGTTGTCATCTTCGTCCCCTTCAGACTGAGGAAAGCTTTCCGCAAGATTCACCTGCGTCTTGTTAGGGAGCTGGAGAAGAAATTCAGTGGCAAGGTGTGTGTTATTTGAAAGGAATTACTGTACTCAGTCAGCGTGTGGATTGAAATTTTGTTTGACTTAGGTGAAAAATAAGGTAGCATCAGTGCTTCCAGCTGTTTGCAACAGCTCAGCAAGCACGTGTCATTGTGTTTTATTTCTAGAAAATGACATGTGTATGTGCTAGAAATGATGATGTGTCTCAGACTCAGTCATTGGTTATGGTAAGGTGAGAATGCTGTTGATAGGGAAAGTTTATACTTCTGATTGTTATGAGATTGGGGAATTTTCAACTTTCAGTATCTTGCCGTAAAAAGGGAACATTCCTTTCATTTGATGCGGGAGTCCATGTGGGAGACGTCGTTTTTGTGATTTTACATTACAATTGCTAAGCCTATTGTGTTTTGAGCAATCGTGTTAATATCGGGAATTCTAGTATTGGGTCCTAAAGTAAAACTACATTTGCATGAGATGTCAAAGGGTAGTGAGTTGTGATGATTGCTTGAAGTTCATGCAAGTTTAGGGCCTGAAATTGGCTGCATGCATTGAAGTCGTCCTTATTTTTGTAGGATGTAGTCCTTGTTGCCTCCCGCAGAATAGTGCGGCCACCAAAGAAAGGCTCTGCTGCTCAGAGACCCCGTACCCGCACCTTAACGGCTGTTCACGATGCTATGCTGGAGGATGTGGTGTATCCGGCCGAGATTGTTGGAAAACGTGTCAGATACCACCTCGATGGATCGAAAATCATGAAGGTCCTTTCCACAAATCTGTTGAATAATGCAACCGCAGGAAAACTCTTGTTATATTTTTATTAGAGACTTGGAGCTGCCCTAACTTATGGCTGTTACATTTGTCCAGATTTTCTTGGATCCCAAGGAGCGCAACAACACCGAGAACAAATTGGAGACCTTTGGAGGAGTTTACAGGAAACTTACAGGAAAAGATGTAGTGTTCGAATATCCGATTACAGAGGCTTGAAGAGCTTATCTTTGTGGAACTGATGGTTTTTTTGAGAGTTTAGCTTGCATTGAATAGGGTCATTTGAAATTTTGACTGCTTAATATTTGATTCTGTATCCTACATTGGAGAAATGAAGCTTGGGTTTGGTGCTTCTCATAAAATTTCTTTCTCTTCCTAAGTTACTTTTAAATTACTGAAGTTGTCTTACTAATCTAGTCTCCTGAAGAATGATGATATCATAATGTCGATGAATGTATTCTGATTGGAGAAATAGCCTCACGAAGCGGCTTCTCGAAATTTAGCCATCTTTTGTTGTCTTATTTCAAATATGTTCCTTTTGACGTTTGGACTCCTTTTTTAGCTGATATCACTTTCGGCTAAGCCGAAAAACAGAGGAAGGAGAAGGGATGGCTCGAGCAGTGCAGCGGATGCAAGATATCTGATTCTTAATTTCTCGAACGGAACACTTTGTGCAATCTCTGAATCCTTCCAAAGATACCAGTGTTTATACTTGAGTAGCGTCTTATATCGTGGCCGGGTTTGAAGAACGGTTTGACTGCGCGTTTGTTGTGAGCGTACCAGTTCGTGTTCCTCCAAACTGAACTACTCGAATGGATCGATCAACTGGGTTTCGGCTGAAACTTTGATCTAATTCATGAAACTTTCAAAGGGAATTGGATTCAAGATATGAAACAACCAAAAAGGAAACAAACCTGCCGACGATTCCATTGGATCGGGGATGTAAACATCCTACATCAAACACAATGTAGAAGACAGAAAGGAGTGTTTTAACTAATCCAAATACATCATCGATCACACTTCAAGAACACTACAGAAAAATATGGAACTCTCTACGTTCCTCTTCAATTTATTCTTAAAAGGATCAAATATCATATCCGTGCAAGAATGCCAAATAGAACGATCCTTGTAATTATTGCGACTGGATCCAAACCTTAAACAGAGTACACTTCCTTGACTAGATGGAACTGTGGAAGGTACAGGGTAGTGATAAACCGGATTTTGCTCTGGAACTCTAAGCTGAGGAGGTTGCAGCAAGAGCTTCTCTTTGCCTGAAATCAGAGAGTCTACAACTAACTTCATGAAGAACAATGTTATAATTCCCCATAAGACTCGCTTGATCTCGAGGTTCATGCGTATACATGATAAAAATGAATGATTTACATACATAACGGAGATACCGACAGAGGGCATAACAAAATCTTTTGTCCTACACCTGATTTAAATCTGAGATTTCTTGCCGTTTTCCAGCTCACAAGACTCGAGAAACCTATCATTAACCCCTGCTCTATACAATTGCAACTCTGTCACAGATGTCACACGAATTTCCACATTCGCAGGTACGAATAAAACATTGCCTTCAGCAACTAAATCTTGCTTCATGGACCCCGCATGTATTGTTCCTGTACCGTTGGTCACAAGAAAAATGGAAGGACCCAGAACTGCAGAAAAGACAGTTGATGTGCCCTTGGGTAGTACACAGTGGTCAACCTCAAATTCATCAAACGGGGGAATGTATCTCGTTATGTACGCATTCAGAGGTACTCCTTTCAGTATGTCGGGAAAGCCCTGCAAAAGAGAGTTCATTACCATGTTAACCTTGCTAAGATAGAAGATGCATCATCCTTTGACCAGAAAGGCATCTCATAGGTACAATTGAAACATTCTTCACTGAATAGAACTCAAGAAAAAAAAAAACAAACCCCGAAATTTCACAGTAAGAAATACTAACAGTAAATCCAGTAAAAAGCCAATCACAGAATCTACAAACATCCCTAACAATACGATATCCATGCACTACTAATTGTAAATGAAAAAAAACTTTTGATCCCTTTTGTTCTGATTTAAGGGCAGAGCAAAATTCTTCTGGCAGATCTCTTTGAAATTAGGAACGAAGAAAATAATAAAAGTGATGTATTATCTCTTAACACTTATGCATTAAGCACGGTAAGCAAGAGCATCTCATTGGCAAAGAGGATAGAAAGGACTTGACACCTGCTTGTAAGTGAGCATGGAGCAAAGAGTCTGGATATCCTTGCTCTTAGGAGTGAGGCCAGCTCGCACAACATTGTCAGACGTTGCCATGCACTCAATACACTCACCAGATACATATGCATGGGGTTCGTTTGCCCCCAGATACAATGCCTCGCCCGGATTAAGCCTCACATAGTTGAGAAAGAATGCTGAAATAACCCCCACATCAGCTGGATATTGCTTTTCTAGCCGCAGCACCAGCTGTTCCTTATCTGTCAATGGTCTCGCCTAATGTAAACAAAAGAAAATCAAGAACAGTCGGCAATTATTACCTACAGGAACTTTGAAAACAAGGAGAAGAGGAGAGTGAAAAAGGAAAAAAAAAAAGCACTTGCAGCATTCAGTAGGAAACCGGACATCTTGCCGCGAATTTGTGATAGTACTTAAAAACATAAATATACAAACTATTATTGGTCGCAGATACTTTAGTCCAAAAGAGTGTCAGAATGTCTCAATGCTCTAGTGCCAAACTATCATGGTAGCAATTACCTTCTGACACTCGACTGAGAATGGATACACTCGACTACATTGACATGTGCAAGGAACAGGTCACGGTGAAGTGAAGATTTATAATCATAAGACAGTGTGCACTGGACAATACAACTCTCCTCTCAAGATGTGCCCGCCTCCAACTTCTGCCATGAAGCCAGTTTCCATACATCATATTATCAAAGGTCGTGTTATTTTGGGAACATAGTGTCGAGTATTCTGCAACTAGAAAAGGAAGTACGATACACTCAATTCTTAGAAGGCCTCCAATAGCCGAAAGGTAAGAATCACAGTTTTGGAATTGCTGACTGAAACACACTGACTAGATCCCAAAAGAAATTCACTGACAAACAAGGAATTGAGTGCTCCCACTCTCCACCATTTCCAAACTATCTAATTGATCTGACAACTGTTTCACAACTAAATGATTACTTCGTCAAAAACGCTGAAGGATTGTAATTGAGGAACAGAATATGCCAAACTTCTGGAATTACCTGACTCTCCAACTCCAAACGAATTTTTATCTGGGAAACTGACAAAGCAACTATATCTGCACTAGCTGACATGAGTTTGGTAAAAATCGATTGCAGAAGAGACTTGGCTTTCTCCTCTTCTTGTTCATCCAGTCTAATGAATTTTTCAACATCTGTACTGCCAACTACTTCCACAATCTCTGGAACATCACGCAGCACTTGTTTAATTTCCTGCACAGAACATTGCAGGTTCATCCATATGAATGAAAGAGGAACTCTATCGGACCAACGCTCAGCATGGTATAGTCACCAAAAATCAAAACCGCCCATATAAAATACCATGACAGATATCAAAGCGTATTTATTGCTCCAATAAGAGAAACATGTAAATCTAGCACGCATTACTAGGTCAACCTATCGTCCTTTTTCATTTACCTGTTCTGCTGGTCCAAAGGCACGCTGAGAATATGAACTAAGCTATTCACTTTTCTACTATTAGTTCTGACAAGAATCACCCGAACTTTATTAAATCTACCAGGATCTGCATTGTACAATTATCTTATTATACAAATTTGTCCTGTTTACTTTTTCTTTTATAAAGAAGGGGTAGGAAGGGAGCAAAGGGCATCAAACCATATGTCCACCAGTGGTTTTTCAAGAAAAAATATCAAATGGGAAAAATGAATACAAAAACACAATTCATATGATTTTGGCCAAGATCAAGAACCCAACTATCCATTTTCCCCCAAACCATACTGTATCACTCAAACACTAGGCCATGTTTATTTGTTGGCCTCCCTCGAACTTTCATGGAGCTCGACTAGGGCATGTTACACTACAGTGTATAGTGGCACGTATGAAGATGACCCATCAGTTCAGCTATCCAAGAAGATGGAGAAAATTTCAGGAGGAGGATATCCAATGACAGTACTCAACCGTTTGCTCAAGAAAACTCTCATCAACAAAACGAATTGCAACAAACACCTAACCTACATTGTCCAAGCAACCCAAGGCAAAATATCATATAGCGCAAATGACCCCGAAAGACGCAAACTCTGACGAAACTCTGAAGTGACGGTACCTCAATGCTAATGAACCACATGAATTTGTCTCGATGATCAGAGAAAAACAAAATCCGAAAATGCTACCTCCATGCTAATGAATCCACAGATGGCCTCGAACTTGGTTATGGCCAAAGCCATCTCGGGCTTGTGATTAGCATCCTTGTAAACATTCGGATGTGCCTTGTGCAAAGCCCCCGCCAATTCCTTATCTGGGTGAGCCTGTATTGACAATGGTTTTGCGATTGAAAGCACCTAACACAAGCCCAAAAACACCAAACACCAAAGGAGTTAAAAAAACAAACCCGAGTTTTCACTTTGAGGGACTCGTGCAATTCAAAGTCCAATCACGATCCACGAAAAGAAGAACAGACCAGAAGACCAATATAAACTGCATTTCAATCTCACGATCTCCAACCCTTAAACTCAAATTCCGCCAAAAAACAGAGGAGAGAAAAAAGAAGAAGGAAAGACCAACCACCGTCACACGTGTCTAAAAGCACGAATACTTATTGGCACCGGCTGAGAAGCTCAGAACCAACCACACTTCATCGCCGACACTCCCACAAATTAAAAGGAAAATAAAAACACAAATTGATCCTTTGCATCCCTCGATAGGCAAAGCCCAGGTGATCAAAATCATACCTTGAACAAGAAAGGGAGATCACAGCCCCACTGGGCCACGACCTTATCGCCAAGAACATCGGGATTGCTCGAAATCCAAGCCTTCAGAGTGACGTCCCGAGAGATTTCGGGGCCCCCATTGTCGCAACCGGCGGGCAACAGGAAGGAAGGGCCGGACTCGTGGGTGCCCATCCAGAACTCGGCGTAGGGCCTGTGGACGTCGGCCTCGGCGCCGGAATTGAGCGCGAAGAGTTTGGCGACCCGGGATTCCATCCCGCGGCGACCCCAATCGTAGTTCTGGACGGAGCATCGGAGCCGCTTCAGTTTCGGGGACCGAGACTCCATCCGTCACCGCTCCAGCCTCGTACCCGAGACTCCAAGAACCAAGAAGAAGAAGAAGAAGGAAACGAGATGGGCAGAGAGAGAGAGAGAGAGAGAGAGAGAGAGAGAGCAAAGGTCAGGAGGAATGCGGAAGAGATGGAGGAGGAGGAGGGGAGGAGGGGAGATGGGGAGACGGGTATATAAGAATGTGCGGCATGGGGAATGGCTTTTCCTGCTTCTTGAAGCGTTTGAAAGACCGGGCCAAAGAGAGGGAAATTGCGTGCGCAAGAGACACAGAGAGAGAGAGAGACCGAAGGAACAGGGGACGCGATGGAACGTGAGGAGAGGTGGGGTGGGTTGGGGGAGGCAAAATGCTTATGCAAAACGCGACGCGGGGGGGACGCGTGCAGCATCGATGCCATCGGCTCTCTCTCTCCCTCTCTCTCTCTCGTGTTCATCGGTGGTGGGGCGGCGGTGCTCTCCTGCGTCCTTTGGAATCAGATTCCACGTCATTCGCGCGCCCCCGCACCGCCCCCCCGCTTTGTCCCCTCCGTTCCGCCGCCGCTGCTCCTCTTCTCCCTCTCTCCTTTCTCCTCCTCTTTGCCGCTGCTTCTCCTTCGCGCTGGGCCCCCATGGGGATGAAGACGGATCTTTCGAAATTTCGGTACGTCTTTCCATTTCGCGTCCTTGTTTATTCCGTGTCTTGCATCGATCGCGCCCGGCATTTCTCTTTTTAACCCAGGATACATCTGCAAATTTTAGTGTTATCTAAATATTGTTGACACGTACGTTCGTTCATGTATAGTATCGACTCGAAAGTTGGTTTGGTACTCTTTTTTAGGAAGTACATAAAACACCGGCCATTGACTCGAATGGATAGAGGCTCGACACTTTAAAAACGCTCCCCAAGAAAAAAAACGCAGTTTGCGCATAATGCTTTGAAAATTTGTTTACCATCCGCATAAAATCAAATCGTTTTTAGGCGTTTATATGGTGGTAAAGAGTGGGAATATATAGTGATTGGGGAGATTTATTTATGTTCCAAACTTTAAATAGGTGGATAAAACCAGAAAGCAATTGCCAAACTTTTTTTCTCATCTTTTGGTCGAGTCAAATTGCCAACGCTCGGGAATGGAGAGAGATTGACCAACTTTCGCCATCGAAATCCCCTTTCGAATGCACTTAATTTGCGTTGAGAAGACTGCTCTTTTAGTTGACTGGTGCGCGCGTTACGGGTGGGTCAGAGACCAGTTTCGAATCCCAATTAGCTTGGCCATCGATTCTCTTCAACCTTCCAGATTGAGTCCCCGAGCACATGGCAATCCACCCGAAAAGGGGACCGCGCGGTTGATGAGTTACCATCAAAATTCAGTGCCACAACTCTCGACCTGTGTCTGGATAGATTTTTATTTGTCAGGGATAAATGTACTGAAAGTCTTAAAATTTGATAGAAAAGTGTAATTAAATCTCAAAACTTTTAAAAAGTGCAAGTAAGCTATAAAACTTGTTACGAAAGTGCATCTAAATCCTTGAACTTTTATTAAGTTCCAAAACTTGTCAAATTGATCTAATCGAGTCCTTCAATTGATTGCACTTTTCGAAAGTTTTAGAACTCGACTGCACTTTCGGATAATTTTAAAACTCGATTAAATTTTCTGAAAGTTTTAAAACTCAATTGCACTTCATGACAAATTTTAGAATATTTAGTATACTTATCCCTTATTTTTATTTATTTAAATATTACTATAGATGCCCTTTGGATTCTTTTCTTTAGAAACCCCCGAAACAATTCAAGTATATAAATTTTGAAATGTAAATTCATCCGCAGTATTTTCGTAATTCTTTGAAATTTGAATGAACTTTTAGATTTTGACGGGCATTTTACTCTTTACTTAATCCTAAAAACAAAGGAGGCGTTTCGAGCCACTTTTGCCGACTCGGAATCAAATGCCCTTTATTCCGAAAAAAAAGAAAAAGAAAAAGGAAAATAAAGAATCTCAAAATCTTTTTTTTATATGTGGCGACGGTCTACTCAAAGGAAGAGAATTGGAGCATACCAGCATGGGGGTGTACCACACCCACGTTGTATGTAAAGTGACGAGGACAAATCCTGTTCTTTTGGATTGGATAAGAACCGTGGTCTGTATTTTCAGATTAACATCATCAATTTGGTAAGCCAAATATATAAAATAAAATAATAAAATAATCGAAAAAATTAACATCATCCTATGTGGCGTTGTGTGGGAAAAATCGGCGCCCGCTTCGATTTCATCGGTCCGTCGTCCACTGTTCGACTAAATTTCAAACACGAGCTTGCTTGCACTTTTACCTGATTGCCCTGAAGTTCTCAAACGTAGCCCTGCGGTCTTTCAATTAGCCTCGCGAGTCTTAAATTGAGATACTAGGGGCGCGAACGATAACCTTTTTATTTTCCCGTTTATTTGCTATTTTTTTGTTCACGAAAATAGATTTGAAACAGAAATTTATTTGGAAAAATAATTTTATTTTTCTATTTTCGAGATAAAATTTTTAGTTTGAAAATAGATTTGGAATAGAAATGAGAAATTAAAGTTTTTTTTATTTTTTAGTTTCTAGATTAAAAATAAAAATAACAATTCTCTTTTATTGCTCGTCTTCGTCACCTCGCTGCCGCTCACCTTTCGCCACATGGGCCATTTGCTGCCGCTCGTCGGCCATCCCCCATTGGTTAGCCGTTTGCCGCCTTCCATCGTCCGCCGATACTTGCCAGCCGCCCGCCTCCGCCCACCCACTTAATAATTCGACTTTTTTTTAGCACGAAATATCTAAAACCATTTAATAAGTTCATAAGAGGGGAGAATAGCAACGAATCTCTTCCGAACTTCTTGATTACGGTGAACATAGAAACGTTCATCGATGGACATTTAGCCCACTTATTAATTACGTGCATGCCATTCGCATATTTAATTACGAAATCATTTATGTATTTACGGGAAATACCATCGCGAAAGCAATCAGCACGCCGTCTCGCACTAACCAAATAAAAAAAGAAAAAGAGGGGAGGGGGGGACAAAAATTCGGTTGCCACGCCTGCCGCACGTGACGCAGGATCTGTGGGCCCCACATCTTCCCTCGGCATCGCGATTCACGCCGCGAGGCGTCGGTTATAAATAATTGATGCCGAATATAATTTTTTTTCTCGTTTTTTTTTTAACTGATTGGCCACGGCATTTTGCGGGGAGGGCATTTTTGCCATTTCATATCCCAGGGGTAGTCCCTCTCGAAAAAATAGGAAAATAGTAATCTCAGATAGCCATGTAGCTGTAGGACGCCAAAAAGGCAGAAAAAAATAAAAAATATATATTTTTTTAAGTATTTTTCTATGGTACATGAAGGAAAAGGAATCTTTGATCAGAGAGAGAGGGGCTACTACTAGGAGAGAAAACGGGCGGCTAAATTCATGCACGCTCGCTTGCTTAGGGGTGCCAGCTTTTGATTGTGCACTTTTTCTCTCGATTTCGACTATTCCGAAGCTCTTATCTGGAGTAGAAAAATGATGGTAGAGGTGATATCAACTTTTGTCATTAAGCACAGCTCAGGGTTGCGGGAATCGCGTAATGAGCATATATCATAAGGGATTTTAGAGGAAAAAAAAATGACGTGAATGATACATAAATTTTAATTCATTATATAATATAATTTTTAAATTTTAAATTTATTTAATTTGATATCTAAACTTTAACTTTCAATATACAACGTGATCTCCAAATTTTTAATGTGTTCAATATAATGTATGAATTTTTGATACATATTGAAAGTAATCATTGGACTATAAGAAAATATTCAATATTGTCATTACATTAATTTAAGTTCATGAATAATATTGAATATTTTGTTGGAAATACGATTTGATATTGTTGGAGATATGGTTTGATTCTGATTATATCGTCGATCTCGATGGACGATTGATTGATTCAGAGAATCACTTATTGGTTCTGGAAAATAGGAAATTGTAATCTTTGTATATTATTTCCTGTTTTCTTTATATTTTTTACATTATAAATAGATCAATGTACATGTATATGAGGTACATCAATACAATACAGTTTTTCTCCAAATTTCTTTCACTTTCTGTCATGGTATCAGAGCTTGTCTTCCTGGCATAGCTTCCGCAAACCTCGAATTGGCTCCGTTCCTTTTTTCTGAATTGTTGTTGCAGAACAAATTCCTGCAAAACAAATCAGCACTCGGATAGGAATTTGAACCAGAGATACCATGGCCAAAGATAAGAGTACAACCACTGGAGAAAAATCTTCAACGGAGGAAATTCCAACACAAATTCCAGACTCACCTCATATTGCCGGTTCACATCACGGCGATCAAACTGAAGACCAACGATCAACAGCTCAAGATCCTGCCCTTGCTCCAGTTCACGTTTCCAGCTCGGTCCAATGGGCACCGATCCACTGGGTTCCGGTGCAAGGCCCATGGGCCATCGGGCAAAATCAACCGTGGGCCCAATATGGCACAACTGGAGAAGAAGCAGCTTCGAACCTTGGAACTCAGGCTACTGAAGGTGGGCCAACCTTCCCCAACATAGGGATGGGCTGGACGGGTCCAAACCATAGACCCGGATCCATTCCACCGGGACCAGGGTCGAATCCCTACCCGGGACTGGGACCCGGATTCATGCCCTATGCGGTCGCAACCAGCGGTGGCCGCCCCGAGCCAGGCGACCCCCTCTACACGTCGCCGGCGGACGGCCCAGAATTGCGTCTCATCAATTTGCAGCTGACTGGACCAGAAAACTACACCAATTGGTCTCGGGATTTCCGGCGAGCTCTCGTTACGAAGGATAAAGAAGGGTTTCTTGATGGAACCATACCCATCCCGTCCGATGACCGCTTACGGCGTCACTGGCACAAGTGTAACCAGCTTGTGCGCACATGGATCGGGAATTGTTTGGCTCCTGAGGTCGCTGCCGGACTCCCACCGACTGAAGATTCAAAAACGATTTGGGATAATATCCGTGAAATGTACGGAAAACTCGACCGAGCAAAAATTTTTTCGCTCACCCAGGCTTTGTCGGAGTTGAAGCAAGGAAACCTACCGATTACCACTTGCTTCAACCGACTCTCTGCCTTATGGAATGAACTCGAAGCAGCCGAAGAAAAACTTGAAGGGCCCGACGAAACCCTCTGGCAGTATAAAGCAATTCGAGAAAGGGAGAAAGCTACAAGATTTTTACTGATTCTAAACGAAAATTACTCACACTTCAGGTCGCAAATCCTCGCGATGGAACCCGTGCCGCCACTCGGCCGGATCTATCAGTT
Source organism: Syzygium syzygioides (assembly GCA_031216285.1). NCBI lineage: Eukaryota > Viridiplantae > Streptophyta > Magnoliopsida > Myrtales > Myrtaceae > Syzygium > Syzygium syzygioides. The sequence continues at coordinate 46,288,418 of CM062247.1, read as the reverse complement.
AGCCGTCCAAGAGGAGAGCCACCAAATAGCCGCGGCCGAGCGTGGACGTGTGAGTGATGCCGTTGCTCTCACCGCCGTGTCACCTAGTTTCGCTCCAGCTGGATGGACAAGCAGAGACCTCACTGGAAATTTTGAAGCTCTCGGGAGTCTGGGGAGCAAAGGAATGGCTGCTGCGGTCAAAGGAAATGAAAGAAACTTTAGGGTTTCTCACATGGACGGTCGTGATCAACAAGGGGGATCGAATGGTCCTTATTCGGCCATCAACTCAGCCGAATCTAACGGCCACGATCAGACCACAATAGCGCCAAGTTATAGGGGATCATACGGCTCACGCGGTGCCACGTCATCAAAGAAGGTTAGTGGGCAAAACTCAAAATTTAAAAATAAATATTGTGAGTATTGCAAGCGTCCACACCATACCATTGATACGTGCTGGAAATTACATGGGAAGCCAAATGATAAAGACAAAAAGGAGAAAGAATTTTTTGCTTATCAGGTCTCTGCACAAAAAATTGACGAAGCACGTGAGACAATTAGTAAGGAACAGTACCAGAATATTATGAAAATGCTGAGTCAATTGAAGACCGAAGACAAGAATGCAAGCTTCTCAGGTACTTTTATCTACAAGGCGAATTCTATTTCAGTTGATGCATGGATAATCGACTCAGGGGCCAGTGACCACATAATTTGCAATGAGCATTTATTTTCCCATATTGATACAGATGCACAATCTTCCGTGTCAGTACGTCTTCCAAACGGAACTATCACCTATGTTACTAAAATGGGCACCGTTCATCTTGGTCCAAACTTTGTCCTCAGAAATGTCCTATATATCCCTGATTTTGAATTCAATCTGCTTTCTGTCTCGAAAGTCTGCAAGGATAATTCCTATCGTGCCGTATTCAATTCCGAAAATTGTTTCTTTCAGGACCATTCGACTGGCAAACTGATGGGCTTGGGTAAAGTTGCACAAGGATTGTATTTCTGGATTGATTCCCCAGGAGATTTGAATTTATTCAATAAAAGCATTTCTTGTAATGCCATTACTCATAATAAAAATCTCCTTTTCCATAAACGATTGGGTCATAGTGCAGTTTTTCCCCACCCAAAATGTCCAATATGTCCTTTGGCTAAACAGTCTCGAGTATCTTTTCCAATCAGCACATCTCGTGCTAACCATGTTTTTTCATTGCTTCATATGGACATCTGGGGACCTTATCATACCCCTCACCGCGACGGTTCCCGATTCTTTCTCACAATTGTGGATGATTACACCCGTGCCACTTGGGTTTTCCTCATGCAATCAAAAAGTCAGACATTTTCTCATTTATCGAATTTCCTTTCCATGATTAGAAATCAATTCGATAAATCTGTTCAAAGAATTCGTACGGATAATGGGCGCGAGTTCTTTAATTCTGATTGCATAACACTTCTATCTTCTCATGGGATACTTCATGAAAGTTCTTGCACATATACTCCACAACAAAACGGAATTGTTGAACGCAAACATAGACATCTCTTGGAAGTAGCACGGGCATTAAAATATCAAGCTTCCATTCCAGAAAATTTTTGGGGAGATTGTGTGGTCACGGCAGCCTATTTGATTAATCGTATGCCCACCAGAATTCTTGAAGGCAAAACTCCTTTTGAAATGCTTTATGGAAAACATCCTGATATTCATCATCTTAAAATATTTGGATGTCTATGTTATGCAACGACTGTGGGCCCTCGGGATAAAATGGATCCCCGTGCCACTCAATGTGTTTTCATGGGATATCCCCCTCTCCAGAAAGGATACCGAGTTATGGAGATCTCCACAGGGCATTTCTTTATAAGCAGGGATGTTATATTTCATGAAGATGTATTTCCGTTCCAACAGACGACATCTTCATCTTCAGAATCACAACACCACCGTCATTTTCTATCCGATGACGACTCATCCATGGCTCCTCAATATGTTGCAATTGCACCACAACCATCTATGCCTGTTATAAGAGAATCTTTGAGCCAAGCAGATGAATCTCCATTATCTGAGAATATTCTTTCGCCTATCCCACCTATGGCAACTTCACCGCAGCTTGCTCAAGAATCCTCATCAAATATATCTGAACACGTACCAACTGAGCAACCTCGACGTTCTGGACGCAATATTCGTCCACCTACATGGACCAAAGATTACATATGCTCCACATTGGGCTCTCCAGGTACACAATATCCTGTATCTTCATATGTCTCATTTAGTAGACTCTCGCCAGAACATATGTGTTGCATTAGTCATATTTCAGAAGAACAGGAGCCTTCTTCATATCATGAAGCAGCACGTGACCCTCGATGGCAAGATGCAATGGCAATCGAAATCAAAGCCCTAATTGATAACCACACTTGGGATATTGTTTCCTTACCCCCACATCGAAAACCGATTGGATGTAAATGGGTATACAAAATCAAATTCAAGGCTGACGGTTCTGTTGAACGTTACAAAGCTCGTTTGGTTGCTAAAGGATACACACAACGAGAAGGTTTAGATTATCATGAAACCTTCTCCCCTGTTGCCAAAGAAGTAACTGTACGTTCCTTCTTATCCATTGCTGCTGTTCGTAATTGGCCACTGCATCAGATGGATGTTCACAATGCATTTCTTCATGGAGATCTGGATGAAGAAATTTATATGGAACTTCCACAGGGTTTACGCAGACAGGGGGAGTCTCGAGTATGTCGTCTCCGTAAATCCCTATATGGGCTTAAACAGGCTTCTAGGCAGTGGTATGCCAAGTTCACTACTGCACTTACAGGTGTAGGATTTCAACAATCCAAACACGATTATGCTTTATTCACGTGGACTGCAGGTACTTCGTCAATTTATTTGTTGATATATGTTGATGATATCCTTATCATGGGGAATGATGACTCTTATATTGCAAAATTCAAAGAATATTTGCATTCCACATTCCACATTCCACATTAAGGACTTGGGACCTCCTAAATACTTTCTTGGGATTGAAATCGCTCGATCCGACAAGGGAATTAACCTCAGTCAACGAAAATTCATTTTGGAAATTATTTCAGAAACAGGAATGTCAGGATGTAAACCAGCTGTCATACCAATTGAACAGAATACCAAGTTGACAACACATGAATATGATGTGAGTTCATCTTCATCTATTAAAGATCCGTTACTTGAGGATCCATCGGGATATCAGCGGCTTGTGGGAAAATTGATATACCTTACCATGACAAGGCCAGACATATGTTATGCAGTACAAATACTTAGCCAATTCATGCATAACCCAAAACAGTCCCATATGAATGCAGCATTGAAGGTGGTAAAATATTTGAAGGGATGCCCAGGACTTGGTATATTCTTGTCACGTAATAGCAACATGAAGATGACAGCTTATTGTGATACAGACTATGCTACTTGCCCAATGACCAGAAGATCCGTCACTGGTTTTTGTATCAAACTGGGAAGATCATTAATTTCATGGAAAACGAAGAAGCAGTCAACGGTATCATTATCATCAGCCGAATCAGAGTATCGAGCCATGGCAAAAACTGTTTGTGAAATAATTTGGCTACGAGGACTGTTATCAGATCTTGGAGTGCAAATCGATGGATCGAGTGAACTATTTTGCGATAATGATGCTGCACTCAAACTAGCAGCAAATCCAGTTTTTCATGAGAGAACAAAACATATAGAAGTCGACTGTCATTTTGTTCGAGACAAGATTCAAGAAAGGATTATCGTGACAAGAGGAATTGGAACTGTCGAACAACCCGCAGACATCTTCACTAAGCCACTATGTCAAAAACAACATACTTACCTGCTGAGCAAGCTAGGTGTCCTTGACATATATAGGCCACCAGCTTGAGGGGGAGTGTTGGAAATACGATTTGATATTGTTGGAGATATGGTTTGATTCTGATTATATCGTCGATCTCGATGGACGATTGATTGATTCAGAGAATCACTTATTGGTTCTGGAAAATAGGAAATTGTAATCTTTGTATATTATTTCCTGTTTTCTTTATATTTTTTACATTATAAATAGATCAATGTACATGTATATGAGGTACATCAATACAATACAGTTTTTCTCCAAATTTCTTTCACTTTCTGTCATATTTTTATATAGTTCTGAGACTAATTTGAACAAATAAAAAGTTCATGGATCGCATTACATATTGAGCTAAAGTTTATGGATCACATTGAATAAATTAAAAATTCGTGGGCGATATTGCACATCGAGTTAAAGTTTAGGGATGATTTGTATCGTTATTCCTTTCGAAAACTAATATTCGGATGGATTTGAAGGGGGTTATTATGTTTTTGATGGGCAAACTTTGACCCTGAATCTTCAAATTTATATTTTGATATTTTTTCCATTTTGGGTGTTTAAGAAGACTTCTTAAGTATGTATGATTATTCATGTTAGTTGGCTATCAAACGAAATTATTTGTGACCTTACTTGTTTGGCACCGCATTTTTTCGGATTAAACATTTTACAAACTCTAACCACAACCACTCACCTACACATGGCCGAGTTGATGGGTGCTTTCCTTCCCTTCTTAGAGGTTTTGGATTCGAATCCCCGCTCGGTTTCGTAATTTAATTGGTGGGCCCTGGTGGTGGGTTGTTGGGTTAGTCTCTCCCGAGGTATAGGTGCCCCGATTACCTGTGCAGACTCGTCTCCGGAGAATGGTGGCGGATCCTTAATTATCAAAAAAAAAAAAACTCTAACCACAACCTTCACACAATTTGTGACCTTGCTCGTTTGACATCGTATTGTTTCGAGCGACTTTTGCCGACTCGGAATCAAATGCGCTTTATTCCGCAAAAAAAGAAAAAGAAAAAGGAAAATAAAGAATCTCAAAAATCTTTTTTTTATACGTGGCGACGGTCTACTCAAAGGAAGCGAATTGGAGCATACGACCATGGGGGTGTACCACACCCACGTTGTAGATTTCCCTACGTATCTAAAGTGACGAGGACAAATTCTGTTCTTTTGGATTGGATAAGAACACTGTGCTGTATTTTCAGATTAACATCATCAATTTGATGAGCCAAATGTATAAAATAAAATAATAAAATAATCGAAAAGATTAACGTCATCCTATGTGGCATTGCGTGGGAAAAATCGGCGCCCGCTTCGATTTCATCGGCCCATCGACGTCCACTGTTCGACTAAATTTCAAACGTGAGCTTGCTTGCACTTTTATGCCGATTGCCTTAAAGTTCTCAAAAATACGTTGCGGTCTTTCGATTAGCCTCGAGGGTCTTGGATTGAGATACTAGGAGCGTGAATCAAACCATTCCGTTTCCTTATTTTTTATTTTTTTAATTTTTGGAAATAGATTTGGAACATAAATCTATTTGGTGAAATGATTTTATTTTTCTATTTCTGGGTCTAAAGTTTTTAATCCGAAAATAGGATTGGAATAAAAATGAAAAGTTAAAATTTTTTACTTTTTAATTTTTGAATTAAAAACGGAAACAACAACTCTCCTTTATTGTTCGCCTTCGCTGCCCCACCATCCCTCGCCCGTCGCCGCGTGGGCCATTTGCCGCTGCCCGTCGGCCGGCCGCCCGCCTCCACCTGCCTACTTAATAATTCGACTTTTATTCGACACGAAGTATCTAAAACCATTTTATAAGTTCATGAAAGGGGGAAAATAGCAACGAATCTCTTTCGAACGCCTTGATTACGTCGAACGTAGAAACGTTCGTCGATGGACTTTTTTGGCCCTCTTAATAATTACGTGCATACCATTCGCATATTTAATTACGAAATCATTTATGTATTTACGGGAAATACCATCGCGAAAGCAAATAGCACGCCGTTTCGCACTAACCAAATAAAAAAGAAAAAAAACAGAAAGGGTGGGGATAAAAATCCGGCTGCTACCGCCTGCCGCACGTGACGCGGGATCTGCGGGCCCCACATCTTCCCCCCGCATCGCGATTCGCGCCGCGAGGCGTCGGTGGAGATCGTCGGTCATAAATAATTGATGCCAAATATAATTCTTTTCTCGTAATTTTATTTACCGATTTGGCCACGGCATCTTGAGAGGGTATTTTCGTCATTTCACATCTTAGGGGTATTCCCTCTCGAAAAAATAGGAAGGTACTAATCACAGGTAGGCATGTAGGACCCAAAAAGGCCAAAATTTTTTTTTTTTAAAACATTTTTTTATGGTACATGAAGGAAAGGAGCTTTTGATTGTGCACTTTTTCTCTCGATTTCGGTGTCGTCGGATCGTGATTTCGACTTTTCCGATGCTCTTATCTGGAATAGAAAAATGATGTTAGTGGTGATATCAACTTTTGTCAGTAGGCGCAGCTCGGGGTTGCGGGAATCGCGTACTGAGCATATATCATAAGGGATTTTAGAGGAAAAAAAAATAACGTAAATGATACATGAATTTTAATTTAATATACAGCATAATCATTGAATTTTGAATTCATTTAATTTGATCGCTAAACTTTAACCTTCAATGTGTAATGTGATCCTTAAACTTTTAATTTGTTCAATGTGATGTATGAATTTTTGATACATGTTGAAAGTAATCCTTGGATCATATGAAAATATTTAATATTGTCATTACATTAATTTAAGTTCAGATATTGAATATTTTCATATAGTTCAGGGACTAGTTTGAATAAATAAAAAGTTACAGGATCGCATTGCACATCGAGTTAGAATTCAGGGATTACATTGAACAAATTATAAGTTCGTGAGCTAAATTGCGCATCAAGTTAAATTTTAGGAATTATTTGTGTCGTTATTCTTTTCAAAAACTAAAATTTGGATGGATTTTAGGGGGTTATCATGTTTTTGATGTGCAAACTTTCACCCTGAATCTTCAAATTTGTATTCTGATATTTTTCCATTTCGGGTGTTTAAGAATACTTCCTAAGTATACATGATTATTCATGTTAGTTGGCTACCAAACGAAATTATTTGTGACCTTACTTGTTTGGCATCGTATTTTTTCGGATTAAACATTTTACAAACTCTAACCACAACCTTCACACAATTTTAAATGTAAGGGCGTAAACCAGATGTTTAAGTCGGGTATGGATTATGGATGGGATTTTTGGCCGAGCGCTGTTCAAATAGGTTGGGCCTGACATTTCCAAGTCGGGTTTATAGCTTGGCTTGAAAAAAAAAAAAAAGATGGTCAAGACCAAACTATTCAGTTCAATTCGGGCCAGCTTGAGCTAAAGCTTGGATATTTTTTCCAAAGTATTATTAATTATTCAATGTCGATCTATTGCAAAATTAACATAAAAGTTACTTAAAAGTGATGGAACATATCTTTTAGTTCGAATGAAGTTAAGAGGTCTATAATTACAATCCAAAAAGGTTATTCACAGCATGCTGCGATTAGGTATTTAAGGCCCTAAAATTTGATATTTTGGCATGTTTCGGGCCACTTTTTTTTTTGAATTTACATGGTTATTTTGATAGTTTAATCAATTATTACACTCAGTTAAAGAACTAATAAGTATTTTCCTCATGAAAAGTATCAAATACTTTTCAAAGGGCCAAGACATTCATTTGGCTCAGTTCGAGATATAAACATAAAATCCCGCCGAATACTAATCGAGGTCTATACAATACACTTTTAGGAATGTATCGACCTAATTATATGGGGAAACTACTAATGTAAATCATTCCGGAAGTTTAATAGAGTTAGATTGAGTGTAAACTTGCAATTTTGTGAGTAATGTGAAGTGCTCCACTTCGAATAAAAACTTGTGAAAGTCTCTAATGAGCATGCGACCAGCGTTTGGTCCAAATGGTCATGGCATGTATAGTTCCCCAGCAAGAGTGTCCATATTTAAGTGAATACCAAAGTCACATGATTGGACTGTAAAAAGGCCTAATGTCATTGCATATCTTCAACAACCATCAAATAACTCCTAATTTTATACATTAAAAAAATAGATAATGTTCATACATATCCCAACTCACACAAGCACACGGAATCTTTCCTCGATTCTTATGCGCTGTCCTATCAGTACTATATATTAATAAAAGTATATTGGCCCACAATATAGAGAATAACACATTAAATTAGACATCAATTATTAGAGTATCAAAGGTGACCCACTTCGACATCATTGTTTAGCGCTTAATGACACATATACGTGGCACATGCTATTGTGTGCTATTCTAACATTTAAAAACCAAATCATACTTTATTCAAGAGAACATATAATTTTCCACGAGCTATAATGGGTAGTGTCCTTTTCAATCTTTTTTTTTTTGTGGTCGAGAGGGATCGTACAAGGAGCTCTGAGTCCTTATCAATTTATTATTCTGTATTTAAATAAAATTTCACGGCCCATTTGTTAATAAATTCACATAGTACTAATGGTGCTATTACTAAGGAATTTGGGCAGTAGAAAAGTTGCTAAATGAACTTAAATTGTTTGAAGTGATACTTGACCTTTGACCTTTGTTTTTTTCCATCTATCTATATAAATACTCTTTTTGTTTCACGGAAAACATTTTCCTCATTTTTTTGGCGTTTGATTCGCTTGAAAAAAATGAGTCAACAGAAAACTTATGCTTAATTGAAGAAATGATTTCCTTTGTAAAAAATTTGAAATTATTTTCTAAAATATGAGTAGGTATCGGCGCTTGACTTGAAATACTACGTTTGGGCACAGAAACATTAATGCTGGTTCTCGGGTCCCTGGCGTTCAGGACTAGGTCCCTGGCGTTCAGGACTAGGTCTCAGGCGCCCAACCTTGGTCCATTAAGGCTATGCTCGTGACCTCGGTGCCGATACTTGGATTCTCGACGCCCATGCTCGGGTCCATCAATGAGGAGCTTGAGACTCTGATGCCCTTACTTGGGCCCACGATGCTCTCGCCCGGGTCCATAAAGGCTGAGTCTGGGATCTTGATACCCGAGCTAAGATCCCCAACGCTTGGGCTCGGGGCCACAAAGTCTATGCTTGTATCCATCAAAGTCGAGCCTAAGACTTAGGTGCTCGTGCCCCGATCCCTGACACCCAAGTCTGGGTCCATCGAGACCAGACCCCAGACTCTAGTGCCTGTACCTGGTTCTTCGATTACCTATGTGTAAGTTATTAACGCTCGAATAGTGTGTGTTTACTTAGGAAAATCAAATCAAAATTTTCATATCAAATAATGAAAATATTTTCCAGTTTATTTTCAGGTTTCAATCAAATACCAGAAAAATATTGTCAGAAAATAACTTAGTGGAAAATATTTTCTAGACATATCACATTTTTCGCGAAACAAATAAAACCTAAATATAGAGTTTTTTTGTTAAAAAATAAATACAATAAACCTAAAAAGTAAGAACAATCAATTTTGATAATTCTCATGAGGGGAAAGAGGGGCAAATGAAAAGAGAACCTCCCCGGGGTGTGCTGTATTCGGGAATATACGAAAGGAAGAGGACCTTTCGGCAAACAATCCTACTTTCATCTCCAAAAGTTAGGGCTCGATGTCCATGTCAATCGGCTCGAGAAGCTTGCCCCCAATATCAATGGCGGAATCCATTTGCAGAGCTCTCCGGGACGGCGCGCTGGAAGGCGAGCACGCGCCGGCTCTCACCATCAAGGACTCGATCGGCTCGCCACTCGGTTCCGACGTCTTCGCCCACGTCCTCGGTCAGCTCTCCTCCCACATTTTGGCGGGAAAGTCTCAGTCAAGGTCACTCCAGTGTCCTGCTCCTGAACCCGCTTCTTCTTCTTCTTTTTAAATTTCTGTGGCATATTTATGGCAAATCGTTTTCCACTTCCTGAGTGATGAAATTGCATTTGGTGCGGTGATTTTTTGGCTCTTGACGTTTTGGTTGATTTTGCCGCGGCAGGGGGCTCGTGCTGGTCGCTTTCAACCGGAGCCCATCGTTTTATGTGAATTTGCTGAAGGAAAGAGGTCTTGAAGTTAACTCGTCTCGGAAATGGTGATGCATCATCGTTTTTGAAATTCTTAAGTTTTTTTTTGTTTTTTTCTTTGGGTTGGTTGGATTTGATTGCGGAGATGGGATAGAAAGTAAAATTTGGAATGCCGACATATCTGGGTGTATTTCGATTTTGTGGGATAGCATGAACAGACCTCATTGGCAGTTCAAGTACATCCCTTCAGTAGCTCGACCCGTACTGCTTTTTCTATTTTAAATTTGGCACGGGGTGTGTACCGTGCGGGAAATGGTGTTGATGTTGATGAATGCAGACCCCCCTGACGCTTTCTTGTAGGATTCAGATATTGGATTGTTATTCGGATCCCCATGGTTGGAAGGATCGCATTGTGGGGCGAGGAAAAGTGAATGATGTTACCAAGGAAGCTTCCGGTGTGTCCACTCTTTGTAAGGATGTGAAGGACATGGATAAGCTGTGTTCTTTAGCTGTTGAACTGGGGAAAGGTAACTTCATCAATTGCATCTGAAGCTTAGCTGCCGCTGTTTATTTGTCCCATTTGGTGACATTGTCTCATGGATGGCCGTTAATCATTGCAGGCTTGATTGGAGAAGGGAAAGGTCGTTTCTCTTTTGCATTGGACTCGGTAACAAAGTCTTTATTTTTTTCATGTAAAACATGTACTACTCCTGCTGAGAGTAATTCAAATAAAGGCCCTCATTCGTATGAACCTGTTTTTCAAGTGTTAGGGACCTAGGACTATTTTCTGTCATGGTGGAGCTTTTGAGGCGCACCAATGAATGCAAAAATAATGAGAAATAAATGTGGTAATCTTGTTCTAGTAAAATCATTATGGAGGACTTGTATGTTGTGAGGATTATGCTTGGAAACTTCCTATGTAGTACCCAGCAAGCAGAAGGATCGGGCAATTTGCTCTATACAACGGGTCCACTAAAAGTTGTTTGTTTTGGTGCCTAGAAGATTCTCAGAAACTTCTTATCAAGCACGATCAGAGGCCTTCTTATTTATATTATTCCTTTCTGAAGCACACATAACCATGTGCCTATTGACAGTATTATCCTCAGGGAAGGCTGTGAAAATGAATAGCATAGTCTTGTTTCAGCTAGTAAAATTAAATGGTCATTGTTCATCACCTGCATAGAGTGATTATTTAGTTCCTTAGATTATTAAGTTCCATGTCGTTTTCCTTGTTCAATTGAAAGCAGTTTCATTAGATTGAGCCCTTCTCGGGTAGTAGTAGTACTCTACTATACTCTTTTATCTCAAAGGACATGCATAACAATGTTTACTTTCATCTCTAGGTAAAGTGATCAACTGGTATAATTTATAAGTTTCAAATTATTGGCAATTGCCCTAAACTTTGATGCAATTGTTAGTCATTGTTGCGTAAGAGAAATTGCCATATTGTTTGTACTATAATTACAATGACTTATGTACTGGCAATGTTTGCGGATTAGGAGAATGTTGCATAGGAGTCCTTGGACATGCCATGTTCTGAATTGAGTGCACTGTATTTTGTTAGACCAAGTTCTATATGGGAAGCTTCCATCTTAATTGGATATATAATAGTTATGAGGATTTGTTTACTCTAGATATAGACTCTACCGAGGCACTGGATCTTTCCACAGGCATCTAAGTCCCTGACCCATATTTGGAAGAAAGAGAGAATAGCTAATAATGGATTTGGAAGCATTAATTTCTGTAACCAGGGAAAAAAACTGTTTGTGGAACGAGTGGAGATGAACAACGAACCTTGATCCACAGAAGAAACATCGATGACTGTTGGAACAAACAGATTTATGTTTTTTACCAAGCAAAAATGAGTGTTGTGTTTGAATTTCAGTGACACAAGCTGAGCAATATCCTACAAAAGGTCTTTTTTAATTATATTTGTGATGAAATATTCTTTCTAAATTTGGTTATCAAAAAAAAAAAATATTCTTTCTAAATTCCTAAGAAAATGTACAATTTCAACTGGCAATAGTTATATAAACATATAATCTGTGCACCAATATTTTGGTGATCATTGTTCAAACTTTTCTTTTGCCAAACACTGTTTTCTGCCAAGTTGGATTTGAACCAGCATAGACATATTGCCAACGAATAAACTGAAGAGTAACAGCAGCAAGTGATTAACAAAAAATTATTAGTACAAATCAAAAGTGACATATAAGATGTTTGTCATAGGAGCTGGCCAGATCTTTATTCGACTCAGACAAATACCCTGTTTATTCTGTACATATCAAGCTGTTATTTCCTCTACATGCAGAAGAATTCATATTGAACCTGCAAAATATGTCAGTTTAGATTAATTTTTGAAGGTGAGAAAGTTTGTCTTACCTTCAGGGAAAATTTACTCGTATTGAAATGAAATTATTGTCAGCTATACGGCTTTGTTTGCTGAAAATTTATTGCCATGGGGAGAGAATAGTTTGGCCAGGATCAGTCAGTAATGATGAGTATTTGCTGTTTTAGCCACAGAAAGAACTTGCATGCCAGTATTGTCTTTTTCCAGCTGTCCATGCGATGGAATTTCATCTTTTTCTCATATAATAGTCTATTTGCTTATCTCATCAGGTGAATGAGATGTTGAGGTATGCATCTGTACGCTCAGTTGCACGTGTTCTCAGCGACCTTCGGAGCCATGGTATGTTCACTCTCTGCACTAGCATATGCAGGAACATGTTACTTTTCTTTTTCCATTGAAGTTTCTACTTTTGAAGTCTAGTGATCGTAATATGGACAGGGAAAAAAGCTGTTTATGTAAACTTGTGTTCCTGATCCATGTCTTTGTCAGCAGGTCGCACAAGAGACTTTTTGACTTCGTGAAATTTCGGTTCTTTTAAGACATCAAATAATGTAATTATTTGTCTTGGGGTGTTAAATAAACAAACAATCTGATATCAACTCACAACGTCCTTGGTTGTTCCTTATTGGATGCTTTTGTTTTAAAGTACCTTTTATGGCCGCAGATCTGGCTTCCTGTGTCTTCTGGTTGTTGCACTCAGACCTTCTTGAAGACAAGGTTGCTGCTGTTTTTGATTACATGTCCTCTATGGTGGCCAGCATAGAATCTGCAATTCCAGCTTCCAATGGACTGAGGATCTCGTTGGAAAATTTATCTCTGACGGAACAGAATTTTAAAAGGGCAAAGTTTTTTGTCCGTTTTAAGCGACGGAATGGTCGTGTGCGGCTGATGGTACCTCTCTCTCTCTCTCTCTCTCTCTCTCTCTCTCTCTCTCTCTCTCTATCTAATGCATCATCCCTTGATTTGTTGTGAATGACGCTGAAAATACTGTTCGGATTACATGAATATGTGATCTAGAGTGAAGAAATTACTATTGAAAGGTCTGGCATCGCTTTTTCATCTGTTTCAACTGATGGTGGAACAATGGGCGGAAGCATTTTGCCAAAGGTTAGTTGGTTTACTTTAAGATGAGAGAACTGACTGCTTGGTTCTTGTTGAAGGTCCATTCATGAAATGCTTGTTTTGGCAGGTGCAATTTAATCTACAACTGTCAGAGAAGGAGCAGATGGATAGAGCAAAGGTCATACTTCCATTCGAACACCAAGGTATTAATACAGTGATAGGGTTGCAATTTATGTATGATGAAGACTGATAGTATGTTTTGGGTGCCATCTCACAACTGAGCTACATTTTTTCTGAAAATTGAAGTACTTACCAGAAACCTCTGCTTTTTGTTTTAGGAAATGGAAAACCGATTGAGATATATGATGGTCGGAGATCTCTTGTGGAACAAAATAATGAGGCGGCTGGAACAATGCAGATGACAGATTCTAGCAAGGGCGAGATAATTTATCTTCGGGATTCTGATGATGAGAGACCAGATTCCGATGAGGACCCTGACGATGATTTAGATATATGATTATCTTACCTACAATAGCACTTTTGATACTTCAGGAGCGACAACCTGGTAAGCTTTCTTTCTATGATTCTCATTGACTCCCTACATGTTAGAGTAGGGCAATTACTGTGCGGTTTTATGCACTTGGGTTGGACTGAATAGAGATCTCTTAGCTTCCAGAAATGCTTAAAAAGAAAGCATCTCACTTCTTTAGAAAATCTACACTTTTTGTCCTTCATGATGATGTAGCTTACCCTTCTGTTTTGAGTTTTCTGCAGTACTTTGCGGTCTAGATATTGACAGAATGTGTTGTGAAGCTTTTGATTAGCTAACTGAATTGGATCTGCATACTCAAAATGGCTGTGATAAGTGATAAGCACGCAAGTGGGTTTTCCAAATAAAGGGCTGTTTGCATTTGGTAAAGACGTGCCCGCTGGGGAATTATATTTTCCCATCAAGGATCCCACTCTAGCCTCGATAGCTTCCAAACCTCCCGATCCCATCTTTCCAAGCCTAATAAATCCATATTTGTCTTTTTATGTTCAGCCCCTCGGTGATTTTTTCAGTATGGAGTCATGACTGGATTACCATTGATTGACAGTTTGTCTTCAATGCTATTGCTGCTATCATATCATCGATGTGGCCAACAATTACAGCAGTGGTGGAATATTTTGACTTCTCCAGATAGGAGGTTCCTTTGGCGGTATGGATTTTCATTGGCTCCAGAATACATCAGGGAAATCACTTGAAGTGGTAATTGAGTGTGAGTTCCTAAGAAGAGAAGATGTCATGAGAGCTTTTGTTTACAAGTGTTGGTAACTTTTAGGAAACTTAGCTTGTTTTTGTATAGAGAATCTTGGGGCTTGAACTTCATTAGATGACCATCAAAGGTCACGAAATCAAAAACTGTAGGGAGTCGGATATTAAATTCTTGGATAAGTACAACTTTGTCTATGCTTCAATGTTGTTTTGGTAGTGGAAAATGGAGATTGCCCAAGAAACTAGCCAGCAAATGGGTTGTGTTGGCAAGAATATTTAGCCAACATATTGTTTTTTTTTTTTTTTTTTTGATAACCCAGGGAACCCCCGCACGGCCGACAGCCGGGGAGTAAACCCTGGGGGTTAGCCAACATATTGTTCTTTATTGCCATTATCTAGAAATTACTCTTTACCTCTTACTCATTATGTTAGAACTTCTGTTCAATAAATGATCCAGCTATTTTCATGCAATCAAATCGGTATGTTTGGAGTGAGAAATCCTTCCTAAGATTGTATGGTTGAACGTGATAAAGAGAAATGCCAGACTTAAAGCAAATTTCAGGGCAGCGGAGCAAATCAGCATCTTTGTAATGAATTGTACAATAAA